>CM060330.1:27900050-27906929 GCA_030674155.1 Stramonita haemastoma
CACTACCATCGTCATTTTTTTGGCAACGCTGAAAGCACTATCAGTAGTGTAATGAGCCCAAATCACTCTATGCAACACACACTACCATAGTCATTTTTTGGCAATGCTGAAAGCACTATCAGTAGTGTAATAAGCCCCAATCACTCTATGCAACACACACTACCATAGTCATTTTGGTTTGGCAACGCTGAAAGCACTATCAGTAGTGTAATAAGCCCAAATCACTCTATGCAACACACACTACCATCGTCATTTTTTGGCAAAGCTGAAAGCACTATCAGTAGTGTAATGAGCCCAAATCACTCTATGCAACACACACTACCGTAGTCATTTTTTTTTTAGCAACGCTGAAAGCACTATCAGTAGTGTAATAAGCCCAAATAACTCTATGCAACACACACTACCATCGTCATTTTGGCAACACTGAAAGTACTATCAGTAGTGTTTATAGCACAGGCCTACACGCCAAAAACACTCGGTGTAATAAGCCAAAATCACTCTACGCAACACATGGATGTAAAAAAGCACATGCGTGCTTATTTCCATTATCCTCGATATAAAAGAATATAAAAAAAAGAAAGAAAAAGAAAGAGTACCCGCTTTCCCCAAGCTAAGGTTTAGCAGTGTGTATCCTTACCTTGAGTGTGGAGATTTTTGTGTGAAAATCTAAGCTTCCTTCCTTCCTTCCTTTTTTCCTTCCTTGTCTCCTTCCTCCCCTCCTTCCTCCTTCACCTCCTTCCTTCCTCTCCCCCTTCCTTTCTCTCTCTCTCCCTTCCTTTCTCTCTCCCTCCCTTCCAGTTCCTTCATCCCTGCCCCCCTCCCTTCTTCCCTCCCCTCCTTCCTCCTTCCTTCCATCCTTCCTTCCTTCCTTCCTTCCTTCCTTCCTTCCTTCCTTCCTTCCTTCCTTCCTTTCCTCCCTTCCTTCACCTCCTTCCTTCCCTCCTTCCTTCCTTTCATCCTTCATTCCTCCCATTACAAGAGGAACACAACGTGAGGAGGACCCCGTTATATTATGTCTCTGCTTGCAGCAAGACTTCACGTGTGTCAGAGAGAAACTGTCGCCTGCATTCGCAGAGACAGAACTCCCCTTGCTGCTCTCGCGAGCCGACTCCAGGCAGGGTCATCTTCAGGGAGTGACCCACTGGCTCCGCGATGGGGACACGCAACCCACCCTGGAAAAAGAGTCGCCAGACCATATTGTGCACGTGAGTATTTGTAGTTTGTATTTTGTACCACTTTATGTCACAGCAGATTTCTCTGCGTGAAATTCGGGCTGCTCTCTCTCCCCGGGGAGAGCGTGTCGCCACATGTGCAGCGCCTACCCTTTTTTTTCTTTTTCCTGCATGCAAGTGTATTTGTTTCCCTATCAGAGTGGCTTTTTTTTTCTACAGAATTTTGCCAGGGTCAACCCCCTTGTTTCCGTAGGTTCTTTTACGTGCGCTAAATAGTGATGTGTAACACACGGGACCTCGCTTTATCGTCTCATCCGAAAGACTTTTAAGAAGAGTAGTGAGTAGTGTGTCCCACTCCCATGGCATGATCATTCTATTTTTTTTTTGGGGGGGGGAGTCGGGGACAGGATAGCTCAGTGGTCAGAGCGCTCGCTTCCTCCCCCCCCCCAGCCAGGTTAGGCAGCGTCGAGAGTGGTTACCAGTTGGACGGGTGATCGTTTGCGCGCCTTGCATAGCTTCAGTACAGTTTTCCCAGTTCACCCAGCTGTAAATGGGAACCTGACGGAAGGTAAAGCAGCGAGGGAGAGGAGATGGGCACCACCCTCGACATGCTGGCCCCTAGAGAAGCTGAGGTTTCTGACGCCTTGCTTCCCTACGACCACACAGGTTATGGGACACCTTTACCTTTACCTTTTTTTCCCCTTCAGTTAATCCAGTTGTTAAGCTGAGGCCAAAAGCTGTGTTGGTGAGGGATGTAAACTAAAAGGGTTTAAAGCCTAGTTGGAAATACTGTTATGTTTTGAAATGATGTGTTGAGGTTAACTGTATGCACCCTTGACTGGTCTCAAAATCTTCAGTTGTGCCCCCCCCCACGGTCCACGGGACTACGGGACAGGTGAAGGTGAAGGTGGAGGTGAATGTAAAGACCGTTGACAAAGCTCTTAGCGTAAGAATCTGTAGTCTTTGTTCAAGCAAGAGTTGCACCTTTGACAAAGCTCTTAGCGTAACAATAATTATGAAGTCTTTGTTTAAAGAAGAGATACAAAATCATCTGAAGTCGGAGTGTGAGTGCCTGTGATGGCGAGGTATTTAAAAACAGCCGTACACTCATACTTCTCATCCAGTGTGTACGGACGGTTTCAGCGATATATCCTGGTGAAAAATGAGTAAAATAGTGTGGATAAGTATTCTAGATGAGTTTCAATGTGTGTTAAGCTGGGGAACACCTAACAACGTCAACATCATCATCATCATCATCATCATCGTCATCGTCATCATCATCATCATCATCATCAACAACAACAACAACAACAACAACAACAACAACAACAACAACAACAACAACAAAGCAAGTCTGAGAATATTTCAATCTCGAAAGTCTTGAAGACTTGCAGGGCAGATCAGAAGAATTGTAATGGTATATTTTTGTTTTATGATTGTTCATTTGCTCGAAAACATACGCAAAATCTCACCCATTGGTAACCTTTAAAAATTCTTACCCGGAACCAAAACAGCAGAAAAAAATCTGGACCAAAAAGTCAATTTAATTTTTGGTTGTTGCTCTCATGACAGAATTGCTCATGTTGTAAATAATGTGAAAAGTGAATAAACACATTAAATTTTTTCTGTCTTTCTGTCTGTCTTTCTTTCTTTTTGTCTGTCTGTCTGTCTGTCTGTCTGTCTGTCTGTCTGTCTGTCCGTCCGTCCGTCCGTCCGTCCGTCCGTCCGTCCGTCCGTCCGTCCGTCCGTCCGTCTTTCTTTCTTCCTTCTTCCTTCCTTCCTCCTCTCCCTCCCTCCCTCCCTCCCTCCCTCCCTCCCCCTCCCTCCCTCCCTTCCTTCCTTCCTTCCTTCCTTCCTTCCTTCCTTCCTTTCTTTCTTTCTTTCTTTCTTTCTTTCGTTCTTTCTTTCTTCCTTTCTTCCTTTCCTTTTCCCCTTCCTTCCTTCCTGTCTTCCTTCCTTCCTTCCTTCCTTCCTTCCTTCCTTCCTTTCTTTTTTCCTTCCTTCCTTCTCTCCCTCTCCTCGGCTAAGAGCTCCGAGTTTCACTAAAACAAACAAAAAAGGTGAGATTTTTTTAAGCGTACACGACCACTTTATTATTTTATTTTATTAAAAAATAACTTTCTTTAAAACAAAACCCACCATTAAAATACACACTTTCTAACTTCGGTGTAGGAAAATAGAATTTCAAAATTGTTTAAAAAATGCCCCATCACCATCACCAACCAAAACGAAAACCAAAACAAAACCAACACCCAACCCTAACCCAACCCAACCCAACCCAACCCAAACCCAACCCCAACCCCAAAACCAAACCAAAATCAAACCAACAACAGGAGCGGTTCTACAAGCCGGCGTGGACGCTACAAGACGTGGTGTGCAAAGGGATGCTGGCTACCACAGAGAGCGGCTACATGTCCATGGCCCTGGAACGTCACCTGCACGTGCTGCTCGCTCTGGCACGAACGATGGAGGCTGTGCATCAGGCAGGCTGGCTGCATAGAGACATCCGAGCTGCCAACATCCTCGTCGACTGTCAGACTGGAAAGGTGATTGAGAGACTTAGGCTAACGTAAAAAAAAACAATAAAAAGGGTGAGGGGGTGGGGTAGGTAAGGGTAGGGGTGGGGGTGGGTGGAGGATGGGGGGAGGGGTGGTGGTGATGGGTGGGGGAGGGGTGGTGGGTGGTGTGAGGGGGTGGTGGGGGAGGGGTAGGAGGGTGGGGTGAGCGGGTGGGTTGAGGAGGGTGGGGTGGGTGAGGGGTGGGGTGGGGTGGTGGGTGGGGAGAGGGGGTGGTGGAGGAGGGGTGGGGGAGGGGTAAGAGAGTGGGGTGAGGGGGGTGGGTGGATGAGGGGTGGGTGAGGGTGAGGGGTGTGGGCGGGGATGAGGAGGGTGGAGTGAGGGGGGGGAGAGGGGGAGTTGGGAGCAGGGTGGGGTGGGTGTGTGGGAGTGGGTGGGTGTGTATGGGTGGGGGTGGGGGGTGGGGGTGTGTGTGATTGGTGTAGGGGTGGGTATGGGTGGGTGGGTGGGGGTAGGGTGTGGGGGGAGGTGGGTGGGGTAGGATGTGGGTGGGTGAGGGTAGGGTGTGGGTGGGGGTTAGGGTGTGGGGGGAGGTGGATGTTGAGGGGGGAGGGGGAGGGAAGGGGATGTTGATGGTTCTATTTTTGTGTTGTGTGAATATGACTTTTTTTTGGGTGGGGGCGGGGGCGGGGTGGTGTGCATGAGGGTGGGGAATATAAGTGTGTTTAGATGAAAAGGGTTGAGGGGGGCGGGTGCGCTGGGAGGTTTGGGAGTGTTTGTGTGTGTGTGTGTGTGTGTGTGTGTGTTGGGGAGGGAGTTGTCTTGTGGTCTGTTTGATTCCAGAGAGGAAGGAGGGAATAGAAAAGGGTAGAGGGGGAGGAAGAAAGAAAGAAAGAAAGGAGAGAGAGAGAGGAGAGAGAGAGAGAGAGAGATGAGAGAGAGGAGAGAGAGAGAGAGAGAGAGAGGAGAGAGAGGAGAGAGAGAGAGAGAGAGAGAGAGAGAGATTCAGTGCAAAGCAAATGAGTTCAGGACAAAGTGAAAGGCAGAAAAGATGACAGATCATTTCTGGGATATCCTTGTGTACGGAACGCGACGGGATAGCTCAGTGGTCAGAGCAATCGCTGTCCCACAAGCTAAGGTTAAACAGCATCGAGCGTGGATACCGAGTGGATGGGTGGCCGTTTGTGCGCCTTGGGCTTCAACACACTCCCCCAGTTCACCCAGCTGTAAATGGGTACCTGCCTTCTTTTAAGGGTCAGGGAAGGTAAAGGAGCGAGGGAGAGGAGATGGACGCCGCCCTCAGCATGCTGGCCCCCTAGAGAAGCTGAGGTCTGTGATTCCTCGCTCCTAACGACCACACAGGTTAATGGGACACCACCTCCCTTTCCTTGTGTGCAGACCACCCTGGCACGACTAGGACGAATGTGTCAGATACCACCTTCCTCCGACTGTGTAAAAGACCAGCCATTTCAGGACTCTTGGAGATGGTGAGACAGAGAATGTGTGTGTGTGCGTGATTGTGTGTGTGTGTGTGCGTGTTGTGTGTGTGTGTGTGTGTGTGTGTGTGTGTGTGTGTGTGTTGTGTGCGTGTGTGTGTTTGTGTGTGTGTGTGTTCTTCTTTGATTTAACGCCTTTTCATTTTTAGTGATATTAGACAAATTGTGTGTGTGTGTATGTGTGTGTGTGTGTGTGTGTGTGTGTGTGTGTGTGTGTGTTGTGTGTGTAAGTGTGTGTGTGTGCGTGTGTGTGCGCGCGTGTGTGTGTCTAAGTGTAAGTGTGCATTTCTTGGGTAGTAAGAAGGAAGTTTACAGGACTTTTTTTTTTTTTGGGGGGGGGGGGGGGGGGGGGGGGGGGGAGTGGAGTCGGCACTGATGTTAACTCCAGGAGAAAAAAACCGTCAAACAGGAATCGAACCGGGACGGTCGTCAAATTGCTAGCGCAATGTTCTGACTACTAGGCTATTCCGCTCCACCCAAACTACAAAAGTTGAGTTATAAACTCAATTAACAAGCCAATCATTCATTACACATTGTGTAAAAGCATCCAGAAAATGTGAGCAAGTAACACATAACAAACAACAAAACATAAACCAACCAACCAAACAAAAAACCCCAAACCCCTTGGCATGTGGGCAGGCTGGGACCCGAGGTGCTTTCAGACGGCGAGTACACACGACAGAACGATGTCTTCATGTTCGGCACTGTCGTCTGGGAACTCTTCTGGTGCAGGGAGGTCACTGAAAGGAACCCCTACGCCACGGAAGAGAATTTCCTCCCTTTTGCCGACCAGCCCCGGGAAAAAGTGAGTGCGCTGATATATATATATATATAATTATATATATCATTATATAAGTAATTTTATTTATATATATATATATATATATATATATATATATATGAATGAGAATCTGAACTGACAATTTGAAACTTGTGTGATTAATTAATTTCATACGCAGTCTCTGTGGAAGTCAATCCTGACTTGGTCTTCTCTTCTCTTCTTGTCTGCCAGCACCAACTCTGTTGTTGTCGTAGGTTCCTTTACCGGCGCTGATCTGAATGCGTTGTTCACGGGATTTTGATTTATTGTCTCAGTGACTCCATGACCCCCCCAACAAAAACAAAAACAACAAAACAACAACACCAAAACAACAACAAAAAATAAAACAAACAAAAAAACGCAAACAAACAGTAATGACTTGTTCCCGCCATTGATGGTGTTTGATCTCTGGCATGGTTCGGCCATGTCACACGCCACAACACCCTCCCAAGACAGTCCTACAAGGAACTCTAGAAGGTGGCAGACGCCGAGGCAGACAAACCAAAAGCTGGATGGATAACATCAAGGAGTGGACCCGCCTGGACAGTCCAACACTCATTCGGAAGGCGGAGGACAGGGCTGGATGGCGACGGCTGACTGCAGAATCGTCTCTCATGTCTCCTCCATGACCGTTCCGGTCATGAGAAAGAAGAAGAAGAAGAAGAAGAAGAAGAAGAAGATCTTTGGTGTCCGAACGTACTTAGTGCTCGTTATAATTATGTATGTGTCCTTAAATTAGTATCTTTTACGTGTTTTCCTTTCTTCATTACTGTCCTTTATATTTTTCGTGTCTCCGATGTTGACTGAGAACAACAGCTGTATATCTAGCCTATCTATCTCTTTCTCTTTTGTTTCAGATCCTGGATCTGGTGCGG
>CM060330.1:27917029-27932029 GCA_030674155.1 Stramonita haemastoma
AAACACTTTTCTTAAGGGTCTATACCCAGCAAGAAAATGGGGAAAAACGGGGGGTAAAAAGAGAGGAAACATGCCCTCTCTCTCTATACACCCAACCCCTGAAATAGAGAGGGGTTGGTACATAAAAAAAAAAAAGAGAAGAAAAGAAGAAAGGGAAAAAAGAAAGAAAGAAAAAAGAAGAAGAAGAAAAGAAAAAAAAAAGAAAAGTAAAAGAAAAAAAAGAAAAAAAAAAAAAAAAAGAAAAAAAAAGAAAAAAAGAAAGAAAAAAAATGAAAAAAAAGGTATGGGTAGGGTGGGGATGGGAGGGGGGTTAATTTTTTGTCTAAAGATACAACGCGTAAAGTGGATAAGTTTTTAAAAAGAAATCAAAAACTCTGGTTTGAAAAATAATGCGGGGGGGGGGGGGGGGAGAAAAGAAAAGAGGAAAAGAGGGAAAAAAGAGAGAGGAGAGAGAGAGGGAGAGGAGAAAGGGGGAGGAGGAGAGAGGAGGGGGGGGGGGGGGGGGGGGGGGGGGGGGGGGGGGGGGGGGGGGGGGGGGGGGGAGGGGGGGGGGGGGGGGGGGGGGGGGGGGGGGGGGGGGGGGGGGGGGGGGGGGGGGGGGGGGGGGGGGGGTAAAGGGGGGGGGGGGGGGGGGGGGGGGGGGGGGGGGGGGGGGGGGGGGGGGGGGGGGGGGGAGAGGAAAGCCTGTTCTTTTTTTTCCTTTCACCTGGTGGGGGCCAATGCAGATACTAAATAAAATTGCAAGAAGACGGATTCCAAGTCTGAAAAAAAATTCTTATTGTCTCTATGAGTGAGCGAATCGGGGGTAAATACAACAGATTTTTTCCAGGACCAGTAGGGAGTATCTTTTGTTTGGTAGCAGCTTGGACTTTTTTTTTTTTTTGGGTTTGTTTTTATGTATGTCAATTCTTTGTTATTGCTAAATTTTTTTGGGTCGGTTTTTTCTGGGTTGCTGGAGGGAAAAAAAAAGAAGGTTTAGGCATTTAAATTATAAATTCAAATTACGTTTTGACCAGGTTTGTGCAGTAGAAGGTATCAAATTAAATCCAGTTAAGGACAAAATAATCCATCCAATGACACGAAAGACCTACGGGATTTTCAAAAATTAAAGAGATAAAATGAAAAGATGGGAGTGAGAAGGGGGGGGAGGGGGGCTAGGAAGGGGGGTGGGGGGGTGGGTTGGTGGGGGGGGGGGGGGGGGGGGTGGGGGGGGGGTAAGGAGGGGGGATTCGAAAAAATTGCCGTTGAAGGGGCAGGAGTGTTGAAAGGGGGGGGGTGGAGTGTGTGTGTGGTGGGTGTTAGTTTGTGTTTGCGGGTTTTTTGGTGGTTGTGTGTGGTGTGAGTGGTGTGTTGTTGGGTTTGTGGTGTGTGCGCGCGCCGGGGGGGGGGGGGGGGGGGGGGCTTGGGAAAAAGGAGGACAGTGAAAAGGATTGGAGGGAGGGCGTGGGTTGTTCTTGTGATGTTTCGCATGATCGCGTCATTTTTGAGGAAAAAATATGACTTTCGTAGATTACTGTCAATAACATAAAAGATAAAAAATCAGTTTGAAGGAAAATGATCCTTGGTTTACTACTTAAAAACCCCGCCACAATAAAACAACGCGCGCGGGCGCACGCGTGCCCACACAATACACGCACGCACGCACGACAAACCCCACACATACACATACACCACACACACCCACACCCCAACACACCAGAACAACACACACAAACACACACCACACACACACACACACACACACACACAATATACACACGCACACATATACACCACACACACCAAACCACCACCACAACCCACACCACACAACATCCCCCCCCCCCCCCCCCCCCACACAAACAACATACCAAACTTTCATCTACGTTTTCTGGCTTCATTTCTTCAGGGAAACCCCCCCCCCCCCGAAATTTTTACACATAAAACAACGTCTGCCTTCAAGACGGTGAGCACACTAATGGGGGTTGACAAGTCTTTTTGACATTAATACTTGCCCTTTTTCCAACAGGGTCTTTTTGAGTTATTTTCAATTTTAACAATTTTTTTTTGTTTTTTGTTTTGTTAAAAAACTTGCCCTTTTTTTACAAGAAGGGTCATTCTTTAGTCTTTTTCCCAAAGCAGCAGTATTTTTTTTTTGGGGGGGGTTTTTTTTGTTTAAAACTTGCCTTTTTTTTCACAAAAGGGGGTTTATTTTTTATCTTCTCAAAGTTAGATCAGTTTTTTTTTTTTTTTTTTTTTTGTTAAGCATTGCTATTTTCCCACAAATTACCTTTCACAGACGGTGACAAGTAAGGCAGAAAGCCCTTTTTTTTACAATTTTTTGCCATTTTTTTTTTGCACAAGAAAGGGGCCTTTTGAGTATATCCCTTAATTTTGAAACTGCAAGCTTTCCCTTTTAATATTTATAGGGGGGGAAAAAATTTAAGATTTTGGCCTTGGGTTTTGTGTCTGCGGGCGTGCCCTTTTTTCTGTGTTTTTATTTTTGTCTGCTGTCGTTGCCTTCTGTTGATAGGGTTGCTATACATCTAGAATAACCTTCCTCTCTTCCCTCCTTTTTTCCTGTTTCTCTTTTTCTTTTTTCCCCCTTCTCCCCCCCTTCTCCTCTTCCCTCCTCCCCCTTCTCCCTTTTCCTCTCCCCCTCTCCTTCTCTCCCCCCCTTTTTCCCCTCTTGGGTTGGACGAGACGCCAAGGGACGGGGCGTACATTTTTTGGGAAACGAAAACTCGTAATTATCAAAATGCCAGTTAGGACTTCCCCTGGGAAGGCCTTAGGCGCCGGATGACAATGCAGTCTCCAGTGGAAAGGGGCAGGAGAAGGGGCGGGTTTGGTTTTTGTCTTGCGTTTAAACCGTGGACACGCAGTGTAACCAACATGGGACCCAAACAGTGAATCGCAGCAAACAAGTACAATAAAGGGAAAAAACCCTACTCCCAAACCCGCGGGGGATTGGAACGCCCAAAAGATAAAGAGAAGCAGGCAAGTTTGTGGGGTGAAAGGACTGTGCCCTTAGCCCCCTCGGCCACCGACAAAATTTAGAACAGCAGAATGCAGCATGCGCAGATACGATAGAGTAAAACCTACCAACAGCCACACACAGGACACAAAAAAACAAAAACACTTTTAAGTTGTATATGGGTTGATTTAGAACCTCCTGATGTCTGTGTATGACTGTGCTGAAAGTGTTTTTGCAGCCTGAGGGAACGTGATAATATTGTTGGTGATTCCCCGACAAAGGAAATGTCAAACAATGTGGCTACTCTAACTGATAGATCCGAACAAAAAGGCCTAAGAGACAGACAAAGAAATACCACTTTAAAAAAATGCCCTACATCATTCAGATGGTAAAGATATTGTGACCTGTGAGTCAGATGACTTTGTGATCCACTCGCATCCCAAAACCAGACACTGAGCCAGTATGTGGTTTTGGTTTGTCAAAAGCAAGAAAAAACATGTTAAAAGGGGAAATGTCAAACTCACCAGTTTCCGGAAGGGAAGCGAACCAGAACACACTAACACGAGACCCTTTCGGGTTCAAGGGATTTGGCGACATTTAGAGAACTAAAAAAACGCTGCTTGGTAGCCTAGGCGGAGGGTTGTGACAATGACGGCAAAAAAAGGGGTTTGGGCAAATGGCCTAACATATCCGGACTGAAAAGAGTGGTGTCCGATGTACATTACAAATCATACGTGGTTTCCATGGCATGGAATGGGGTTGTTGTCAGTTTAAAAGCTTTTTCGTTATCGATATTCCAACCCCCTTCTTTGTAGGGGCCCAGGGGCCCTTTTTTTTTATGAATAAACCTTTCGAGTTCGAAAACCTTTCGAGTTCGAGTTGAGTTCGAGTTCGGTTCTCTCTTCCTCCCCCCTCTTTCTCTCTCCCCTCTCCTCTCTATCTTTTTCTCCCCTCTCCTCTTTTCTCTCTTTTCCTTGTCTCTGTCCCCCCCCTTCCCCCCTCTCTCTCTCCCCCCTCTCCCCTTTTCCCCCTCTCTCCCCCCTCTTTTCTCCCCCCTTTTCTCTCTTCTCCCCTCTTTTTTTCATGCCCGTCTTTTTCTCTGTCCCCCTCTCTTTCTGCTTTTTTACTGTCCGTCTGCCTGTCTGTCTTTTTTAGCTACTCTGGTTTCTCTTTGATTATTAACAAACGACACCCAAAAAACCCCGATCCGGATGAACAGACAGACGCAGAGCAGACTGAAAAACTATAAAACCCCCCATAAACAGACAGGAAGATACAAGAAAGAAGAGAGACATGTATTCAATATATCGAGGGGTTCCTGCCAGAACCCAAAAGGGGCCCTTTTTTTACTTTTCCACTTTTTTTTGGGATGGAGACTCTTTAAAACATTAAATTTACTGTTACTTTTAAACCCTTGGCTGGATTGATTTTTTTTAAATAGTTATTTTCAAAAACCATATCGGTTTTTTAAAGTTTACCCATCCCAAACCCGCCTGGAAGCCCCGAACAAAAATTTCCCTACTGGCCCCGCAAACCAACTACTCTGATTTCAAATTTTTCTCCCCAAAATGTACGGGGTGATTGAAAACGGTAGGGAAAGTGGGGACAGCTACATTGTTTTGACCCTGCACAGACCGGGAAATTTCATGATTTCTGCGGGGGGGTTTCGAAAGGGGGGTTCTGTAAATCCAGTCTCTAACTAATAAAGAGGGTGTGGGGGAAAAACCCCTTCAGGGGGAAATTACGGAGACATAATTTTTTTAGATTTCCCCTTTTTTTAACTGCTTTGCACAGAAGAAAATGGGTAATGTTTAAAATTTTGGCTTTTATACCACAGTTTATTTAATTTTTTTTTATTTTAAACAAAATCCCAAAATGATAGTATTCATCGTTCGTGGCAATTTTTGGGAAATAACGTTTGAATTAAAGTCTTTGGACAAAAATTGTTAATAAAGCGATTAGCTGGAAAAAAATAACAATTTTGTAAGAACTTTCTTGGCAAACTTTTATTTTTCTTTTTTAGTTTGGGTTTTCAGTTTTTCCCTTTCCGAAAACAAAAGCAAAGGGTTTGGGGAATGGGCTTAGGCGACAAGGGGCAATGAAATATTGGGGGGTAAAGTTGGGTTCTTTCGAAACTTTTTTTTTTAAGGGGGTGGGGGGGCTTTTTTGTTTTGTTTTTTTTTCCCTTGCTTTTTATTTTTTGCATCAATCAAAACAGTCAAAAAGGGCACGCACACCCCTCACACACCACAAACACACCACCCACTCACATCACACACACCACACACAACACACACACACACACACCACCACCGCACGCACGCACGACGCCGCCCCAAACGACACACACACACAACACTAACTCATACACACACATACACACGGGCATGAACGCACACATATTCATGCACACATATACACGCACACACACGTACACACGTACACACGACACACATACACTCAAACACCCCACACACCAGCGAACAATAAGAAAAATTATACAACGTTCTACTATGAACATTGAATGTTGTATGTATGCACATAAGCACCACACACGCACAAATCACACATTGGTGTATACATACATCACACATACTGGAGCGGCAACGACACGGTACACACACAAACCATACACACTCACACATGCACACACACGCGCGCACAAAACCAATACGCGCGCACACAAAACACATAAATAAGCGCGCGCGCACAAAAACACACACACATACAAATACAAACACAGACAATAAAACAAATTAAAAAACACCACATACACAACACAAACACAACACAACACAACACAAACACAAAAAACACAACACAACACAAACAAACAAACAAACCCCACACACACACACACACACACACACACACACACACCACACATATATATAAACACACATATATAAACACACATGCACTTATACACCTGCACATACACACACACGCACACACACACACACACACACACACACACACACACAACACACACACAAAACACACAACACACACAAAACACGTGTTTCCTAAATTAACACAATTACATAAAGGATCTTTTTGTGGCTAATGATCTATCACATTAATTTTAAGGGAACAGAACTAAATTAAAGAAGGAATTTTTAATCACACCCACCCCCTCCATTCCTCTTCCCCACTACCATAAATAAAAAATATAAAAAAATTTAAAAAAATAATATATATATATATAAATAATAAAATCTATTCTGTGTGTGTGTGTTGTGGTGTGTGTGTGTGTGTGTGTGTTTTGGTGTGTGTGGTGTGTTTTTGGGTGTGTGTGTGTATAGCTATAGTATGGCTGGCACACACACACACATATTAAATATAATATATATATATATATAAATATATAAATATAATAAATATATAGTGTGTGTGTGTGTTTTGGTGTGTTGTGTGGTGTTGTGTGTGGGTGTGTGTGAGATAGGGGGTTTGGTAAGTAGATTATCTCCCATGTATCAGGGGCGATAATCAACTTGTGTTTCTATTTAGAGACACACCTGTGAATTGCGATGCTCTGTTTCCTTGGGTAGTGGTTGAAACATTCTGTTGCATGCACTTGACTTCACGGGGGAATTTAGTTTACACAACCTCTGTAAAAAAATCACTCCCAAACTGTAAATTGTGCTTTGTTTCTGAGGTCAAACGAGATTGGAAATCAAATATGTCCACTTAGTTTATACATATAAAAGAAATATCAGCTCGATGTCTGCCTAATGCAAGTGGTCAACAATACAATTACTCAGAACAAACAAAAATTAACAAACAATACAGTAGAACAATAAAAAAATAATCAAAATCCATTCAGTGCAATACAAGACCATGCCATACAATGAAAGCTTTCAAAAATTCCTGCCCAAATTCCCACGAATCCTCTAGATGACAAAATCCTCTAATGACGCTACATAAACCCAGGTCCCCTAGCAACAAAACACACCCCTGATATAAAGGGTCATCAAAACCCCTATGTATCTCTTTCAGGAGAGAAGAGCAGCTGTGGGTGTGTCATGGTGGCACATACATACCCAAGCGAACTGGGCAGGAACAGACACAACATCGCGGTCTCCCCTTACCTGGACAGGAACATACATCACTGGGCTCTCCTTCCGGGTATCAACCGATGTGGGCCCTGGTGGGTGTTGGGGTGGTGCTGTTTTTTCTAGTGACACCACAAACCCAAAGAGCAGCCTGCCAATACAGAATTTCAAAAAAGCGGAAAAGTGTATACTACAATACGCATTTTTAAAATAAAAATTGACTAAACAATTGCACCACAGTACAGTGTTGGGTCCGTGTTCACACGCGAAAAACACACAAACACACACACACACACGGCAATCAAAAACCCCACTAGGCACCCGATACACACCATCAAAAACAAACCACAAAAACATCTAGAGAAGATGTGACAAAGGCTATTTTTTCATGTCCCACCATACCTCAACTTTGCACAGTAAAAACCTACAGCACCATAAGTGATCTACGTAGGCACAACAACTTTACAAACATCTTTTTAATAAGGGCGCTGCTTTTGTGGCCATACTACAGCCCCAAAGAAACAGCCTGGGGTTTAATCTAGCAAGTCTTTTCTGAACGAAAGCTGGTAAAGTGTATGCAACAATGCATAGTAAATTTCACATAATTCAATGAAATATACAAGGATGCACCACAGCACAGCTCAGCGAGGGCAGTTCCACACGAACACACAAAAAATAGAAAACTGCCCGGCCAAAAGTTCAAAGCAACATGATAATGATGAGGATCATTTATGGGCGCACTTAGATGTATTTACCAGTACCCTGTAATTTTCTGGCAATGTGCTCTTAAACATGAAAACAGGTGTAGATACAAACGAATCACAAATGGGCCAAAGATCAGCATTTTTAATACACCTAAATCTGGTTTCTTTGTTGAGCGGTTTTTTTTTCAAAGAGATTCTTCCAATATTAATTTTTAAAATTCATTTTCCTCTTCATCACATAAAATTTTCATGTTGTACTGACGTATACGTCCTAACAACACATGTACCCCGCACACACATACACGCGCCCCGCGAAACACACGCACGCTCGCACGCACCCCCCCCCCCTCCCCTCACAAACAATCATAATTATGCTTTGATATGTATGAGACAGAACAAAACAGAGAAACAGTCAGCAAACATTCTGAAAGTAGCCTACACATCCACCACCCCAAAAAAGCCTTTGTTTTAAAGAAAAACCCAAACGGTAAAACATTCGTGAGAAGCTAACAAATACCGAACTGAACATTGTTGTGCATGTGTTGTGTCCTAAATGTTCAAAAACCTAAAATAATAGCTCAAGAAAGGTAAGAACTTCTCCCGGGTTTTGAAACAACCTCCCCTTTCCTTTACCAAAGGGGTGCAATGCACAGACTGCAAATTACAAAACAAACGAAAACTAAATCTTAAAAATTTTTCTTGTGAACAAGAACAATAGAACAATAGAACAACAGAGTCCTCCGTGAAATCAAGAGTCTTTACAGGTTTTGAGTTTGCATTTTCGACAAGCTTTTATCTTAAAAAAAGTATCTTTTTTTTGGGCACCCCTTTTGGGGGTTTTTCAAGGGATTGATAGAAAACGAAGTGCCCGGCAGTTTAGAAAAATTCCAGTACTTGTTAAGACCAGGTTTTTGCAATTGAAGTCTTACTCCAGCTAGGACAGAAAACACATTTAGCGACACAACACACACGTGCAAATCGTGTCTCTGTTGCGAGTTCGAGTTCGGGTGAGTTGATTTGTTTTCTTTCTTTCTTTTCTTTTTTCTCTTGCCATTTCAAACGGCCTGACATCTGCATGCAGTGTGGACCACTTGAACAGCTGGGAAAGCAAATTGTGGGATTTTGAACATCATACGTTTTTGCCTTTGTCTTTTTTATAGAAAGACTATGATGAAGAGCACACTGGTGAGTAATTTTATTTTAGAAGTAGCTACTTAGTAAGTAGGCCATTAGGTATCGATAGTGGTAAGAAACTCGCGTAGAGCATGGCAGCAGAAGCCCCCTTCAAACAAGTGTTTTCGGGCCTTTAATCTTCCTTATTTATTTTAAAACTTAGGGGAAATCCCTGCTTTGTGAATTTCATGACAACTGCTGCCAAGAAATGTTTATTTTGAGTGCAGCAAGTGGTTTGGCGCATTCACAAGGACCAGGCTGAGAGTCTGATCTAGTGTAGTTGTGTCATAAACCAATCAGGCCTATTACGTAGTTTTGAAAACTGATTGAAACAGCTATGTCGTGAACCAAAATGGTTTGGTACTGTCACGAATACGCATCCTCCAAACACACACACACACACACACACACACACACACACACACACCACACACACACACACACACACACACACACACACACACACACACACACAAAACACAACACATCCAGACTTCAAGGCAAGATTGTTTTTCATTAGGAAGGTGTGAGCTTAAGATCTTAACCCCTCCCCAACCCCCCTCCCCCCCAAAAAAAAGCGTAAACCCTTACTCATAATTTATTTAATGCTTGAAATGGGAAAGAATGTTGAGATGCTCCCCTTCTTCCTACAGCTGTTTTTTTTTTCTTTTTCAATATTGTGAAATAGTGCTGTAGAATTGAGAAAATAGACAAAGAAAGCTATTTTGGATAAACGATCCTAATATTAAATGGTAGGCAGGCAATTGCAAGCATCTTTACATCAACAGGTGCAAATGAACATCTTGTGTTTTAAGACATTTTATGCATTTTCTTGCTGAAAGTTTTTAGCAAGCAGTTTTGATTATCACAAGAGAGCGTGTGTGTGTGTGTGTGTTGTGTGTGTGTGTGTGTGTGTGGTGTTGTGTGTGTGTGTGTTGTGTGTGTGTGTGTATGCGCGTGTGTGTGCGCTTGCGTGTGCGAGTACGTTCGGATTTGCTAGGACCATAGATTGTTATTGATTGCTTGTGTGATGTTTTAGGTCGATGCAAGCGCTTTGATTTGTTTTTACAAAATATAGCGCTATAATAAGTTCCATGTATTATTATTATTATTATTATTATATTATTATTATATTATTATTATTATTATTATTATTATTATTAACTGACAATAATGTTAATGGAACGATGTGGTTTTTGCCTGTGCTAATTGTCAAATTTTTTCATCTTTACAATTTTTTTTCGTTCCGAGGTTCACGCTCCGAGGTTTGACTGAAGATGAACTTTTGCATATGCGACCCCTTTTTGCTCCCCCGCTAAGGTTGTCGCTTTCCCGACTTCAAGAATGATGTCTAAACACACCTTTTGGAAAGCGGGTTTTTTTGTGGTTTTTTTTAAAAAATATCATTCGTTCCTACCGCCACAGAAAAGGCCTACTCTTCCGGAAGACGGAACAAGTTTTAACAGTGCTGTTGTTATTGTATTAATTTTTGCACTTGCTGATATTAAACATTTTTGTCAGCGCAGTTAAGTTTGCTTGACTGTACATTTATGAGTTTTGGGTTTGGCTTTATCTTGACAGAAAAATGTGGACAAAAATAAATACGTAAATAAATTTTTATATATGAATATAAAAACGTTGCATGTCATTATTCGTGTGTTAAAGAGACTGGAGGATATGAATCTTTTACTACAGCTCCTATCAATGATGTCATTAATGTTGTCCATTACTGGTAATTGGGAGGATCTATGGTCTAGAGACTGATCCCCAGCTTATCGCCCGAAACTTTATCCTGTCCACTCAGACTGTGAGTGGTGGCACTGCATGCAAGTCTTTCGGAAGGATGGTGAACAAGGTCCTGCATGCAGCACACATTCAGCGCACGTAAGAGAACCCACGACACCAAGAAATAGATTCCAGCAAAATTCTGTAGAAATAAAGCCCTTCTCATAGGGAAACTAATACACTTAAAAAAGGACATTTTTTGGAGTGGTACTGCTCTTGTGGCAACGCACTCACCCCTGAGAGAGAAGCCCAAATTGCCCGCAGATAAATATGCTGTGACTGGAAGTGGTATTAAAATTCAATTTTCAATTTATTTGAATTCAGTTCAGTTGTGAAGTTTTTTTTAACACTGCTTTACAATAGAAACGAGTAAAACTGTCGTTTTTCATAACATGGGCGTAAATTTTCATACTTTGAGATTAAAAAGATTAAATATCGCTGTATAATTTTAAACCTACCTTATGAACTTACGTGGTTTTTTTTGTTCAGGTAAAACTGGGTGGCCAGGCTAACCTGCCATGGCAACCTGTCCTAACCAACTTTTACAAGACAGCTGACATCACAGACACCAGAGGAAGATTGGGTTTGCAACAAGATGGACCAGACAAACCTCAAAAATCAAGGACCACACAAACCTCAATATAGACCACACAAACCTCAACATAGCCCACACAACAAACTTCAACATCAAGGACCAACACAAACCTCAACACGGAACCAGACAAACCTCAACATCAAGGGCCACACAAACCTCAACATCAAGGACCAGACAAACGTCAACACGGAACAGACAAACCTCAACAGAAGGGCCACAAAAAACCTCAACATCAAGGACCAGACAAACCTCAACATGAAAATGCCTGCAGCAGCATCCCCTGAGGAGGAAGATCAGCACTCTGCTCTTCAGTCTCCCTTCCCTACCATCATCATGGCCACAGATTCCAGAGAAAAGGTATGTAAAACAGCGAGGTGTAGCTTACGGGAAAAAATGTCTTCCCAATTCTGTAAAAAAAAAAAAAAAAAAAAAAAAGGAAAAATATCCACCATATTTTTTCATATGGTTACTTGTAGTTTTATTTCATTACTGGATGTGTTTCTGAAACGGCATTTAAAAAAGGAACATGTATTTCTTCAGTAGACAGTGCCGAAGAAAATTTACAAAAACTGCATACACACGGCGACTGGATGTAAAAAAAAAGTACGAGTGCTTATTTCATTACCCTTTTGACATAAAAGAAAAAATAAGTAAAGAGTAGATGAGAATTATATTAAAATGGTAAAGAAACAATCTGGGCAATCTCATAAATGTAAACCCATTTTTCATTTTGTTTTGGTTGTGATACAGTACTGCATGACCTAACTTTTACATCAGAGGAGTGCTGTTGTATTATTTACTACCACAAGTATAATTATTGGTTAGATTTCCCACAGTTGTAAAATCGTCTTTGAAAATTGTCTTTGAAAATCGTGTTAAGACACTATGTCCTAACAATGAATGCCTGAAACCAGTACCCTATGTGTTCGTTACAGAAAAAAAATGTCTGAAAGCTAACGTAAGAATCTTTCTGTCGAAAATGAGATACTGGGAAATGTAGAGATCAAAAACATTTTTTGAAGAAAAAAAACATTCAACTGAGCGAGGGATATCTATAATTGCATGCTAATGTATTTTTTTTTAATTTTATTTATTCTTTTATATCGAGGATAATGGATTAAGCACTCGTGTGCTTTTTTACATCCAGTCCCCGTGTGTATGCAGTTTTGTAAATCTTGTCATCTGTAACCACCGGCACACGATGGCCTACTCTTGCGAAAAGCGGAACAGGATTTAACGTGTGCGCAAGATATCTGCGTGCGTTAACTCCAGGGGAAAAATCCCCTCGACCAGGATTCGAACCCGGGTTGCGGGCGCAATATTTCTCTTCGTAGAATTTAATTTTTAACGCTAAAACCACAATTCTAGATAGAAGGCAATGAGGTGCTCATGGCTGTAGTCTATGATCTGTACCATATTGGTTTTCTATTTAATTTTATTCTATTTTTTATTTTATTTCTTGCACACACACGCCAGAAGACCTTTTCATAGAACATCTTACACATACGTCAGATGAATAAAAAAAACACTGGATTATCTTACGAACACACATGTCAAAAGACCTTTGGTAGGACATCTTGCACTCACGTCAGAAGACTTTTTTCATATTTCCAAAGGGTCTGCCAACATAGACAATAAAAAGACAGGATCATGGAACTAAGTGTAGATAATAAAAAAACCATAATCATTAACAACAACAACAAAAAATTCAGTGACCTCTCAAAAGTTTTGCCATGGACACTGTGATATGGATCTGTAGTAGCCAGTTGCTCATGGTTTCTTTCCCCAGGTCAGCTCCACTCTCCTGGATCTGTCTGTCCACTGCAGGTTGTGAAGACACCAGCAGCACGATGCTGGAGCACAGGGCCCAGTGGACTTGTCCTCACCCCCATGACTTGACTTGACCTATGTAAGACGATAGAGGAGGACGGGTAACAACCGGAGACAAGGAGCAATGCTTGAACACAGCGCTAAAAGGTTGAGCTTCTGAAGGGCAAAGTCTGGAAAAACGAGCCCCTAAAAGGTTGCATTGCCGCCGCTGTAGTCTAGTGGTAAGGGCGTTGACTCGTAATCTAAAGGTTGCGGGTTCGATCCCAGCTTTTGGCTATGGCGTTGTGCCCTTGGAAAAGGCACTTTACGGCTATTTTCTCACCCCACCCAGGTGTAAAAGGGGTACCAACCTTGTGTTGGGGGTTAACCCTGCGATAGACTGGCGTCCTATCCAGGGGGGATCCTATGACTCTCAGTCGCTTAACGCCACAGAAACCGGGATAAGCACCGGCCTGATGAGCCTTAGGCTCGTGACAGACCCTGAATGGACAAATCCCGTATGCAAAACAGGCCCCTGAAGGGCAAAATCCTCCATGCAAAACAGGCCGCTGAAGGGCAAAATCCTGCATGCAAAACAGGCCCCTGAAGGGCAAAATCCTCACATGCAAAACGGACCCCTGAAGGGGCAACATGCAAAATAAGCCCCCTAAGGGCAAACTCCTGCACGCAAAACAGGCCCCTAAAGGGCAATATCCCAAAAGACCTGCCCTGAAGGGCAAACTCCTAAAGACCAACTCCTGAAGGGCACACTCCTGAAAGACCAGCCCCTGAAGGGCAAACTCCTGGAAGACCAGCCCCTGAAGGGCAAACTCCTGGAAGACCAGCCCCTGAAGGGCAAACTCCTGAGAGACCAGCCCCTGAAGGGCAAACTCCTGAAAGACCAGCCCCTGAAGGGCAAACTCCTGAAAGACCAGCCCCTGAAGGGCAAACTCCTGAAAGACCAGCCCCTGAAGGACGAATCCAGTGCAGGCCTAGCATTGTTGCCCAGGGATCTAGGATCAGATCCCACTAGCTGAAGAGCAAAGTTGATAGAAGTTTGGGGGCTTTCGCATCATGTCTGCATGACCTCGTATCTCTGAAACAATTCAGTGATCAAATGCGATGAGAGCAGTGAGGACTGGGGTCTCTGTGGACATCGGACATTCGACATGCAGCAGCATGTGAAAGGTAAGAATTGCAAAGCCTCCTTCCATGAAAGGGCTACCTTGCATTCTTCACAGGTATCTTTGTACCGAGTACAACCTGTCTATGTCTGCGTGCATCATGTTCACACGTGTACCTCAGTCTCTCACATTTCCCAAATCAAATTTGTCCCTGGAGTTTTCGGTAAGGCTCAACGATCGTGGATTTCAGAACTTCATCAGGAGCCTTTGAACCTTACTCTGTGATCACAAAGACTGGCAGACTAGCTGTCGACGTTGGGCTTGTGTCCTAAACTGGCACAGCCAGTAAAAAACCCTTACACACAGTGCTCAAGGGGAAAGGACACATCCAGCCCCCAGACTTTGTTCAAGCATTTGCTCGACCTCCCGGGTCTCTCCCATCTCGCCCTGATTCCTTAAAAGTCTTAGCATAGATGTCAAAAAGTCATGTGGGTCATCTTAGTTCTCTGGCCCTGTCTCTGACGTCGTGATTGTCACACGTATCAAGACCTCACAAAGGTAAGTACACGTGCAATGTTTTCTTCTTTTTGTGCTTTTGTTTTTCGAGGTACCACTGCGAAGTTTTAAGATTATGTTGAATATTCCCGTGTTTCCATAACTTACCGAAAGAGACGAAACTTCCAGACCTTTATGGGGCCTTTTTGATATTCCGCATGCCTGTATACACGAATGAAAGTAAAGCACCAGCAAACATGAATAGAAGTTATGAAAGATTATGACAAAATGTCCCCCTGATGTGTTA
>CM060330.1:27939529-27944529 GCA_030674155.1 Stramonita haemastoma
TATCAAAATTCGCCGATATTTTGTAGTCTTTCTGTTTCTGCTGTAATTACTTAATGTCAGACCTCATAGCTGGTGTCCGCATATTATTTTTTTTCTTCATATTGAGCTAGTAGTAAACAAAGGATGAAGTCTCGTTCCTTTCCTTCATGTTGGGTCAGTTGGAATCAAAGTATAAAGTGTTTTTATGGTATTTAGCTCGCTGGAATCAAGGTAAAAAAATTGTCCCTAATACATAATCTAGTATTAATGTTATTTCCTTCATACTGAGTTTGTATTAAAACTATACCCTCTTCCCTTCATATTGAACCAGGGGGTATGAAAGTATAGAAATCTTTCCTTCATTTTTGGTAAGATGGCTTCAAGGCATAAAAATCTTTCCTTTATATCGAGTGAGTTGGCATCAGTGTAAAGTTTTCTTCTTCCCATCAAACGAGATTGTATGCAAGTATAAACTTCTTTCCTATATGGTGAGTGAGTTTTTATTCAAGGAAGAGGCCATTTCTTCAGTTAACTGGTATCAAAGTACAAGTTTTTTTTCCCCTTAATATTAAAGTTAATTTTTTATCAGGTTTGTTAGAATTAAAGCAAAAGCTGTTTCCTCCATGTCAAATAAGCATATTATGAAGTATACAGTTATTTCACATTGTTTTATTACTGTCAGAGTGTAGAGTTCCTTACTCCTTGTCCAGTTAGGTGATATCAAGGTGTAAAGCTCTTTCCCCAATATCCAGTTAGCTGCTTACCATGTGCATGAAGGTCTTTTATTTTTGTTCCATCATTTTTCATAAAACTTTTATTTAGCTTACATTTGGGTAGTTGGTATCAAAGTATAAACATTTGTCTTTCACATTTATTTTGTATCCAAGTTTTCTTTCCATTGAATATTTTTCTACATGTTGAGTTATTTGGTATGGGAGTATAAAATTCCTTCATTTGTATTATTAAGTTGGCATCAAAGTCCAAAGGCTTTTCTTTTATATTGAGGTAGTTTTAAATTTTGTGTTTTTCCCCTTCCTATTCAGTTTGTGTAAAGGTATGATAGTCTCCCCTTCATAGTGATTGTTAGCATCAAATCATAAAGTAAGTTTTTTTGAGGAGTTATTTGGTGTCCAAGCATAAAGTTTCTTTCGTTCATAATGGGTTAGCTGGTATCAATTTATAGCATTCTCTCTTGTATATTGAATTATTCGTGTCAAAATTAGGGGGGAAAAACTTTTGTATTGAGTTATTGCTATCAAAGTATAATGTTTTTTCTTTACCTTTTTAGTTGGTACCGAAGGTGTCGAAGTATAAAGATCTTCCTCCATGTTGAAATATTTCCTAAGTATTTTCTTTCTTGAATATTTTGCTACTACATATATTATAACATTTTTCTTTCTATTTAATTTTTCGGTTCCAAAGTAAAAGGTCATTTTCTTCATATCCCAGCTTGTGGTAATATGAGGACGTTTTTCTTATACTGAGATAGGGCGAGGATTAGATCCCAAACACAATAGGCACTCACACACACCACACACCACACACACACACACACACACACACACACACACACACACACCACACACAACACACACAACACAAACACAACACAACACACACACACACACACACACACACACACACACACACACACACACACACACACACACACACACACACCACACACACACACACACACACACACACACACACACACACACACACACACACACCACACACACACCAGGCGCCCGCTCAATTTTCTGTTTTGATTGCTTTTGAAAGAACATTGTAAAGCTTTTACTGGCTTACAACGTCGTTTTGTTTTGGCGCCAAAAATGCTCAAAATTCTAATTATGATTTCGGATCAGAAGTACTTGTACAAAACAGAGACGAAATGAAAACTCCTGGAAATGTACACTCGGCTTCAGACGTTTGTTGTGATGCCAATCTTTGCCATAGTCATTACTGGTACAGCATCGCCTATTTCACAGAAACAAATCGTTTTACCTCGACTTTGCGGGATCAGCTTAAGAGAGAAAACTATGCACAAGCTTGAGTGCAGGATGTTTGAAGAAAGACCAGTACTTTTCCCGATACTCCTTTTTCCCTGTAGTGCTGTTCCCGGGAGCTGTCAACACTCCACTTTAACCCTAGTTCTTGCCCCATGCCGCAAACCCTAACACTTCACCAGTTTGATCCTAACTATTAACTCTTTGACACTGATTCCTTAACTGCGGTATGGGGAAACAGCTGTGTAAGGGAACAGCAGCACAGGGAAAGAGGGGTTTGGGGGTACTGACCGCTTGGAAATATTTTATTCCGGAGAATACCGTGATAGAGACATGATTTGCAAAAGAGATGATATGCAGAAAAATAAATAATGATTATAGCTTCCTTATGCTTGCATAGCACTGATGCTTCAAGAATTGTTCTATTTTTAGTTTTCTATAGGACCAAAGTAGGATGGCTTGCGACCACAGTCCATAAATCGGATATCTTCGCTGGAGCTATATAACAACAGAAAAAAACAGTGTTCTGATAACCTTTGAAAATAACGGCAATACTGAAAAAAGTGCTTAATGTATGAGAGTTACACGGTTTTACCTCAATAGCTTGACACGTAGTTTTGACTTCAAATTCTACTGGTTGTCAAGTATAAGGTGTTGTTTTTTTTCTTTTACATTGTCATTTGGTTGGTTAGTGCAGATCTCTTTCCTTCCTCTTGAGTTGTCACTAAGTTTGGATTGTTGTTTTTTTCATTCCATGAAATAAGTTGGTGTCATAGAATAGAATTATCCCCTTGCTATTGAACAAGTTGGCTCAAAGAATAAAGTTCCAAGCTTGGTATTAAGATAGTTATCAAACTGTAAACTTTTTTCTTCAGATTCAGTTATTACAAAAGTATAGAGCTCCCCCTTTCATATTTCTTTGTTTTTTGTATCGGAGTATAAAGTTTTCCCCTCCATATTCATTTAGTTGGTGATAGCAGGCTCTTCCCTTTATATTGAGTTAGTTCTATCAAAGCAAAAAGATCTTTCCTTCAGGTTGAGTTCGCTGGTACACGTGTAAAAGGCTATTTTCTTAATATGGGTTGGTGTCAGAAAAAAGTAAAATTGTTCCTTGGAATGAGTTGGTTGATATCAAAGAAGTTATTTCCTTTATTCTAGTTGTTATTAGGTAGTTGTTATTGAGCCAGGTGTTATTAGGTATAAAACTCTTCCCTTCATATTGAGTTGTTGCCAACCTAGTTACCTTCACATTGATTGAATTGCTTGGAACAACAGTTGCATGAGAGAACAACACTAAAGGGAAAGAGGGGTTTGACTTACTGGCTAGCGGAAAATACTTCATTCCTCAGAAAACGGTATAAGCGCTATATAAATCCCATATATCATCATCATTATTAGTGTTTCTATTTGTGCAAGAGAAAAGACATGCAGACGAATGTTTTTTGTTGTTGTTGTTTTTATTTTTTATAATTATTATTATTTTTTTTTTAGACAAATGTTAGTTTAAAGCTAAAGCTAACTCATGACAGTTGTAGTACTGGGGAAAAGGGCCTGCTGTAGTGTATGAAGTCCATGCCCTGTTTCATCTGTGTCACTTTCCACGTGTAGATTTTGATTCAGATTAATCTAGTTCTTTTCAAGGTTTACAGTTCTTCTCTGTGTAGTAAGTTTGGTGTTGTATGAAGCTTTTCCCTTCCTATTGAACTAGTTGGTATGAAGTATTAACTTTCATTCCTATTGAGTTGGTGTCATGAAATAATGTTCCTCCCTTTATACTGAAGAGTTGATCACCATGTAATGTTCCAAAATTTTCTATTGACTTTGTTTATACATAGGTTTCTTTCAAGATTTTTTTCTTATAAAGGTGTTGAAAAAAATATTAAAGATACTCTTATAATAATTATTGATATAAACAAATTTCTTTTTTCAATTCCAAAAGTTTTCATAATCCTATAAATGATCATTGCTAAAAAAAAAAGGATAAAAATAAAAAGTTTTCCTTTTTTTATTTCATCAATCCGTTGAAAAGTGCTTGGGTGCCCTGATAGTTTTGTTTAAGTTTATTGTTATAAATTACGAGTTTTCTCTCGTTTTATTCTGGTGGTATGATTAAAAAGCTGTATATATTTTTTAATAATCTGGGCTTAGAGATTATTTGAGGGCTTGTTTCCCCAATTTTCTGATTGGATAATGGCTTTGAAATGATTTTTTGTTAGTGTTTGCAAAACTCCAGAGGGTTTTTTTGGCGCTGTTTTTGTGAATTCAAATAAAGAAATTTTTCCATATACATTTAATCCATAGTCCCATTGTGAACCTTGTTATATACAGTCCCTGAAATCAGGTCATCTCCTAGCTCTACTTTCCCTGAATGCATTCAGATGATCTAAATGAAGACTGGTAAGTCCTGTCCCCAACTGATGTTAGGTCAGGAAATAGTCATCTTTATTTGTAGTGACCACGCTGCAATACCCGCTGAATGAATTTCGAGAGCAGAAGGTTGTGAAATAAATACAAGTGTGATTGCCCCCCTCCCCTCCCCCCCGCCCCCGCCCCCCGAAAAAAACCAACTAGGCCCAGGAAAAACAAAGGCACAAAATTGTCAGGAAAGCATGCAGCAAAAGCCAGAAAAAAAGAATTAAAGGATAAAAACTTAACACTACCACAAACACACTAGAGCAAACATAAACCCAGACAATGTATATCACTCGTTTACACGTGTAGAAACGCATGCAGCAGCAGCAAAACACTAGAGCAACAATAAACCCAGCCGACTGTTTCATTGCCGCGTGAACATGAATAGACACAGGCAGCAATTCCACACTGGGCAGTTAGTGCTCTGGACGTAGGTAAGAGAAGTGCTGACTCGGGTTCATGGATGACAGGGAAAAGAAGAAGGGAAGGGAAAGGGCACATTTTTCCTTTTTTTGTTGTTGCTTTTTGAGTGGTTTTTTTTTTGCCAATGAAGAGAGACTGTGAAGCGCCCACCAAAAAGATATGCACTGAGGCCTT
>CM060330.1:27947029-27949529 GCA_030674155.1 Stramonita haemastoma
TATTGCTCTTATTTTACTTTTGTTCTCTGGCCTGCGTGCGTGCGTGCGTGCGTATGAGCGTGCGTGCGTGCGTGTGTGTGTGTGTGTTTTGTAAACTGGATTTTACTTGGCTTTGTTTGGCCTGATTGTGACTTTTTTTCCTACCAATTTTGTGACTTTTTTCCTGTGACTTTTTTTCCTACAACCTGTCAAACACACTTCAAGTAGACGGCCCCTTCAGGCATCCTTACTTAATTTGACTTTCCCGCCACAGCGCAATGCCTGTGCCGCCCTTAGCAGGTTCGGCAATCAGGGCGGGCTAGTTTCGTTTCACTTATCATCTTTCCAACTTGGCTAGCTCCTACTGTGGTTGAACAAGAAGGTGTTATTCAATAAAAACAATACTTGTTGCCATCGAAACTTCAGATATGAAAAGCGAATATATGTGACAAAATAATTCTCACAGGCTAAACGATACAGCATAAAAAGCACAAAGCCCACAGCGATGTGAAACTTTCAAACGCCATTTTCTCGAAACTACGTCGAACCGCGATAGCCGCTTCAGGCAGGTAACCCTGGATATATATATATATATATATATATATATATATATCTATATCTATATCTATATATCTAAGTTAAAGTTAAAGTCTGTCCCGAGCCTAAGGCTCATCAGGCCGGTGCTTATCCCGGTTTCTGTGGCGTTAAGCGACTGAGAGTCATAGACTCCCCCCTGGATAGGACGCCAGTCTATTGCAGGGTTAACCCCCAACACAAGGTTGGTACCCCTTTTACACCTGGGTGGGGTGAGGAAATAGACGTAAAGTGCCTTTTCCAAGGGCACAACGCCATAGCCGAAAGCTGGGATCGAACCCGCAACCTTTAGATTACGAGTCCAACGCCCTAACCACTAGACTACAGCGGCTATATATATATATATATATATATATATATATATATATATATATATATATATATATATATATATATATATATATATATAATATATATATATTTAAATTGACCGTCATAGATAGTAGCCTGTCACAGACGGAAAAGGCTGCTACGACCTTAGGACGCCTCACTACCCGTGTCTGGGAGAACCCACGCTTTTGGAACTGCAACAGAGGGTGTATACCTACGCACCAGATCCAGCGGTCGACTATTCAACCTTGCTCGGTTGAAAGCAAAAACAAAAGTGATGGAGAAAACAATTAGAGACATGCTTTTTGCTGATGATGCTGCTGTCACTTCTCACACTGAACAAGAACTCCAATGCCTCATGGATAGGTTTTCCCAGGCCTGCAAAGACTTCGGCCTGACAATCAGCCTGAAAAAGACCAATGTGCTGAGCCAGGACGTGGTAACTACACCAGCCATCTACATCGATGACTACCAGCTCGATGTCGTACACCAGTTCACATACCTGGGATCCACCATCAGTGACAACCTATCCCTTGATGCCGAGATCAACAAGCGCATCGGCAAGGCTGCTACGACCTTAGGACGCCTCACTACCCGTGTCTGGGAGAACCCAAAGCTGACAATTTCCACCAAGATGGCAGTGCACAACGCCTGCATCATCAGCACTCTCCTTTATGGCAGTGAAACATGGACAACATACTCCAAACAGGAGTGCAAACTGAACAGCTTCCTACTGCGCTCTCTCCGTCGCATTCTTGGCATCCACTGGAGTGACAAAGTTACCAACGCTCAGGTCCTCGAGGTTGCAGGTCTTCCCACCATGTACACACTCCTCAGACAACGCAGACTCAGATGGCTCGGTCACGTGCGAAGGATGGAGGATGGACGCATTCCTAAAGATCTCCTCTATGATGAACTTGCCTCCGGCAAGAGAAGCATTGGCCGCCCCCAACTGAGCTACAAAGACGTCTGCAAGCGTGACATGAAAGCCCTGGACATCAACCTAGAGAACTGGGAGGAGGTAGCGGCTGACCGCAGCAAATGGCGCAGTGTTCTCCACAAACAGCTGAAATGTGGTGAAGAAATGATCCAAACCGCAGCAAACGAAAAGAGAGCCAAGCGGAAGGCATGTGCTCCAGCCACCTCAACAAGCCACATCTGCATCAGATGCAACAGAGACTGCCACTCCCGCATCGGACTGACCAGCCACAGCCGGCGTTTGTCGCTGAACAAATGACCTGTCTTTTGGCGCGAATTCCATAGTCGACACCGACTGACGGAGGCCTACTATATATATATATATATATATATATATATATATATATATATATATATATATATATATATATATATATATATATATATATATATATATACATTTTGACCGTCATAGATAGTAGCCTGTCACAGACTCAGCAGTATGGAATAATAATAAAGAATGAGGATCAATCAGTTTTATTCTGTCAAAGTCACCATCGGCAACTGCCTCCCACCCCCACCCCCACCCCCACACCCACACCCACACCCTCCTATTGTCATGCTGTCATGACAATGCCAGCTCTGAAGAACTTGGCAATCATTCACAGCGGACATGGAA
>CM060330.1:27982029-27994529 GCA_030674155.1 Stramonita haemastoma
AACGTAATAAGCACTCATGTCCTTTTTTTTTTTTACATCCAAACAGTGTTTTCAATTTTGTCATCTGTTCCCATCAAGCATAGAACGGCCTGCTTTTTCCAAAAAGCGGAACTGGTTTTAACATGTACGTAAGATGTTCCGCATGCGTTCGCACAGTAGACCTCGGTTTATAGTCTCATTTAAAGGACTTTTAGGGGGAATGGAGTCGGAACAGATGTTAAATCCAGAGAAAAAAATCCTCTTGAACAAGATTCGAACCTGGGTCAGCAGATCACGAGCGCAATGTGCATAACTCTAACCACCATGCTATCCCGTTCCTCTATTTCTTCGTCCTCCTTCTCGTTGTATGCTGATATTATACATTCATAGTGTCATGGAGTCCTATTAGCTGAGAGATTAGTTTTATCGCCTCACACATTCCGTCCTAGGCAAGCATGCTGAGTATACATTGACCGTTCTAAAAGGGAATGCAGACTGCATTTTTATTCTGGAATAAATGGTCAGGATAGTAAACACAGAGGAAAAACACAGTCTGGATGTTATGATGGTAAGGTGGTGTTAATGTGTTGACAAATGGAACGTAGAAAATCTTTACTATCTTTCAGAATTCCGAAGAAGAAGAATTGCAAAGAAGAAGAATAGTGAAGAAGAAGAAATGCAAAAAAGGACGAACAGAACTTGCGAAGAAGAATTGCAAAGGAGAAAATTTGCGAAGAGGAAAATTGTGAAGAAAAATTGCGAAGAAGAATCGAGAAGAAAAATTGCAACGAAGAAAAATTGCAAAGAAAAAATTGCGAAGAAGCATTGTGAAGAAGAATTGCGAATAATTGTAAAGAAGAAAAATTCAAAGAAAAAAATTGCAAAGAAGAAGAATTCAAAGAAGAAGAAGAAGAAGAAGAAGAAGAAGAAGAAGAAGAAGAAGAAGAAGAAGAAGAAGAAGAAGAAGAAGAAGAAGAAAAGAAGAAGAAGAAGAAGAAGAAGAAGAATTCAAAGTAGAAGAAGAATTCAAAGAAGACGAATTCAAAGAAGAAGAAGAAGAAGAAGAAGAAAGAAGAAGAAGAAGAAGAAGAAGAAGAAGAAAAGAAGAAGAAGAAGAAGAAGAAGAAGAAGAAGAAGAAGAAGAAGAAGAAGAAGAAGAAGAAGAAGAACAACAACAACAACAACAACAACAACAACAACAACAACAACAACAACAACAACAACAAGACCACCACCACCACCATCACCACCACCAACAACAACAACAACAACAACAGCAACAAGTGACAAAGTTTTTCGCCTAGTTCACAGCATCTTTTCACCCACATAAATCTTGACGGAGCAGAAAGTGCCATTGATCACACACAGACAGACTAGACGTGACGAGGGACCGGGCAGAAAGAGGGTAAGTCTAGACATCTGAAAACTCTACTAAAAGCTTGAAAATGGAGTGAAAGTTCGATCCTAAAGCTCACATGCAAAAGACAATTTAAGGTGAAAAGGAGTATATAAGAAAAGCTGACGGTGTCATGTAAGGATGTTATCTTTTTTTCACGTCCGTCCGCACGCACAGAGAGAGAGAGGGGGGGGGGGAGGGAGAGAGAGAGGGGGGGAGGGAGGGAGAGAGAGAGAGAGAGTGAGAGAGAGAGAGAGAGAGAGAGAGAGAGAGAGAGAGAGAGAGAGAGAGAGAGAGAGAAAGAAAGAGAGAGAGAGAGAGAGAGAGAGAGAGATAGGCAGATAGACAGACAGACAGACAGACAGACAGACAGAGACAGAGAGACAGAGAGACAGAGAGAGACAGAGAAAGACAGAGAGAGAGAGAAAGAGGAATGAGAGAGAGAGAAAGACATGCAGACAGACAGACAGACAGACAGACAGACAGACAGAGACAGAGAGACAGAGAGAGACAGAGAAAGACAGAGAGAGAGAGAAAGAGGAATGAGAGAGAGAGAAAGACAGGCAGACAGACAGACAGACAGACAAACAGACAGACAGAGGAAGAGCGAGGGAGAGAGAGTGAGAGAGAGAGAAAGAGAGGGAGAGAGAAAGAGAGAGAGAGAGGGAGAGAGAGGGAGAGAGACAGAGAGAGACAGAGTGTGAGAGAGAGAGAGAAAGAGAGGGACAGAGAAAGAGAGAGAGAGAGACAGAGACAGAGACAGAGAGAGAGAGAAAGAAAGAACGAAAGAAAGAGAGACAGACAGACAGAGAGACAAACAGACAGACAGACAGACAGACAGAGACAAACAGAGATAGAAATAGAGAAGAACAACAGCAACAAGTAAGAGTTGCATGGTTGCTCTTCCAGAAGTTAAAAAGATCTGAAAGCAAGGGCAGAATTATTAAAGAGAGTTGGAGCAGAAAAGTATGAATAAACATTAAAAAATATAAAGGGGAATAGAGAACAAAAAGCACAAAATGTAATCCTCCACGTAGAATATACAAGTCTACGTAAAAGGTAAACAAATGAAACCAAAGTAAACCAAAAAATGTTCAAATGATAAATCAGATATTTTCTAAGGAAACAAACCAGATAATTATATCTTCTACCTCAAGTCACAAATCACCCATTAGCTAAAACGGCATGTAAATCTATCGGACATTTCCTCTCCCTACCTCTGTTTTTTTCTGGGAAGGGGGGGGGGGCTGTCTTTCTGTCTGTCGGTCTCTCTCTGTCTGTCTCTGTCTGTCTCTGTCTCTCTCTGTCTCACTCTGTCTTCTGTCTCTGTCTCTCTCTGTCCCTCTCGTCTCGCTCTGTCTCTGTCTCTGCTCTGTCTGTCTCTGTCTCTGTCTGTCTGTCTCTGTCTGTCTGTCTGTCTGTCTGTCTGTCTGTCTGTCTGTCTGTCTGTCTGTCTGTCTTCTTCTCTTCTCTCTTCTCTCTCTCTCTCTCTCTCTCTCTTCTCTCTCTCTCTCCTCTCTCTCCTCTCTCTCATCTCTCTCTCTCTCTCTCTCTCTCCCTCTCTCTCCTCTCTCTCTCTCTCTCTCTCTCTCTCTCTCTCTCTCTCTCTCTCCTCTCTCTCTCTCTCTCTCTCTCTCCTCATCTCTCTCTCTCTCTCTCTCCCACACACACACACCTACCCCAACAACCCTTCAGCCACTCTTGACTCATCATATTCTTAAAACTGTGACATCAGTCTTGGCACAACAGAAAAAAAAACTTTCATCACAGACAAACAGACAACAAAGAAGAAGCGTCAGTTAACTGCAGTTAGCACAGCCGCCAAGGATTAAATTATTGATATGAAGAATGACAGCCAGCCAGTATGTATACTCACTCACTCACTCACTCAGTCCCATGTCCCAAAGGACGTAGGGGGGACATGATAGAAGACGCAACAGAGATCTTTTCCATGCTTCACGATCCTGTGTGGCTAGTAGGAGGTGTTGCAGGGTTGGGCGGTCCAGTCTTTGATGTTGTCAACCCATGATTTCTTTTGGTGGCTTCTTCTTCTCTTGCCCTCGACTGTTCCTTGCAAGATGGTTTTTGCTAGGTGTTTGTTCTTGTGGTGTGACCAAACCACATCAGCTTTCTCCTCTTTATGGTGGAGAGCAAAGGCTCTTGGGGGCCCAGACACTTTTTGATTTCTTCTTTCACATAGTTATTGGTCTTGTGTTCTTTGTATGATATTTTGAGGAGTCTTCTGTGGCACTTGTTCTCGAATGCTTGGATTCTCCTCTCTAACTCTGCTGTCAGAGTCCATGATTCACAGCCATATAGGAGGATAGATATCACGAGGGATTTGTAGAGGTGGTACTTGGTGCAGAAGCTGATGTTGTTGCTTCTGATGATTCTCTCAAGTCTGACTAGAGCAGATGTTGCTGTTGCAATGCGAGCTTTCACTTAATATGTATACAGATACCTACAATCACAGTGAACAGTATTAGCATGGGAAACAATGAATCTGTGCCCCCTGGGAGTTATGGTAAACAGTGAAGTTAAGCAAGACTCCTGGAAATGGGCAATTTTGATACTTTAAATCCACCATATCCTCCTCCTCCCCATCACACCTACCTATCCCCCCTCCCTCTCCTCCCCCCTCCCCCCTCTCCTCCCCCCCTCCCTCCTCTCCTCCCCCCCTCCCTCCTCTCCTCCTCTCCTCCCCCTACCTCCCCTCCCCCTGCTCCCCTCTCTACCTCTCTTCCACTCCCTTCCCCCCCTCTCCCTCCCCCCCCTCTCCCTGCCCCCTCCTCCCTCCCCCCCTTCTCTTCTCCCCTCCCTCCCCTCCTCCCTACCTCTCTTCCCCCCTCCCCTCCCCTCCTCCCTCCCTCTCCTCCCTCCCTCTCCTCCCTCCCTCTCCTCCCTCCCCCTCCCCTCCCCCCTCCCTACCTCTCTTCCCCCTCCCCTCCCCTCCCCTCCCCCCCTCCCCCTCCCTACCTCTCCTCCCCCTCTCCCTCCCTACCTCTCCTCCCCCCTCCCCCCTATCCCCCTCCTTGCTTCTCCCCCCTCCTTCTGCCTATTCCATCTCCTCCCCTCTCTACTTACCCCCCTCCTCTTCCCCCTGCCTACCCCCCTCCTCTTCCCCCTGCCTATCCCCCTCCTCTCCAAAAAAAAAAAGCACAAACATGGGAAGATAGACAACACTTCTCCTCCAAAGCTTGGAGGATTAGAAGTTAGGGGGCAATCCCCTTACAGATCTGCCATTTCTAATTCAAAGCTTAAGTTGTTGCCTTCATAGTTTTGCAACATATTATTACACTAACAATTCCACACTTTACAGGTTCTTTTCCTATGTCTGCTCAGAAATTGAAAAAAAAACCTTTATCTTAAACTTTTTATATCACCATGTCCTTGTTTCAACAGGTAAACAGCAAAGTCTACAATTTTATGAAAAAAAATTGCTGCTTCATTTCCATTAATACAGATTTTCCTCTGGATTTCTGAGTAACTTCAAACAATAAAAAGGAACATTACTGTTATGACAGCCTTTGAAGGGAGGTAATATTGCCTTAAAATAAAATTAACGTTTTATCACGCATATAGAATGTGAGAAATTCTAAATAATGCAGCATAAATTAACACAGGTAAAACAACTTACAGTTTTGAAGACAGTTGCCATTGGCATATTTGTTATCTGGGGACAATGCAGGGACAGATAAGAACTGAAACAGGAGGGGAAATTTTTATGTTTGAAATAAGTATGTATATCTTGAGACTGGATTGAAAACTGTCATAAGTAGGCTTTTTGCGAAGTGAGAGAGGGGGTAATTCCAGACCGATGGACCAGAAATAGAGAACAAGAAATAAACAGACAGACATGCACACACACACACACACACACACACACACACACACACACACACACACACACACACACACACACACACACACACACACACACACACACACACACACACACACACACACACACACACGATTCGAGATTTAATTCGTTTCACCCCTTTTGGGGCATGGAAGATAACAAACGAATTCAACAATACTAATATCAGTATTATCAATACTAACAGGAACTGAAAAGCAACAATTCATAGCAAAATGATAAACAAACAAGACTACAGACATTTTAAAGTATATCAATTTCTGTAAAAGACACTCTACACTTGTGAAAGACAACAAAATGAAATTTCAAGAAAAACCTTCAAATGTTATGAGCTTCGAGGGAGACAGGAGAACTTTTGAAGATTTACATTTCCACAGACTGCAAATATCATAACTGTACATGGGTTGAAAAAAATGGTGAGGAATAAAATCTTGTCGTAAATGTTTAAAGTAGGAAACATTCCATGATAAGAATACCCCCCCCCCAAAAAAAAAAACACAGACATATTGCATTTTGAACATACTCTTTTTTCCCGTGGTATGTTATCAAAACATCCAATCTCAGTAGAAAGCTTGTGACAACTGCAACTAAATTTCATAAGACTGTAAACATACACATCTGGCAAACAAGCTATATACTTTTTCATACTAAAATTGGTTTTATAGTTTTTATACTAAAGGCATCTACTATTATCCCACAGCTCAGCTCTCCATTCATTAACAAACTTTTCTATTAAGAAGGTTATGATAATTACATGAACTGGTAGAACTGATAGTTGAACAAAACTGTCTCTCCCACAAAGTCAAATCTGCTGTGCACTAAAATGATTTGTATCTTATTTTGCCATGCTGATTGAATCAGAGATTTTCATATAAATCTTTCATCCTCTGGTAAATATTTGAGGATAGCTTTCCAGGATGAAAGTCAAGGGCTACGTCCAAAAATGAACCATTGGAACAGAAATAGACAAGGAGTATCTGCCCACTCCTCCATATACTAACAAATTTGATATCGTGCGCTTTAAACGAAAAACTTATTTTTAACCCAAAAAAAATGACTGGAACTTTTTAATTATTACTACATTTTCATACCCCCAAATTTCACACCCATACAGCAAAACTGGTAATACAACTTTATTGAACAAATCAAGGGTCACATGTATAGGTAGTTCTTTTTGCCATGCAGTCCTTATCAGACTAAACATGACTTTACCAGCTTGATTAAGCACTTTCCTTACATTTTGCAAAACTGCCACTCTCGATGAAAATAATTCTTAAATATTTAAAATAGTGAACAACTTCCAACGTTTTTCCACCATATATAAACATGTTACAAGATCTTTTTTGACAAAATATCATGATTTTCAAACACACACACACACACACACACACACACACACACACACACACACACACACACACACACACACACACACACACACACACACACACACACACACACACACACACACACACACACGCACACACACACACACACACACACACACACATTTTTGTAAATTTTCTTGTTAGGAGTTTAATTTGTTCAGGAATATACCCCCCCCCCCCCTTTCCGTTTTTCTTCAAGAAATAGATTATATGGGTATGAATTTGGGTTTAAGATTGATAAGGGATAGACACATGTAGGTGAGAATACTCTATTCATTTTACTTTTAATTCTCTCAGTCACTCAAAGGGATAAATACATACAGTGATACACACCCACCTTAGCTACCAAACCCATACCTACATGTATAGTTGCACGCATTGACACACACACACACACACACACACACACACACACACACACACACACACACACACACACACACACACACACACACACACACACACACACACACACATACTTGCTCATATCCATATGTAGGCACGTACACTGACATACATACTCACACACTCGCACATACACACTCACGCACAAAAGTGACACAATTAATTTTATTCTACTTTTGTTTCTCATCTAATATCACTATGAGTGAAGAGACGTTAAATTGAAGAAAGCTACACACACACATGCTGTGTGGCTGTTTCATATCAATATTACTTCCCCTTCACAGAGTGTCTTAAACAATTCAATCCATTTTAATTGTTTAAAGTTGCTTAATAGTCCAGATAAATGTTGCCATATCATGGAAAAGAAGCAACAACTTTTATATGAATTTGTAGAAATTGCTGTTTCCCTGATCTTGAACAAGTACAAGATGAAATGAATGATTGTAAACATATATATTTTTTTCATTTTCAAACTAACATAGGAAAACACCTTCAAAGTTTGGAATTGTTTGTTTGATAACATGCCATAAAAATTAGATTGCAGTAACTTAAGCCGAGTTAGAAATGGCAGATCTCTACAGGGGATCTCCCCCTAACTTCTAATCCTCTGAGCTTTGGAGGAGATGTGTTGTCTATCTTTCTGTGTCTGTGTCTGGATGAGGGGGAGGACATAGGTGGGTAGATAGGACAGGAGGGGGATAGGTAGGAGGGGAGGGGATAGGTAGGAGGGGAGAGGATAGGAGGGGGAGGGGAGGATATAGGACAGGAGGGGAGGATATAGGACAGGAGGGGAGGAGGAGTAGGTAGGAGGGGAAGAGATAGGACAGGGGGAAGAGATAGTAGGGAGGGGATAGGACAGGAGGGGGGGGATAGGACAGGAGGGGGAGTAGGTAGGAGGGGAAGAGATAGGACAGGGGGGGAAGAGATAGGAGGGGATGGGACAGGAGGGGAGGGGAAGAGATAGGAGGGGATGGGACGGGACAGGAGGGGGAGGGGATAGGACAGGAGGGGGGTAGGTAGGACAGGAGGGGGGTAGGTAGGACAGGAGGGGGGTAGGACAGGAGGGAGGTGGGGGGAGATAGGACAGGAGGGGGGAGGGAGGTGAGTATTTTGGGGAGAGGGACAGGTGGTAGGTAAAGGAGGTTTAACAGTGGAGGGGATAGGATGCTGGAGAAACTGGGCTTGTGGTTAAGTTGGGAGGGAGGAGAAGGTTATGTTTGGTCTATAATAAGTGGTATCATTGTCTCAATCACCTTCTGGCAAATAAACATTAATTAATAAACTAAGGATAAAAAACAAACAAACAAGGAACGCCTCTCTGGTTTTATATTTATAATCACTCAGAAGGCATGTCAGCATGGTAGAAAAAAAAGTGTTTTAAAAAAGTGGAGAAACAGATGGACAACATGGTGTTTCCTATGCCAGTAATGTTCAGGAGGGTCCAAAGTATGACATTGTGTATGCTGAGAAACATGCTGTCACTCTCATTTGCAGGTTTTGTCCAATATTCTTGCATTAACCACTGGACTAAGTGGGAAGACAAAGAAACACCACCACACATCTGAAACTCTACAGACACTAGGATCGACCAGGAATAAAACAGTGCAACACTTTCAACTGATACCATAGAACTCATTCTTTCAGAAACGAGAACAAAAAAGATCTGACGAGGATTTTTTTTTTAAAGAAACAATGTCAGAGAAATCTGCAGAGAAATTTGCTGTGACATAAAGTGGTATAAAATTTAAAAAATAAATAAATAAAATAAAATAAATGTCTGTGCTAGACATTGGGTTTTGTTTTTTTTAAGATTCCACGTGCAGTGATGCTTTTGGTTTGAATGGGATTATTTCCAGGACAGACTTAAAGGAGATGTGTGTCAATGATATGTTGAGAATTGTAAAGTGATGTATGAAGAGGAAGAAGATATCAGAGAAGCATTGCAAAGAAATGCATGATCTTGTAGCTCTTTCTGTTTTGGGGAGAGGTTCGCTGTAAGTGCCTGACATTTTAATTTTTATTGTTGTTGCTGTTGTTGGTGGTTTTGCTTTTGTTGTTGCTTTTGTTGCAGTTTTTGTTTTTGTTGCCTTTATTGTTTTGGAGCTGGGGGGTTTTGTTTGGTTGGTTTCTTTTGGGGGTGATGGGGTTTTAAAGTTTTAGTTTGTTTACTTGTCTATCTAGTTAGATTTTGCTTTGTCTGTTTGGTTACTTATTTGTTTTTCTTTGTCTTTATTCTGTATTTTTGCATTTTGTATTTTGTACTATTTTAAATCACGGCAGATTTCTCTGCTTGAAATTCAGGCTGTTCTTCCCGAGGAAAGCACTCGCCACGAGTAGCGCCACCCATTTTTTTTTCTTTTTCCTGTCTGCAACTATAATTATCTGTTTCCCTATCAGAGTGGCTTTTTTCTACAGAATTTTGCCGGGACAACTCTCTTGTTACCTTGGGTTCTTTTACATACGCTAAAAAAAATTGTGTACCACACGGAACCTCGGTTGATTGTCTCATTCGAAAGAATAACACCCAGACCACCACTCATAATCTAATGGATGAGGGGAGGGGGGGGGGGAGTTTTGGGCCCAAATGGGGATCAGACTTCCACACACCTCCAACCCGAACTTTTTATTCTCTAGGCAGGCGCGTTACCTCTAGACCTCTGTGTTGCTGTTGTTATTGTTGTTGTTTATTTGGAAGAAGAAGGGCAAGCAGTACTGCGGTTGCAAAACTGTGGGCGGTAAATGACCTGCTGTGGTCAGATGATTTCCTTGAATATAATTTCTTTGGACAGCGGTCATTAGCCGAGACAACTGCAGTGGTCCAACTGTGATTGCCTTTCACCAAACTGGCTCCCATGGGAGATACTCCTTGACAGGCTGTTGATGTGAGGGTCACTTCTGGGGGGGATGGGGGTTGGGGGGTGGGGTGTGGAGCTGGGGGAACCTCAGCCATAGGGTCCGTTGTCAGGGGTTTTGATGGTGTTGTGTGGTCACTGGTTTGTAGCTGAATGGATAATTACATGTGTTAGATTTTGGTGTGTGTGTGGGGGGTGGGGTGGGGGTGGGTGGGTGTGGGTGGGGGTGGGTGTGTGTGGGTGTGTGTGTGGGAGTGTGGGTGTGTGTTTGTGTGTGTAAGTTTGTGTGTGTGTGTGTGTGTGTGTGTGTTTGTTTGTGTGTGTTTGTGTGTGTGTTGTTGTTTTTTTATGTCGAAGGCATTTGAATAATCACTCACGTGCTTTTTTAATGCAGTCCCCGTGTGTATGCAGTTTTCTTTTGTAAATATTGTCATCTGTTTCCCCGACACACAATGGCCTACACTTACGAAAAGCGGAACAGGATTTAACGTGTGCGCAAGATGTTCTGCGTGCGTTTTGTGTGTGTGTGTGTGTGTGTGTGTGTGTGTGTGTGTTTGCATATATGTGTGTGAGTGTGTTTATGCATGCATACGCGCGTGTGTCTATGTGCGTGCGCGCGTGCGTGGGTTTGTGTGTGTGTGTGTTTGTGTGTTTGTGCACGTGCTCGCTCACATGTATTTACGTGTGTGCGTGTGTGCGTGTGCATGTGTGTGTGTGTGTGTGTGTGTGTGTATGTATGTCTATGTGTGTGTATGTGTGTGTGTGTTGTGTGTGTGTGTGTGTGTACTCGCGCAAGTTTACATGTGTTTATGTGTTTGTGTGAGTAAACGTGTGCGTGCATGTGTATGTGTGTGTGTGTGTGTGTGTGTGTGTGTGTGTGTGTGTGTGTGTGTGTGTGTGTGTGTGTGTGTGTTTGTTGCACGATGAAATATTAAGAAAGCTTAACCACTAGTTTAGAATGTTGTTGATGGCTGGTAAAGCTGTTTACACACCTCGCTATAGTTATTCCAGAATTATGGTAAATGGTGTTTGAATGATTCTATTGCCCTCCAGCACACGTATACGCACACAAACATTTTCAGAGTCACGTAAAAAAAAAAAAAAAAAAAACTCACGTCAAATCTGCATAAGTACACACAAATTTATCTAGGCATGCACGTACCCATACATACACACACACACGGACATACATACGCGCAGACACACGCATGCACGCATGCACGCACGCACGCAACACTTTCACACACACATACACATACACATACACAAACACACACACACATATATACACACACGCATACGCACACGCACGCGCACACATACACATACACATCCACTCACATACGTACACACATACACACACACACACACACACACACACACACACACACACACACACACACACACACACACACACACACACACACAAAGAGAGAGAGAGGGGGGGTAGAGAAAGGGGAGGGATAGAGAAGAAACATTAAAGGCAAGAGAAAAAAAAAGAAAACACAAACTAACTGTAAATAAATAATATAGAGAAAATAACCTGCAACTCTATAACAAAAATGTAATGTAGCGCGTGCAGTTGCATGCCAACATAGCAGAGAGAGAGAGAGATGAGAGAGAGAGAGAAGAGAGAGAGAGAGAGAGAGAGAGAGAGAGAGAGAGAGGAGAGGGAGAGAGAGAGAGAGAGAGAGAGAGAGAGGAGAGAGAGAGAGAGAGAGAGAGAGAGAGAGAGAGGAGAGAGAGAGAGAGAGAGAGAGAGAGAGAGAGAGAGAGAGAGAGAGAGAGAGAGAAGAGAGAGAGAGAGAGAGAGAGGACAGTGAGAGAGAGAGGGAGAGAGAGAGACAGTGAGAGAGAGAAGAGAGAGAGACACAGAGAGAGAGAGAGAGAGAGAGAGAGAGAGACAGAGACAGAGACAGAGAGCGAGAGAGACAGAAAGACGGACAGACAGAGACAGAGACGGAGAGACAGAGAGAGAACTTTTTCTTTCTTTTTTTTCTTTTCTTGTATATCGAGGATAATGGAATAAGCACTCTTGTGCTTGTTTACATCAAGTCCCCGTGTGTATGCAGTTTTGTAAATGTCATCTGTTCCCACCGGCACACGATGGCCTACTCTTATGAAAAGCGGAACAGGATTTAACGTGTGCGCAAGATGTTCCGCGTGCGTTCTGCGAAGAGAGAGAGGGGGGGAACAGAGACAGGAGAGAGAAAGGGAGAGAGAAAGATAGAGAGACAGAGAGAGAGACAGAGAGAGAGAGAGAGAGAGAGAGAAGGAGACACAGACAGAGACAGACACAGAGAGAGAGAGCAAGAGAGGAAGAGAGAGAGAGAGAGCTAAAGAGAGAGAGAGAGAGTGGGAGAGAGAGAGACAGAGACGGAGAGAGACAGAGAGAGAGGGGGAGAGAGGGAGAGGGGAGAGGAGAGAGGGAGAGAGAGGGGGGAGAGAGGGGGAGAGAGAGAGAGTGAGAGAGAGAGCTAAAATAAACACCAACAAAAATATTCCAAATGAAATCTTTTCACAAGCAAATTACCCAAATATTTCTTCTGCCCCAAGTCACAAATCACCCATCATTGGCAATCTCTCTCTGTCTCTGTCTC
>CM060330.1:28007029-28017029 GCA_030674155.1 Stramonita haemastoma
TTAGAGCTATCGTTATCCCGAAGTCGGATGCGCTGGGCCTGGTTTGTCAGTAGCTTAACGGCAGCACAACACATTTCCGCCCAATGTTATGATAGACAACGGTTGCTGCTTTCTGAGCGTCCAGCAAAGTAAAAAGATCAGTTCGGATTTTGGAAAGAGAAATTTGTTTGGTTTCTTTTTTTCAAATGAACAGTTGTAAAGTGAAAGAAACAAAAAAAAACAAGTTCCAAAAAACGGATATAGCCAATATGAAAATAAATCACACCAAAATTGTAAGTCTCCCGCACATTATTTCTATATCAAAAACAGGATTCCAGCTGTCAAGCAGTAAAAGTAAAAAAATAAAAATAAAAAAGACAGGAAAGGACAAGGAAAAAAGGAGGACGATGATACAAAAAGAACAAAAGACAAAAAAGGTACAATATGAAGAAAGAGGGGGAGGTGGCGATTGAATTAGAATAAAGCCGTTGGAAAATAACCCTGAGGCAAGGACAATTTCTCAACAAGCAGGGATACTAGTGCAGGCAAACATAACACATGTGCCTGCACGCAGGCATAAAAATACAGGCACGAACAGGATTTTTCACACATTCAAACACACCCACACACAAATACACACACACACGCACGCACACACACATACACGCACAAACACACACACACGCGCGCGCGCTTACGCGCACGCACGCATGCACATACACACACAGAGACACATACGTACCTATGCATGTTCACACACATGTATGCACACATGCACACACGAGTATGCATGTACCAGTATCTTTAAACACACATACCCACGCACGCGAGTGTGCGCGTACACACACACAACAACAACAACAACAACAACACACACACACACCTACACATCTACACGCGCGCGTGTGTGTGTGTGTGTGTGTGTGTGTGTGTGTGTGTGTGTGTGTGTGTGTGTGTGTGTGTGTGTGCGTGTGTGTGTGTGTGTGTGTGTGTGTTTGTGTGTGTATGTGTGTGTGTGTGTTTTGTGTGTGTGTGTGTGTGTGTGTGTGCGTGTGTGTGTGTGTGTATGCTCCCACATTCACAGCTCATCAAAATATTTCAATTCACGAGAATTTTCCCAACAAGATTTTATCAGATTCCATTTCAATATTCTGTAATATCACGTTAGATCATTTGATTTAACTGGCATCAAACAAGCTTGATTTCTTTCTTTTTTTAAGAAAAGAAAAGAAAAAAGAAAAAAGAACCTATTGATCTAATTCATCTCAGTTCCCAAGGAAGGAAGGTGGCAGGGTGGTTAAGACGTTCATCTGCCTGACAAGTAAACCATGAGTTTCTGGGTTCAGTTCCCAGCCTTGCCCCTTTCTTTCCAGTTTGACACGAAAATCAAACTGAATGTCAACATATTTCGGATAAGACTATAAACCGAGACTCCGTGTGCGAATACATGCAGAATATCTTGTGCATACGTTAAAAACCGTTCCACCTTTTGGAAGAGTAGGCCATTTCATGCCAGCAGGAACTGATGAAAAAAATCCAAACACACATACACACTGCTGTGGAATGCGGCTACCAAAATGGTGGTGAAGAAATGTGATGCTCCACCACATCAAGAGTCGCATTGCACCTGAGGTCAATTTTTACTTATTGACATGTTATTAATCTGCAATAAAATGGCTATACAATACAAAAAACAGATTGAAAATATGATAACTCTATCAATATGTATTATAGCTTGAAATGATAGACTGAAGGGAATGACAAATTGAGAAATTTACAAGTTAAGCATCCTAGCAGATGCCCAGAATGAGGGCTTTAGTAAATTTTCAAAACACGTTTAAAGGCAAAAGGAAACAAAATTATGCCTTCATATGTCACTATAAGGTAGAGTATTAGCTATAGTTTTATGATAAATCAAAATCTTAAAATCGACAACTTGACCGCCACCTGCCTTTAATGGCTGCCAGCGGAAAAGGGGATCATGTGCTAAGCGACTTCATTTCGTGGTGGAGCGTCACAAATAGTCGCATACGCAAAAATCTTACCAATTATTGATGAACCTCAGAGCTGTAGCCGAGGAATAAAATGAAAAAAATAATAATAAGTTCACAAGAATCACAAAAAACCAGGTGTCTGACAAAAGTTACACTGATAGTAAGAAGTTCTTTTTTTTTCTTCTTCTTCGTCGAACGCTCAGGCAACAACATCTGTTGTTATCTGTTATAATTATGAGCAAATATGTGTTGCATTGCCGTTAAGCGCCTGACAAGTTAGGCCCGGCGCATCTGGCTTCAGCATGGGAAAGAACTAGAGGTTTGAGGTTTTGGGGGGGTTGTTTTGTGTTTGTTGTTGGTGTTGTCGTTGTTGTTTTTGGGGGGATAGAGAACTGTTATCTTTTAAGTCTTTCTTGGAAAAAAGGCAGGAGAATGGACTAAAAAAAAAAGCAGCCAAAAGACAAGAAATAGTTAACAGATAGAAAAGGAACGAGGCAGATGAAACTTCCCCTGCGAAAATTCCCCCTGTGGGATGCTGGGGGCCTGTTGGTATGAACAGCATCCCCTTTTCAGGAAATTATGTGCCTGCAATTCCCTCTTTTCTATCCCTCTCGTCATTTGTTTCGGGGTTTTTTTTTCTTTCTTCCACCTCCTTCTTGTCTATTTTCTGCCTTCTTGGTTCATTTTGCAATTTTCCAGAAAGACCTAAAAGATACTTCTCTCCCAAGCAGAAGTCGGATGCGCTGGGCCATACTTGTCAGGCAGCGCAACGCATTTTCCCTCCATATGACATCCAACAATAGTTACTCTTTGATTGTATGACAAAGAAGAAGAAAAAGTATTGCTTTGAGTATTTGCTGCTTACTGCACACTAAACTTTATTGTTTTGTCTCATCCGAAAGGCTAGCACACAAGACCATTCCACGCAGTTGTCCCAAGAGGTAGGCGAGATAATCTATCTTTAAACAGGGGTTCGAACAGCTGACCTTTGGGTTGTTGTTGTTTTTTTTTAGATGGGTGCGAATCTTCCAGGCCTCCAAACCACTTGACATTTTTCTGTGTTTCTCCTCGTTTCTCTCTTTTATAGTTGTGCCATTTACCTGCTGCAGCCTAAATCAGGAGATTTTCTTTCGGAGAGACACAGCTACCATCCATCATTACTTTGAACTGAAAAGTTTTTCTTTTTTTTTAACATTTTACATATTACGCCATTATAAGTCATAGCAGATTTCTCTGCGTGAAATTCGGGCTGCTCTTCCTTGGGGAGAGCGCGGCGCCACAAGAGAAGTGCCTACCCATTATTTTTTTTTTCCTTTTCCTGTCTGCAACTGTATTTGTTTTCCTATCAGAGGGGCTTTTTTTTCCACAGAATTTTGCCAGGGGCAACTCTCTTTTTGCCGTGGGTCCTTTTACGTGCGCTAAATATTTATGTGTAACGGGATATCGGTTTATCGTTTCATCCGAAAGACTAGCACCCAGAACAACACTCATGACCCTAATGGATGGAGGGAAAAGTTTCGGGCCCAAACGGGATTCGAACAACCGCACACTACGACCTGGACTTTTCGCTTTCTAGACAGGCGCGTTACCTCTAGACCACTGACCCACGAGAGTGATTTATCAAGCTCAGCTTCAGTTAAGCTCCGTTTGGAATGTGTGCTGAATCTATACTGCCCTTCAGATCTCCAGCCACGTCATGTGTGAACGATATTGATTACTGGCTGTTGGGATATAAAAAGAAACAAAATCTGTTTCTGTTAATTTTATTTCTATATCTAAGACAAGACATCCATTTTCCTCTTTGTAAAAGATGTTTGGCAAAAGAGAAAGAAGAAAAAAAGAGAGAAAACAAGTTTAGATTGTATGGGCGGTATTTTTGACAAACATACATACATACATACATACATACATACATACATACATACATACATACATACATACATACATACATACATACATACATACATACATACACATACACACACACGTACACACACACACACACACACACACACGCACAGACATACACACACATACATACACGTACGCACGCACACACACACACACACACACACACACACACACACACACACACACACACACACACACACACACACACACACACACACACACACAACCTAACGTAAATTCAAGACTCCTACTCATCATTTGTACATCAAAAACTGGGACTGCACTTTTAGAGCAAAACTGGAGAATGTAAAGAAAATGAACGGCAAGTAAAACAAAAGAAATAGAAATTTAGGAGAGAGAGAGAGAGAGAGAGAGAGAGAGAGAGAGAGAGAGAGAGAGAGAGAGAGAGAGAGAGAGAGAGAGAGAGAAGAGAGAGAGAGAAAGAGAGAGAAAGAGATAGAGAGAGAGATAGAAAGAGAGAGAAAGAGAGGGAGAGAGAGAGAGAGAGAGAGAGAGAGAGAGAGATAGAAAGAGAGAGAAAGAGAGAGAGAGAGAGAGAGAGAGAGAGAGAGAGAGAGAGAGAGAGAGAGAGAGAGAGAGAGCTGAAAGGAAAAGAAACAAGACGGGGGGGGGGGGGGGGGGGGGGGGGGAAATGATAAACAAAACTTGGCAACGAAACAGAAAGTAAGCAAAACCAGAATTCTAAAACAGACAAAGCTCAAAACACTGGCACACAGACAGACAGACAGACAGACAGACAGACAGACAGACAGACAGACAGACAGACAGACAGACAGACAGACGTCCTTACACACACACACACTCTAACACACTAACATACACACACACCCGCGCACACTAACGTACACATACATACACACATACAAACGCACACTCACGCACGAACGCATACATACACACTAACACACACACATGCGCACGCACGCACCACACACACTTACTAGCTAACATGCACGCACACAAACATGCACGCACAAACACACACACGCTAACACACATATACACACACATACAAGTTCACACACCTACACACACACACGCGCGCATGCACACACACGTGCACACACTAACGGCGCGCGTGTGCGCGCGCACGCACACACATTATACACCCTATCACACACACACACACACACACACACACACACACGCGCGCGCGCGCACACACACAACACACACCACCATAACAACACAACACAAAACACAACACAACTCACACGCTAAACCATCAAAACGATATTTCAACCTGGATGACTAATTATTGTCTTAACAAGATCTTATTAGATTCCCTTTCAATATCTGCAATATCACGCTAGTTCATTTGATGTAACATGCTTCTGATTAACTTCATTTCATTTCCCTTTTATCTTTTTTCTGTTCTGGTTTTCTTTTTTTAATCATTGATCTGATTCAGTTCAGCTCATCAGCAGCGCAAGAACAGCTGCCTGACAGATAGCAAACCAAGAAAAGGTGGATTTAACTTCCTGTAACTTCCTGTAGCTTCCAGTAACTTCCGGGAGTTTTAACTTCCAGCAACTTCCGGTAATTTTTTTGCTAACTTCCGGTAATTTCCTGTTCTTGCTGTCTGTATTGTTTTAGTTGTAGTTTTGTTTTTTTTTCTGTTCTCTTTTTGTTTGTTTTTTTGTGTTTTGTTGGGAGGGGGTTACCGGGGGGGGGAGGGGGAGGGGGGAGGACCACTCCTCTGCCAGAGCTCTGAGGTTCATCATTAGTGGTATTTTGCGTATCCTACTGCTTTTGCCCACCATGAAGATAGCCACAATCCAACTTCGGGGATGTATGCTAGGTATGTCCATGTATCTGTAACTCTCCGAGCGGCAACATGAATGACAGGATCTTTAACAAACATAGTTTGATCTTCTGTATGTGTATCTACACGGAGAGAATGAAAACACTGGAAATTCTGCACTTGAAGCTGACCTTGGAGATCGTAAATATGCTTACATTTAATTCACCAAACGCCACAAAGATTCGAACTCACGACTTCATGGGCTCTTAGGTTTGCAGTCGAACGGTCTTAACCACTCGACTATGGCATACGTCTGTTGTTTGTTTCTTTCTTTTCCTAAAACAGTAATGTTAGTGATAATACAGTAATTTCACGCCGAAGTCGAATGCGCTTTGCCTGACTTGTCAGGCGCTTAACGGCAGCGCAACGCACTTTGGCTCATGTGACAGACAGCAATACTTGCTGTCTGGGTGTTCGACGAAGAAGACGAAGAAGTAGAATACAATAATTTTTGATAACACGAATTTCTCCATTATTATTATTATTATAAACCTCTTCCTGACTGTCTATATTTCCTTTAAGCTCTAACCTTGAAAGAGGTTTAAACAGCAAACCCCTGATTTTTTTTTCTTTTATATCAAGGATAATGGAATAAGCACTCATGTGCTTTTTTACATCTTTTTCCCCGTGTGTATGCAGTTTTGTAAATATTGTCTTCTATTCCACCGGCAAACAATGGCCTACTCTTACGAAAAGCGGAACAGGATTTAACATGTGCGCAAGATGTTCTGCGTGCATTCGCACACGGGGCCTCGGTTTAAAGTCTCATCCGAAGGACTTTTGGGGAGGGTGAATTCAGCACTGATGTTAACTCCAGGATAAAAAATCTCCTCGAACGGGAATGGAACCCGGGTCGTCAAATTGCGAGCGCAATTGCGAGTGCAATGTTCTGACCCCTAAGCTATCCCGTCCCCGTTTCATGATGGGTGTGGGTGTTCCTGATCACCAGACCCCTTGACTTTGTCTCCTGTTCCTCATGTCATTTCTTTGCTTCTTCGTTTCGTAAATGCTTGTAGCCAAACCTAGCCAATCTGGAAGAGGAGAGAGGGGCAGCTATCTTCTATCATTCCATGAGCTGGAGAGATTTCAGAATGATTTATCTTGCTCAGCTCCAGTTATGCCCCTGTTTGTGGATTTGTGTTTAATAATGATGTACTGCCCTTCAGACCTCTAGCCACATCTTGTGTAAACAGCTCTAATAATAATAATTGTAATAATAATATTGTTGTTGTTGTTGTTGTTGTTGTTGTTGTTGTTGTTGTTGTTGTTGTTGTTGTTAGTAGTAGTAGTTAGTAGTAGTAGTAGTAGTAGTAGTAGTAGTAGTAGTAGTAGTAGTAGTAGTAGTAGTAGTAGTAGTAGTAGTAGTAGTAGTAGTAGTAGTGTTATTATTATTATTATTATTATTATTATTATTATTATTATTATTATTATTATTATTATTATTATTTGAATAACAATAATAAATTAACTTTGCTTTTTTAATGCCCCATCTGGAAGGAAAATTTGACTGAAACTTTGATTTTGACTTTGACTTTGACTTTTACACACACACACACACACACACACACACACACACCACACACACACACACACACCACACACACACACACACACGCACACACACACCACCACACACACACACACACACACACACACACACACACACCACACCTCACTTAGGCAATGAGTGTGTGTGTGTGTGAAAGTCAAAATCAAAGTCAAAATCAAAGTTTAAGTCATGGAGATAGAGAAAGTAGGTATCGATAAGAAGTGTAACTACATGTTTTGACTGATGAGAAATAGGATGATAAAAACAAGCCGTCAAAATATCATAATGTAGAAATCTCTTTTTTTGAAAAAAAAATGGGGGTTTTGAAGGTAAATGTGATAAAAGTAAAAGAAATCAAACCAAAAAAAACCTCATATAAATAGATAACTGTTGTAAAAACAAAAACAAACACAAAACAAAAAAAACCACGAAACTCGAGATTCCTTCGCAGTATTTTCATATCCAAAAATAAAATTACAGGGGTTTTATCAACAAAAAAGAAAAGGCAAAGAAAGGATAAATGAAAAAATATAAAGGATGACAAAAAAAACAGAAGAGGTAAAAGGGAGGATGAAGGAAGAGAGGCGGATAGCAGAGGAATCAGAGTTTTTTAAATAAATATAAAAAAAAAAGAATATAGAAACAAAACCCTTAAGACAAGGGGGGAAAAGTGAAACAGGAGAAGACCGGCACACGAATAACCTTACACACACGCGCGGGCACTTGCACGCACACATACACACACACACACGCGCGCGCGCGCGCGCGCGCACACACACACACACAGCTTCACCACGGACGCACACACACACACGTGCGCGCGCACACACACACACGTATACACATAGCTTCACCACGGACACACGCACACACACACGTGCGCATACACACACACAAACACAAACAAACACACACACACACACACACACACACACACACACCACACACACACACATACGTGTGCGTGCGCACACATACACACACGTGCGCGCCTGCGTGTACACAAACAAACACCGCGCGCGCGATAACGTCTGTCTAAAATTACTTTTTAGTGGATAGACGTTAAATCGAAGACGCACACACACACACACACACACAACAACACACACACGCGCGCGCGCGCGCGCGCGCGCGCGCGCTAACGAGCAAGTGCGCGCTTGTATATGTATACACGCACACACATCGACCCCTATACCCTCCCCCTCTCTTACTGACGCTTGCATAAACATATATGTATGCACCACTATCCATACACACATACACACAAGCATGCGTGCGAGTACGTGTGCCCGCTGTCACCATTTTTCAACACAAAAAAGGAAATCACAGACACTTCAACTCACATCAATTTTCCTAACAAGACTTTATTGGATTTCATTTCAATATTCTGTAATATCTCATTATCTCATTTTGAGCTAGCTTGCTGTACGCTGTCTCGACTTCGTTTTTTTCCAAATATTGACCATTTTCCTCCCCCTATTTTTTGTCCTCACCTCCCCCCCCCCCCCCCCCCCCCCTCTACACGAAAAAGGTTTTTTATTTCGTTTTGACTGGATTATTTCCTTCTTTTCCCTCCCCTCCCTTCCCTACCCATCCCATCCAGTTTACCAGATTTTCAGCATTCTATGTCCCTCTTCTTTTTTTCTGGAGACATTTTTTTATCTTACGAAACTGTCTGTCTCTCTGTCTCTGTCGTCTCTGTCTCTGTCTCTGTCTCTCTCGTCTCTCTCTCTTCTCTCTCTCTCTCTCTCTGTCTCTCTGCTCTCTCTCTCTCTGTCTCTCTCTCTGTCTCTCTCTCTGTCTCTCTCTCTGTCTCTCTCTCTGTCTCTCTCTCTGTCTCTCTCTCTGTCTCTGTCTCTGTCTCTCTCTCTCTCTCTCTCTCTCTCTCTCTTCTTTCTTTCTTTCTTTCTCTTTCTCTCTCTCTCTGATTGATTAAAGTACACTGTCATATAAAGTACACTATTATCTGCCAATTTTCTCTCAGCTTTTCATGCCAGTCTTGATGAAAGCAACCAATCATGCCCTGTTTGACTTCTTTTAGAAAAGCCTGTTCATTTCCTGCACCACCATTTACCCATACTTCAAAGAAACAAAAAAGATCAAGACCTTTTTCAACACCAGATGACCAGTTATTTACATCTGAATAGCCTGCATTCAGCTCCAGCATCTTGCTTACAGTCATCATGTAAGCCTGTTTGGAAAATCTGCATAGAAACAGATTTGAAGCTTAAACTAGTATGTAACGGACCTTATGGTACTATCAATACACAACAGATAACGTCCTGTTTCCCCATAGATCATAGTGTTTGGAGTTTGGGGATAAACATTTGATAAACGTGTGTAAGCAAATAAATGAACTGGTTCAATACAGTGAAATTTTGTCAAACCCCAGGGCTCAGAAGCATATAGCAACATGAGTTTGATCTGGACATCAAACAGTTCAAAGACCACAAACATGTTACCCAAGGCCCACATTGTTTTCAGAATCTCAAAAAACTTTATGGTTTGCACGGCTGGCATAATCATCTAATGCTGTGTCAAAAGATACTGGTGGTGTAAGAGTAAAACCAAGACACCTGTGGCTACTAACACGTTAGATATTTTGTCCTTCAAAATATCACTTTTCCAATGTGGATAAATGCCCACCTTTCCTGAACACCATAATCTTAGTTTTATCAAGATTTAGAGTTAATCCCAACGTGTCAGATGCTCTTTGCAAGTTATTTAGTTGGTTTGGAAGGC
>CM060330.1:28022029-28023552 GCA_030674155.1 Stramonita haemastoma
ACAAACTCTACACAATTTAATATGACCATGATAACAGAAGAAATGGTTGTATATCAGATTTGAAACTTTTTTTTCTAAGGCTGTATCTATGACTGTGTTATATAGAGTTGATGAATTTTGATTAAAAAAAAAAAAAAAGTAGTAGTGTTATATTATTTTCGAAAAAGCAAAGCAGAATTCAACAATAAAACAGAATTAGATCAACAAACGCAACGACTATACAGGGTTTCAAAAAATGGAAGTGGCTTTCTTAAAGACACCTTATATTTTCAAAGGCTTTAACTAATATTCCTTTTGTGGAATTGACAACTCTGAAAACAGGACTATGTCTGGAAATAGGTAAGCAAGTAAACACTCAAGAAAGAGAGCCCCCCCCATACCCCCTTCTCCTTCAAAAACAAAGCAAAGAACTAAACACACAAATGCTAGAACATGAATACATGCATACACATTCACAGAGAGACAGACAGACAGACAGACAAACAGACAGACAGATTTATTTATTGATTGATTGATTTATTCATTCACTTATTTATCTATTTATTTATTGATTTATCTATTTATGTATCTATTTATTTTTTTTATATCGAGGATAATGGAGTAAGCACTCGTGTGCTTTTTTTTTACATCCAGTCCCCATGTGTATGCAGAGAGAGACATACAGAGAGAGAGAAACAATCCCCGACCCCCCCCCCCCCACTCCACACACACACACACACACACACACACACACACACACAACCACACACACACAAACACACACACACACACACACACACACACACACACACACACACACATGTCCACCTACAAAAGGGGGGGGGGGGACGGGATAGCCTAGTGGTCAGAACATTGCCCTCGCAATTTGACGACCTGGGTTCGATTCCCGTTCGAGATTTTTGTTCTGGAGTTAACATCAGTGCTGACTCCACTCTCCCCCAAAGTCCTTCGGATGAGACTATAAACCGAGGTCCCGTGTGTGAACGCACGCAGAACATCTTGCGCACACGTTAAACCCTGTTCCGCTTTTCGTAAGAGTAGGCCATTGTGTGCCGGTGGGAACATATGACATTTACAAAACTGCATACACACAAGGACTGGATGTAAAAAAAAAAAAGCACAAGAGTCCTTATCCCATTATCCTGGATATAAAAGAATACAATAACTAAAAAATAAACACTCTCACATTCAGAGAAAGATATATATATTATATATACAAAATATATATGCCTACGCGCGCGCACACAACAACAAACACACATACACACATACACACACTCAACACACACACACACACACACACACACACAACACACAACACACACACACACACACACACACATACAACATACAACACACACACGGATGTTGAGTTTTACATCAAATGTGTTATTAATTTAGCATTTCTTCATATGTGTACCACAGTTACATGGTTTCCAGTTATTTGTCGCTGCCCAAAATAAAGCTTTCTAATGCTTCTCACTTCGAACTATTTAAAATGCATTCGGAAGAATACGGAGTGG
>CM060330.1:28028652-28038652 GCA_030674155.1 Stramonita haemastoma
GATTTTAACGTGTGTGCAAGATGTTCTGCGTGCGTTTGCACACAGGATAGTCTCATCCAGGGAACTTTGGGGGGAGTGGATTTGACACTGATGTTAACTCCAGAGGAAAAAATCCTCTTAAACGAGATTCGAACCCAGATCAGTAGATCACGAGCGCATCACTCTAAGCACCAGCAGGCTATCCCGTATCCATCAGTGTTTGCGTGTCCATGTGTGTGTGTGTCCTTTTGGCTTTCTGTAGTAGACAGCACAAGATGCAAATGGAATAGTGGCTAAAGTGTCACTGTCGTAATCTGACAACACTTGGGGGCAAGGGTTCAATTTTCTCCTAAGGTGTGCATATGGAGGTATTTCTCCCTGAGTTCACGCCATTGTTTCAGACTGTATACACACCTATTATTTCCATTGCATTAGGCTCTTGGCCTTGTACTGATGAAAAAGAATTGCTAAGAAGAAGGAGGAGGAGTAGGAGGAGGTGGAGGAGGAGGAGGAGATGGAAGAAGAAGAAGAAGAAGAAGAAGAAGAAGAAGAAGAAGAAGAAGAAGAAGAAGAAGAAGAAGAAGAAGAAGAAGAAGAACAACAACAACAACAACAACAACAACAACAACAACAACAACAACAACAGCAACAACAACAACAACAACAAGAACAACAACAAGAACAACAAGAAAGAGCACACATCTTACATCCATCTTACATTAAACATCTATGATGATGATGATGATGATGATGATGATGATGATGATGATGATGATGATGATGATGATGATGATGATGAAAGATTTTTTTCATTGTTTATGATCACATTTTCACCATCAGGGGGCGGGATAACTAAAGGTCAAAGCACTTGCTTTCCCTAAGTCAAGTTAAGCAGCGTCGAGCGTGGATACCAGTTAGATGGGTGACCGTTTGCGCGCCTTGGCTTCAGTACCGCCCCCACCCCCACCCACCCCCACCTCCCAGTTCACCCAGCTGTAAATGGGAACCTGCCTTCTTTAGGGTCAGAGAAGGTAAAGCAGCGAGATAGAGGAGATGGGCGCCACCCTCAATATGCTGGCGCCTGGAGAAGCTGAGGTCTCTGATGCCTCGCTCCCCTACGACCGCCTAGGTTATGGGACACCTTTACCTTTTTTTTTTTGCTTTATATCCTCATTTTACACTTCATCCATCACCCAAACTTCATCTATCCTACACATCCATCCCTCCCTGTGACATTGCAGCCTCAGACGTGTACGAGATTAATCTGAGGAACGGCGACAACTCGTCCATCATGCCCGAGGGCATGGCCTGGTACTCAGAGCTGACAGGTGACAGGGTCATGTCTGTGTGACCGCCAGGGGGTGCTGAAGCTGACCTTTGGCCCCAAACGCAAGAGGGCGGAGATCAAGATGATCTTTGAGTACTCCAAGCAGTGGACCTTCAACGTGGGGATCGCACACATGGCGGTGCGTGGGGCTAATCGTGTGTTGCAGGGTGACGGTGGGGAGGTGGGGTGGGGGAGTGAGTTGTGTGTGTGGGGGGGGTGTTGGTGGGGGTGGGGGTGTGTGTGGTGTGGGGGTGTAGGTGTGGTGTGGGTGGGGGTGTTGGTGTGGGTGTGGTGTGTGTGGTGTGGTGGGTGTGTGTGTGTTGGTGTGTGTGGGTGTGTGTGTGGTGTGTGTGTGTGTGTGTGTGTGGTGTGGGTGTTTGTGTTGGTGTGGTGTGGTTGTGTGTGTAGTGTGTGTGGTGTGTGTGTGTGTGTGTGTGTGTGTGAAGTGTGTGGTGTGTGATTTGTGTGTAGTGTGTGTGTGTGTGTGTGTGTGTGTGTGTGTGTGTGTGTGTGTGTGTGTGTGTGTGGTGTGTGTGTGGTTGTGCGTGTTTGTGTGTATATGTGGGGGGGGGTGCTGTGTGCGTGTGTCTCTGTGTGTGTCTTCTTCTTCTACTTATTACTGTTGTTGTTGTTGTTGTTGTTGTTGTTGTTGTTGTTGTTGCTTCCGTTTTACCCTTAATCACTCACAATAATATTAGATGATAGGAAAAGTGGTGGAGGGAACTTCAGGTGATGGTTGCGAAATATGTATGTAGTGCTAAATAACTTATGCACTGCACAAATAAAGGGAGGGACATGTATGGAATATTGACAAATATATATAAATGCTATTTAAAAAGTTATGACATTGCTGTAACAAGTGTCATAAAAATAATCAATAACAATTTCCGTATAACACATATCAGCTTTCGATTTTTGATTAGCTCATCCAAGGATTTCTTAGAAAAGGAGGGTAAGAAAGGTTTTTAGACTTTTAAACTCAGTTAAAGGATGCTAGCAATATGCTATGATGCTATGCTATGCAATATGAATATCGAATGATATTTACCAACCTAGTAACATTTCCCTGCTTTAAGCAATGACATTGAGAAAACAAAGGGGGCGGGATAGTTAAGTGGCCAGAGTGCATCGAGCGTGGTTACCAATTGGATGAGTGACCATTTGGCGCCTTGGTTTCAGTACAGTCCCCGCAGTTCACCCAGTTATAAATGGGCACTTGCCCTCTTCTGGGTCAGGGAAGGTAAAGCAGCGAGGGAGAGAAGATGGGCGCCACCCTCAATACGCTGGCCCCTAGAGAAGTTGAGGTCTCTGATGTCTCGCTCCCCTACGACCACATAGGTTATGGAACACCTTTCCCTTTTTACCTTTAATTACGAAAACAGAGCCTGTTTTTTACCATCCAGAAGTAAAACATCTGAAACGTTGAAAATATTTCCGATGAATGTGCAATCAGACCTCAGAGATCATACTTTGAACTTTACTGTTTGCGATAGTAGTGAATTTTATATTCACCATTTCTTTGTTCATTTCCATAAATGGATAAGGTAGAGAGTTGTAGTTTATAATAATGTCCATAATATGTTTAGTGCTATGCTTTGATATACTTTGTAATTATACATATAGAATTCATTAATGAATAATATTATCTACATTGTCTCATATATGTGTATATATATATACATAATTAAGTGTGTGTGTTTGTGTGTGTGTGTGTACAAAATACATATAATTATTATATATTTCATGTATATGATATGAAATATTGACTCGTGTGTATGTATGTGTGTGTGGTGTGTGCATGTGAGCATGCGGTCATGTGTGTGTGTATGTGCGTGCATGCCTGTGTCTGTGCGTCTGTGTGTCTGTCTGTGTGCGCGTGTATAAAACAAACCCTCCCCCCCAACCAAACCAAACAAAAACAACACAGCCGGAGACGGGAACACTCAAGACAACGATGCAGAAGTCCACTCCGTGGGTAACAGCCTGTACATGTACGGCAGAGACCGCGCCGTTGCTCGCAGCTGGGGACTCCTGCACAAGCAAGCCGACTTTGTGGGCGTGAGACCCTACACCACCCTGACCCTCAACATCGCGGACAAGCTGGTCACGGCAGACAACGGTCTCCAGTACATCCACTTCAACTCGCACAAGCTCTTCGCCCTCAGAGGTCAGAATGACTCGGCTTCGGGAGGCATCAACCACGACGTGTATTTGGGCATGAACAGGGTGGTAGTGGGCTCCTACAGGTCCGGTACAGGGCTTTGCCACGTCAGCGTGAAGTTCTATCCTTCTTAAATTAATTAATTAATTGATTAAGACAGCTGCTTTTTTTGTGTGTGTCGAAGGAAGGAGGTTGGAGAGTGGAGGGAGGATGGGGGGGTGGGGATGGGACGATGTTGATGTTTTGCTTGACACGAACATTTTGTTGCTTCATAATTAATGGGGGGTACGTAGGGTTGTAGGTGTAGTTGCAAGGGTTGCAAACATAGCTACAAGGGTTGCAAAGCGTCGCTACACAGCTTTGTGTCAAGAAAGGAGGTTGGAGGGGGGAGGGGGTGGGGTGGTGGGAGGGGGGAAGATTTGATGTTTTTTTGCTTGATATGCAGGTCTATACGAACATTCTGTTTTACTTGATAAATGCGGGGTATAATTATAGGGTTGTAAGTGTAGTTTCAAGTGTTATAAGCGTAGCTGCAAGGGTTGCAAGCGTAGATACAAGGGTTGCAAGCGTAGATACAAGGGTTGCAAACATAGCTACAAGGGTTGCAAGCTTAGCTACAAGGGTTACAAGCGTAGCTACAAGGGTTGCAAACATAGCTACAAGGGTTGCAAACATAGCTACAAGGGTTGCAAGCGTAGATACAAGGGTTGCAAGCGTAGATACAAGGGTTACAAGCATAGCTACAAGGGTTACAAACATACCTACTACAAGGTTGCAAACATAGCTACAAAGGTTGCAAGCGTAAGTACAAGGATTACAAGCTTAGCTACAAGGGATACAAGTGTAGATACAAGGGTTGCAAACATAGCTACAGGGGTTGCAAGCGTAGCTACAAGGGTTGCAAACATAGCTACAGGGTTGCAAGCGTAGCTACAAGGGTTAGAAGCATAGCTTTTCCGCTTTCTTTGCTTCTTAAGACAGACCTTTCAAATACCGGTCATCTCTATCTCTGTGTGCATACAAGTTCGTAAGCACTGGCTGGTGTATGTAGCACGCGTGAGCGCTTGTGCATGCACACGCGAGCACACACACATACACACGCACGCGCGCACACACACACGCACGCATGCACACACACACACACGCACACAAACACACTTTTGTCTAATATCACAGTTTGTGAAGAGACGTAAAATGAATCGAACACACACACACACACACACACACACACACACACACACACACACACACACACACACACACACACCACACACACACACACACACACACACACACACACACACACACACACACACACACACACACACACACACACACACACACACACACACACACACACACACACACACACACACACACACACACACACACACACACACACACACACACACACATTTTCAGAACTGTTATAACATACCACAAAATGAAATATACTATGTGGTTTATACTTTATAGTTACTATTTCATTTTAAAATATTCAAACTGACAAGGTTTTGTTTTTTAATAAAATGTATAAATTATGCTTATTCCTGCTTTGCCATCAAATAATATGTGATTGGTTAGTTAGTTCAGCTCTGTTTTTCAAAGGTTGTTTTTGCTTCGTTCTCCTATGCTTTTAGAAATATATGTAACTAAAGATGTGATTCTTGAGTTGCCTCTTTAGGGTCAGGGAAGGTAAAGCAGCGAGGGAGAGGAGATGGGCGCCGCCTTCAACATGCTGGCCCCTAGAGAAGCTGAGGTCTCTGATGCCTCGCTCCCCTAAGACCACCAGGTTATGGGACACCTTTACCTTTTACCTTACCTTGTTGAGTTGCGGTTCATAGCTGCTTTTATGGAAGCTCGGTGGTGCACAGGTCATGTACTCGTCCATATAACGAGAACTTGAAGGTTTGGACCTTGTTTGAGCCCGAACTGTGCCTCCTCTGTCCACTCTGAACCGAAGTCCCGTGTGCTAACGCACGCAGAACATCTTGTGCACACGTTAAAACCCGTTCCGCTTTTCGAAAGAGTAGGCCATTGTGTGACGGTGAGAACGGATGGCAAAATTGACAAAACTGCGTATACATGAGGGCTGGATGTTAAAAAAATAAATAAAATTTTTAAAAAGCATATGAGTGCTTATTCCACTCTCCTTGAAATAAATAAATAAATAAATAAAAAAATATAGACTTGGACTATCGAGTCTTTCTGCCAGTCTTTCAGTTTAGACAGTAAACTGATGTCTAATGTGCACCACATATTTAGTACACGTCAAAGAACCCACGACAGGTAAAGAGGATCTGGCACAATTACGTAGAAGAAAAAAAAAACAACTAATTTCATCGAAGAAAAACTTACAAACCAGGAAAATAAAAATAAAAGGAATTAGTGGAGCTGCTCTTGTGGTAACATAATTATTCTCTCCGGGAAGAAAAGTAGTAGTTTGATCAGGGAGAAATCTGCTGTGACTAAAAGTAATATCAATCCAGTCTCAATCCAATCCAGTTTGTGTTTATAATCATTTCAATCCGGTTTTCTCTGCTTAGAACTTATCTTTATAATCGTGATTTTTTCCTTCTTTCCAAGACAGGGACACCTTTAGCAAAACAATTGGCTGATATCTGGAACAGTGTAAGCTGCTCTGGTGTAAAACGTTACCTTTGTTCAATAAAATCAATGTAGGACAAAAAAAAATATGGGTTTATTGTTGTTCTTCTAATACGTGCTGCAACGCGTTTCCACATATATATATATATATATATATATATATATATATATATATATATATATATATATATATATATATATATATATATATATATATATATATATATATACTCTTCTCGAGTACTCTGCTGTTTGACAGTTTCTCTTTGCTTGAAATATCCTTTTTATGGTGAATAATTTCTTTTCCACTTATTTGATGGTTTTAACTGCAGAAAACTTGACTATGCATCATTCAAAATGTCATGTCTTCCTTTGACTAAAACACACTTTGAGAAGTCCCTCTGTTACGGGCATGTAATATTTGCTATTCTTTAAAAAAAAAAAAAAAGTGTATAGTTATCCTGTATCATCTTGTCGTTATATAGCTTTTTGTAAGCCAAAAACTGTTTTTCTGTCTGATGCTACGAGTAATTTCAAAGTATGTCCTTACGTCCTAAAGCTGACGGGATGGCTCAGTGGTCAGAGCATTCGCTTTCCCCGAGCTAAGGTTAAGCAGCATTGAGCGTGGTTAGTTACCAAGTGGATGGGTGACCGTTAGCGCGCCTTGGCTTCAGTGAAGTCCCCCAGTTCACCCAGCTGTAACTATGACTTTGAGATAAGATTTTATTATACTTTTTTTCTATAAATAAAATGATTAAAAAAAAAAAAAAAACATGCGGTACATTGTTGTGTATCTTGACGTTCAAAGATATGAGTCCTTTCACACACGTACACCCTCTCTATGTCTCTCTATGTCTTTGTCTGGCTGGTTGGCTTGCAGGCTGTCTGTTGTGTGTGTGTGTGTGTGTGTTTCGCGCGTGTGTGTGTGTGCGTGTGTGTGTGTGTGTGTTGTGTGTGTGTACGTGTGTACGTGTGTGCGTGCGTGCGTGTGGGGAGGGGAGTTATATGACAGAAAATGTAGTTTCTAGACTGACAAGTTTGTAAACAAACTGAAGCATAGCTGACACGTACATGATAAAACCGCATACAGTCGAGTTTTTTTTTCAGACAGACAAGACACTCAAGTTCCTTTGAACGACACAGACTCTGAAGTGTAGCCTTCAAGTGGCACATGCTGTCTCTGCCGCACTGCTCAACTGCCAGCCATCTTCCATAGATGTTCGGAAAGGTGTTTTTTCACAGCATTCAATGGGGCAGAGCCCATAAGCACTCTCGAGCACTCTCCACACTTTTTGGGGGGTAAAATTTGCTTGTTTTGATGAAAAATCGATGTGTCACTCAAAACTTTACCACATTCTGCATTTTCCAAAGTTTACAAGACATCAGCTTAAAGTGTTTTTTGCGACTTTGAACGGTTTTTATGGCCTTGAAAGATGGACAAGAAGCGTCTTTTTCTTCTTCTTCTTCTTCTTCTTCTTCTTCTTCTTCTTCTTCTTCTTCTTCTTCTTCTTCTTCTTCTCTCGTTTGCTTTACACCGTCAGATGTTTTGGGGAAAAATAATGGCATGTCCTTTCAAGCCCCTCTGGTGGGCCGTACAGCTGGGTCTGTAGTAGGGTTATGTCCCTCGGCCACACTTCCTTCCTCCGATCGCTGAATAGCGTACACCTCTGAAGGATGTGCTCGCTTCTCGGGGGGGGGGGGGGGGGGGGGGGCAATAAGCAATGGCGTCGTACTTGTATGGGAGTGAGGAAAAGAATAAAGTACCTTCTTTGAGTGTAAATCTGAAGGAAAGGTAAACAGGGAAAAGAATTCACCTGCAGTTGAGTACAGCAATAAAGTTTGACTGATTTATGTCAACGGGATCCATGAGAAGAAAGAAATAAACATCTTGTTTTCAAGAGTGGGAAAAGTGCTGAGCATCTGGTTACATCCCTTGTTGATTTTCACCGTTATGAATCAGCAATGAGTTTTCCAGGGCACAGTCACTGTAGACGTGTCTATAGCATCTCTATGTACTATCTTTTTTCCACGACAACAAGTTTATTTAGAGAAGAACTATCTCAAACATTTGTTTATACAAGAGCAATCCAAACATTTGTTTCTACAAGACCAATCTAAAACATTTGTTTATACAAGAACAATCTAAAACATATGTTTATACAAGAGCAATCCAAAACATTTGTTTACACAAGACCAATCTCAAACATTTGTTTATACAAGAACTATCTAAAACATTATTTTGTTTATACAAAAACAATCTAAAACAAATCTTAAAGTTCTAAAACTCATTCAGATAATGTAGCAGACTTCTTCACAGAAAAACTACAGATTATCAATATAACCCTTACCTGAATACATTACACGTGACATCATGATCTCAACCACCTTTTCATGACAACTTGTGTTAGATTTCAGTAAGATTTTACAGTGGATAATCATTACCAAAATCCATCAGCACGCAACAAGACTAATGAAAAATCAGTTTGCAACAGATGAACTATGAGAAGAAGGCAAGATTTGTTTTCTCTCAAGAAATATCACAACACAGACTGCTCTTAAAAGGATGTCGCATTACATTTTGACCACCATTACTCATTCATCACGGAAAGAGGCTACAGGGGATAGCCTAGTGGTTACTGCACTGAGTTAGCGATCTGATGGCCCGAGTTCGAGCCACCACCAGCCTGTTCGAGAGAAATGCTTCCCTGGGGCTGACATCAGTACCACTTCCACTTCCCCGAAAGTCCTTCAGATTAGACTATAAACCAAGGTCCCTTGTGCAAGCGCTTGTAGAACACGTTGCACACATGTTAAAGCCCTTATCTGTCTTTTGGAAGAGTAGGCCATTGAATGCCACAGGAACAAATAACACCATAATATAAAGAAAAGCACATGCACGTTGGTCTCATGTTAAAATATCACCCTTGAAGTGGGAATGCAGCTACCTAAATGGCGAGCAAATGATCACACACGCAAAATTTCACTATTGGTGAACCTCGGAACAATACCCAAGGAACAAAAACGATAAAAACCAATTAGCACTGGGCGTAACCTAGAATGGAAAGCTTTTCTGTCTTGTACTTTGCCCTCGCAAAAATAAGAAGTCAGCGCTGGTCTATGAGTTTTCTTTTAATTAAACAGTGTATGGGTACAAATGGGATAAAGCATTTCAGCTGTCATGGGTTATGTCGCTGGAGAATCTGCGCTCAAAATTCGTTGCTGCCATATTCAGCTATTATTGGCTGAACCATTATTTTGTATGTTCACTCCATGCCTCTCCTTCAAAAATCTTATCGCAATTGATTTATTTTTTTTATAAATGAAAATGCAGTTGAGTCATAAAAGTGCCTGTTACGTGCTTTAAGCTTGGTAAGCCTATAACAGTTCAAGACATCTAAAGATTTTTTTTCCAACAAGACACACGTCTTCTGAAAGAGTATGAAAATCAATTTTACAAGAAAGGGGCATTTCATTCAGAAAACAATGTATGCAATATGTTGCATACAAAGTTAAAAGGATTAACAGTCTAAACACACACACACATACACACACTTGCTTGTGCGCGCACACGCACGCACGCAAGCACACACACACACACACACACACACACACACACACACATTTCTGCAATCAAATCGGGATGATCTCTCCCAGGGAGACCACACCGTCACCCATTTTTTTTTCTTCTTTTTCCTGCTGCCTGAGTATCCAATGTATGTTCCTGTGAGACTGGGTCTCTTCTCTCTACAACATTTTGCCAGGATCAACTCTCTTGCTGCCCTGGGTTCTTTTATGTGCGCTGACTACATCCCAGGGAGAGAGAGAGAGAGAGAGACAATGACTGTGTCAGTCCAGAGGTGTTAATGTACGGTACAGTCCATTTCTGTCCAAACTCTCTCTGTATGTCTTTCTCTGTCTCTGCTTCT
>CM060330.1:28051870-28060628 GCA_030674155.1 Stramonita haemastoma
GTGTGTGTGTGTGTGTGTGTGTGTGTGTGTGTGTGGTGTGTGTGTGTTGTGTGTGTGTGGTGTGATGTGTTGTGTTGTGTTTTGTGTGTGTGTGTGTGTGTGGTGTGTGTGTGTGTGGTGTGTGTGTGTGTGTGTGTGTGTGTGTTGTGTGTGTGTTGTAGTTGTGTTGTGTGTGTATGTGTGTGTTGTGTTGTTGTTGTGTGTGTATATGTATGTATGTATGTATGTATGTATGTATGTATGTATGTATGTATGTATGTATGTGTGTGTGTGTGTGTGTGTGTGTGTATGTATGTATGTATGTATGTATGTATGTATGTATGTGTGTGTGTGTGGTGTGTGTGTGGTGTGTGTGTGTGTGTGTGTGTGTGTGTGTGTGTGTGTTGTGTGTGTGTGTGTGTGAGCGAGCACGTATGTGTGTGTATGTATGCGTGTGGTTGTTTGATATGGCTTGTACTGGTAGTGGTGGTTGATAGTGGTGTAGTGTGTGAGTGTGTGTGTATGTGTGCGTGCACGCGCGTGCGTGCGTGCGTGAGATTGTATGTGCACGTGTGTCTGCACGTACGCACGCTGCATGAGAAAGACACCAACAGTGAAAGAACTGAAGCGTGGGAGGGGCAGGAAAGGGGGTGATGGGGGGTCGCTGAAACACTTACATCTACTTAATAAGCGTATGAAAGAGAGATTGGTTAAAAACGTTCGTTGATTCAGAAAACCACATTCATGACATAAACATTGAGATTTCTCTGCGTCAAATTCGGGCTGCTCTCCCCGGGGAGAGCGCGTCGCCACAAGAGCAGCGCCACCCATTATTTATTTCTTTTCCTGTCTGCAGCTGTATTTGTTTCCCTACCAGAGTGGTTTTTTTTTTCTTAAGAATTGTGCCACGGACAACTCTGTTGTTGCCGTGTTTTTTTTAGTTTTTTTTTACGTGCGCTAAATAATGATGTGTAACACACGGGACCTCGGTTTATCGTCTCATTCGATAGACTAGCACCCAGACCACCACTCGTGGTCTAATGGATGGGGGAAAAGTTTTGAGTCCAAACGGAATTTGAACCATCGCACACTCCGACCCGGATTTTTCGCTTTCTTAGACAGGCGCGTTACCTCTAGACCACCGATCCATCATCTATGTCAAGATCAAGAACAAGAACAAGAACAAGCAAACAGTTTAAAACTGTGCGAACACAGAAAACATTAAATTGATTAATTAATAGATCTAATACCTTGGCAGCTAGCGATGATGTGCTCATAATTATGACAACATACTATTCTGTTAAATACAGTTTCAAACTCAGCAAATCTTCACCTGTTCCGACTCTTCTGCAACCTGTTTCAGAAGGAAAGCTGTAACTGATTCCGCCGCCCCCCCCCCCCCAAAAAAAAAAAAAAAAAAAAAAAAAAAAAGTTTGCAAAAAAAGAAAAAAAAAAGAAGCAGAAATAGAGAAGCCAAACGGAGGTACAGTTATTGCAAGAGAAGTAGACCAGAATCAATATTCTAGTTGTTTTCGATCTTTCTAAACAATGCACAGTACAGTAAGCAAATTGAGAGAGAGAGAGAGAGAGAGAGGAGAGAAGAGAGAGAGAGAAGAGGAGAGAGAGAGAGAGAGGAGAGAGAGAGAGAGAGAGAGAGAGAGAGAGAGAGAGAGAGAGAGAGAGAGAGAGAGGAGAGAGAGATTCTTTTACTGAAACATAAACTGTTCCTGCGCCAGAGCAGTTTTTTTTTTCTTTATAATGAACAAAGGGCCGTTATGGCATCAATCACTGCCTGCATTGTGCACGAGACCAGCAAAATACGAGAGAAACTTTTCATTCTCAAAACAGTAAGTAGAGAGGGGGGGGGGGGGGGGGGATAGGGAGGGGGGCAGTAGCCTAGTGGTTAGGGCGTTGTGTTCGTGACCTGACGATCCGGGTTCGAGCCACCATCGAGATGCCTGTTCGAGAGGACTTTTCCTCTGGAGTGTTGAGTGAGCGTTAACTCCACTCCCCTCAAAAGTCCCTTGGATGAGACTGAAAACTGAGTTCCCGTTTGCGAACACACACAGAACATCTTCGTAAAGTGGATCAGTGGTCTAGAGGTAACGGGCCTGTCTAGAGTAGTGCTGACTCCACTTCCCCAAAAAGTCCTTCGGATGAGACTGTAAACAGAGGCCCTGTGCGCGAGCGCACGCGGAAGATCTTGCGCACACGTTAAATCCTGTTCCGCTTTTCGTAAGAGTAGGCCATCGTGTGCCGGTGGGAACAGATGACAAGATTTACAAAACTGCTTACGCACGGGGACTGGATGTTTGTCATATGAGCGAAAAGGCGTTACGCTGCCGTTAAACGCCTGACAAGGTCAGGCCCAGCGCATCCGACTTCGGAGTGGGAGAGAATTGGTGTACTTCAAGGTGACATGAAGAAAAGAGACAAGGCAGAAACAAAACGAAGGATAAAACAGAGGGAATACCTAGCACAGAATATCCAGATGGTGGGGATGCTATTTATACTTGACATCCCCCCGACATCCTTACGAAGGAAGAATAATTCTGAGTACATAATAGTATCTGCCAAAAGTCCGTCATTTCTGAGCTAAGAGCTGAAGAAAATGACCCCCAAAACTGAGTGCCCTTAGTTAAAACCTTCAAATGGCAACGCGAGGCGGGCCGAGGGGAATGACCTTTATGGAAAAAAAAGGCACATCCCAATCTATTTGATGACACGTGTCACAAGTTATATTGCTTCGGACCCGGCTTGATCTTGTCTGACAGGTCCGTGTGCCTTAGACACTTGCAGCTAAAACATGTTGGTAATGTGTGTTAGATGTCCCTCTCTAGCTCTCTCTTTCTGTCTGTCTGTCTGTCTGTCTCTCTCCCCTCTGTGTGTGTGTGTGTGGTGTGTGTGTGTGGTGTGTGTGTGTGTGTGTGTGTGTGTGTGTGTGTGTGTGTGTGTGTGTATTTTTTGTGTGTTGTGTTGTGTGTGTGTGTGTGTGTGTGTGTGTGTGTGTGTGTGTATGAATGTTGTGTGCGTGTGTGTGTTTGTGTATGAATGGTTGCATGTGTGTGCGTGCATGCGTGTGAGCGTGCGTGTGTGGTGTGTGTATGTATGTGTGTATGTGTGATACAAAGAAAGGCAGATAGAAGAGATAAGGGGGAAAGACAGAGTAAACAAAAAGAGACAGTGAAAGCTGACTGTACATGGACAAAGGTTCATTATTAAGAAAAGTTGTTGACAAGAAAACAACCACCACAAAGAAATCAAAACACCCCCGATACAAAAACAAACATATACCCGTACCCCCGCCCCCCCCCCCCAAAAAAAAAAATAAACAAACCAATACCAAACCAAACCCCCCCAAAAAAAAAAAAACCAAGAAAACACCCTCACCCCCCTAACCAAAAAAACCAAACCCTACCCAAAACAAAAAAACCACTAACAATAACAACAACAACGACAAAAAGCCAGAGTGAGAATGCCAGAGAAACAACATAACAAAAATGACCCCAAAGACACATCATGTAGGGCACAATGCCATTTTATTTTGCAACAGCAACAGACCAATAGTATGGTTGATCCCTGCTGCACATATTGGCAGATAGGCGTTCCTTGCATCAAAGTTGGCAAACTATAAAGTATGATATCAACAGAAACTGGTGATTTGTTAAGTTAAACTTTGCAAACATACAGTTGCTCATAAAGAAAAAAAAACATTCAGTAATATAAAGCAATTACATCATAACAAAAGTATAAGGTGTAACAAAAAAAAAAGATAAAGTAAAATAAGCAAAATTTTACACATCACAAAAATATAAACAGAAAAAAATCCAAACAGGTAAAAAAAGAAGAAGGGTAAAATGCATGATAAAAATTTCAATGGCATCATTACAATAATTCTTGCAATCACAGCCAGCATTGCGTATGCAAAATTTCGTTCTCTCTAAAAAGTAGATATATATGTTAAATAAAAGAAACAGTCATAAAAACTATCTAGACATAACATGTTTATGTATGGTACTCCATGTGATAATTATATACATAAACACACACACATGCATGCACGTGCATGCATACACGCACACACACACTTTTAAAATACACTTTTTATATCCTTGATGTAAAATAATAAATAAAAATAAAAATAAAATTCACACACACACACACACACACACACACACACACACACACACACACACACACATGTAGAGAAAGACTGACAGATACACAGAGAGCTAGAGAGAGACAGAAAGAGAAAGAAAAGATTGCTGGGGGGAGGAGGAAAAGATCAGAGACAGACAGACGGAGAGAGAGAGAGAGGGGGACAGACAGACACACAGACTGAGAGACAGAGAAGGACAAAAAGACAGACAGAGAGAGAGGACTGGACATTTTCATTGGCATCAGCGTTTTACAGCCCTATAGCCAAGAAGGATGAAATAGTGGTAAACAATATGAGAAAAGCAACAGAGAAACAAAAGTAATTAATAAAGGAGCAATCAAATCAATGACTTAAAACATTATGTCTTGACATGTACACATACAATGATACATTACATACTAGAGGTCATGTGATTTTTTCACACATGTGTTGATACATAAAGTCTTTCGGATGAGAATATAAACCAAGGCCCCATGTGCGAACACATGCAGAACATCTTGCGCACAAGTTAAATCCTGTTCCCCTTTTCGTAAGTGTAGGCCATCGTGTGCTGGTGGGAACAGATGATATTTACAAAAACTGCATACACACGGGGACTGGATGTAAAAAAGCATATGATTGCTTTTTCCATTATCCTCGATATAAAATTTAAAAAAAAAAAAAAAAAATTATTATTTGTGGCATAGTATAGCCCATTTGGTAGAGTATTGAGCTCACAATCTGAGTGATGGCATGAGATCGATCACAGGTTTTAGCTACCACAGAGACACCTGTTCAAGGTCGCCCCCCCCCCCCCCCCCCCCCCTTCTCACCGAGAGCATACATCACCCTAACACAATAGTCACTTCAAGCCTAAGTCTCACATACACATACGCTTATCTTCTGAAATACAAAACACATGTACAGTCAACAAGAAAAATACATTAAATGACACATTACCTTTTTAAAACGATTCTATTTTTCATGGTGAATAAACTCAGGCCATTCCCCTTCAATCAATCAATCACAGTTGAAAAAACAATAACCACCATGAAAAAATAACGAATTGTCAAATATTGCAAAAAAACCATTTGAACAAAAAATATTTAAAATTTTGCGAAATGGACATCCTGTGCCCTTCCCAGTGTTAACTTACACTGTCACTACCAGGTCACCAGAACATAGTTCAATGCAAGCAAAATGCCATAAAAATGTATGTTAAAAGAAAAAATATGGTCAGACTTGCTTTTAATAAATGATAGGAGAATGGACTGGCAATGCAGAAAGTAAGCAGAGAACAGAAAGGCGCACACACACACACACACACACACACAACACACACACACACACACACACACACACACACACACACACTCTCACACAAAGAGAAAGCAATAGAGTGAGTGGCAGGAGAGAAAACATATCTAGAAGAGAGTTTCCAGAATGTAGGGATAATTTTCATACCAACAAGAACTAGCTCCCAGATATCCTCATGGGAGGTATTCACAATTAAATAACCCTAAGGCTTTCTTTAACAAATCAATGTCATTTCTTAAATGACAAACAACGCATACATATATATTATATATACTGAACATTCAGTTTCCACCACCCTCATCAAAATGCATGATCACATAATAACTAAAAACAGGACATGGGAAATAAAAAAAATCACTCTTGTCTTGCATCACAAATCTTTTTGTGCCACATCCTTTATCAGCAATTGTCATATTTTTCCTGTCATGATGTATATTTCAGCAGATATTGTGTGAGATATGTCCTCTTCCTCACCATTATGATTGAAAAAAAAAACAAAAACCTTGGAAACTCTTGTGCCCTCAAAGACAACACTTTAGTTTATGCAACACTGCAATTCTTTAAAAGCAATTAATGCATATTCCTCCCCAATCTTTCTATCAAGCAAAGGCAGCAATCATTATTAACAGAGACCAACAACTTTGTTGACAAGACTTCTGGTAGTAAATGCAAACTATTCCATCATCTTTTGAACAACAAAATGGCAGCAACCTTTAAATGAATGTTTGATATGGTTGGTTTGTGTTTACTCTTAACAGAAACCAGTAATTTTGAATTTTTTTTTTTAGACAAGATTTTTTTATCATGTAAATGCACACTTTTCCATAATCAACCAGCAAGACTGACACCATCAAACAAATGTTTACTCTTGCCAGTCAAAAGGTGATCTAGGCAGGCTAAAAAAACTCTGAAATTATATTTTACTTAGTGATTTTAGAAATTGTGATAATGATCAGAATAAAGTGATAATAACCTGAGTACAATACCTATGTGAAGGAGATTTTTTTCTGTTAGAAAAAAAAGAAGTCTCAACAAAATTTATAAACTTTGTCTGCTTTACCTAATAAATGGATTCAAGTAAATGTTTGTTTTAAATAAATTCTGTGTTTCTTGCAAGTAAGCAGCAGTAGTAATGGCAGCAGTGCTCAACAAGAGGAGCAATAATAACAGCAACAATAATGATAATAATGATGATGATGAAGACATGATGATGATGACAACAACAAAATAACGACAACAAAACAATAACAACAAGAACAGAGATAACAACAATAATAATAATGATAAAAATAACAACACTAACAACAACATAAAAGATAATAGTAATAATAACAATGATGATATTAACAATGATGATGATGATGATAATGATGATGATAATAGCAATAATACAAAAACTGATCTTAATGCTTCTCCTAAGGATTATATTTATGATAAAAAAAAATGATGTTAACAACAATGATAATGATAATGATAACAATAATAATAATGATGATGGCAGCAGTCAGATTTTTCTGTTGTTTTTTCATAACAACATTAAAAAAAGAACCTCTCACTTTTAAACTTTCATTTAAAACAACAATATTTTTTCATCATTCATACCTTCAGAACCCCCCACCCCCAGTTAACAAACACCACATAAAATCACATCTCCTAAACCGCTAAAAAAAAATCCGCACACTTCTACACACGCCCACACACCTCTACAAGCCGCCGACAAGGTCTACGTGACCACAGACACCTCACCGGGGCCTCCCCCCTCACCACCACCACCACCAGAGGGGGGATCCTTACTCAGGCTCACCTTGTGCGTGCGCGTCAGGTGGAGCTTGAGGTAGCGCTCGCAGGCAAAGCGGGACGTGCACAAAGAACAAGGGAAAGGGCGCTCCGTGGAATGGGCATGACTGACGTGGTGTTTCAGACTCGTGGCGGTGATGAAGCCCGTGCGGCAGTGCGGGCAGGTGTGGGGGCGCAGGCCCAGGTGGTGCGTGGTGTGGTGAAGCCGCAGCTTGGAGCGGCTGACGAAGCCGCGCGCGCACAGGGGGCAGGGGAAGGGCTTGACCTCCTGGTGCGTGCGCAGGTGCATGGCGTGCTCGCCTTTGCGGCGGAAAGCCTTGCCACACACCTCGCACACAAACTGCTTCTGGGCGTGCTTCTCCGCGTGGCGCCGCAGCGCGGGCAGGGAGGGGAAGGCCTGCCCGCAGTGCGAGCACAGGTGGGGCCGGACGGCGCGGTGCTCGTTGACGTGGCGGGCAAACTCGGCCCGCAGGTGGAACCCGGCCCCGCAGTCCCCGCACCTGAAGTAGCTGGGGCGGTGGGTGCGGCGGTGGCGGGTCAACCCGGCGCGGTTGGGGAAGGCCTCCCCGCACAGGGGGCAGGGGTAGGGGCGCTCCCCGGTGTGCACCACCTGGTGGCTGTCCAGCCCCCGGGCCGTGGTGAAGGCCTTGCCGCACTCCTGGCACAGGATGGGGCCCGGCCCCCAGTGGTCGCGCTCCTGGTGGCGGAACAGCCCCGCCTTGGAGGTGAAGGCCTGCGGGCACTGGCCGCATGGGAAGGCCCTCTGCCGCTGTGCTTCTGCCGGTGCAGCTTCAGCGTCCCCGCGTACATGAAGCGGGCCCCGCACTCCCCGCACTCGTGCGGGCGCTTGGCCTCTTTCATCAGCAGCCGCGCCGCACTCCGCTTCCTTCCTTTCTTCTTGCTCTGGGGGCTGGGGTCGCCTCTCTCTTTGCTGGCTTCCTTCTCGTGCTCTTGCCTCTCTGACGGGCCCCCATTTACTACAGGTTCAGACGGTGGACGGTCAGCTTCTGTTGCTGGTTTGCCCTCTTCAGAACTCTCCTTCCCACCGTTGGGCAGAGATATGGCCGTTGCCTGACTGCTCGGAGAGTGTTCTGGGTCCCAGTTCTTCAGTTCTGTGGGCTGGCACTGATGGCCGGTGAGATCGGTCATGGAGTGGAAGGCGCGCTGACACTGTGAGCACCAGAACTGGCTGGGTCCGATGTGCTTTTCCATGTGGTAGGCCAGGCTGCCCGCATGCATGAAGCGCCGCCCGCATCGCCCGCACTGGTGGGGATGCGTCGCGGGGTTGCGCTCACGTTTGCTTTTCGCAGGGTGAGTCCTCATGTGGAAGGAGATCCCCCTCAGGGAGGAGAAAGTCTTGCGGCAGTGGAGGCACTGGTAGGTGCTTTCCTTGATGTGGTTGGTCTGCATGTGGTACGTCAGCCCACGGGGGTCTTGTAGGCTTCCCTGCACTGCAGACAGCAGAAGAGCCCCTCCTTGTCTGCGCCCGACAAGCTGTTCCCGTCCCTGCTCTCTTCAAAAACAACC
>CM060330.1:28060728-28068228 GCA_030674155.1 Stramonita haemastoma
GCCCCCCCCGGGGTTGCGCCGCGTTTGCTTTTCGCGGGGTGAGTCCTCATGTGGAAGGAGATCCCTCTCAGGGGAGGAAAGTCTTACGGCAGTGGAGGCACTGGTAGGTGCTTTCCTTGATGTGGTTGGTTTTGAAATGTGGTACGTCACCCCCACGGGGGTCTTGTAGGCTTCCCTGCACTGCAGACAGCGGAAAAGCCCCTCCTTGTCTGCGCCCGCAAAGCGTTCCCGTCCCTGCTCTCTTCAAAAACAACCGTTCCCACATTCGCGTCCGCTCGTTGTTTCTCAGTTTGCGTCAACCTGGTTGATCTTGTCCCCCTATCTACCGACAAGATCCCCCTTGTTTTTTCCCCGGGTTTTTTTAGACTGGCTGCCCTGTTGTTTTTTTTTTCAGCATGAGGAAGATGCTGGTTCTGCCAGGACTGGGGTGGTGTGCACTGTGAGGTTTTGATGAGGGCCACGATAAGCTAAAGGGACAGGTCCACCACCATACAGGAGGCAATGTGGGGCTTGACCAGTTCTTCTACGTCCTGTGCCGTATTTTCCTTTACTATCTATAGCTTGGGCCTCCACCTTCACGTGAATTTTTTAGTTCATCCTCGTTCTCTGTACTCACCTGGCGGGCGGTGTTTTCTGCCGAGGCTTCGTTATCGGAGGATGTCCCCTTTATTCTTTGGATCCTACATGTCAGCCCCTTTTCTCTTTCTGTTTCTAAAACCACCCCCGGGGGCAGAGTGTGTCTCTCTGTCTGACTCACAATCTTCTTCAGTTTTGGCTGCTCCATCCTCATCCACTCTCTCAAACCGATTCCTCACAGTCACCCGCGTTATCTGCCACGTCTTCATCCTCTTTTTTCCTTTCTGTTCTGGGCCGTCATTCACCTCATAATCCTCACCGACATCCTCTAAACCACCACAGCTGCTTTCACTCGACCAAGAAAAAAATCCCCTTCTGGGTTTAGTGTTGCGGTGGGGGCGGCAGCGTTCCTTGTTTAGCACTGGCACGGGGAGGGTCCTGCTTTCTCCTCACTGGCGTTTAGTCTTGAAGTGGACAGGTGGAGGAGGGTCCAGGTGTCTCTCGGAGTGTTGGTCCCCACCCCTTCTGGCCGGACCGCTGTGAGGGGGGAGGAGGTTGGGATGGGGGAGTGGCCGAGCTTCCCGGCCGGTCAGTGGCTGACCGAAAGGAGGAACAGGAGGAGCAGAAATGCTGCAGGGCACTGCAGCAGTGTGGGCACACCGGGGGAACGTGCTGTGTCCCCTGTACCTGCAGTCCCCACCAACAGCTAGGTGTTTACTCGTGGTGGGCACACAGAGAATGGGACAGTTCTTCATTCCCGCATTTATGCATGGTCGTGTTCCATCAGATAGTACTGTAATTTAATGTTCCATCAAACAGAACTGTAATACATATAAGTTCCACGAAATAGTACTGTAATATACTGTCCACAAAACAGTATTGTGATTTATATGAGTTCCACCAAATAGTATTTCTTATTTTTTATTGATTTATTTATTGTTTTATATCGAGGAAAATAGAATAAGCACTCATGCTTTTTTCATCCAGTCCCTGTGTGTAAGCAGTTGTGAAAATATTGTCATCTGTTCCCACAAGCACACAATGGCCTACTCTTAACGAAAAGCGGAATGGGTTTTAACATGTGCACAAGATGTTCTGCGTGCGTTCACACACGGGGCCTCAGTTTTCAGTCTCATCTGAAAGACTGTAATAAAGTATTGCAATACATAAACCTTTCAAAATCATTTTTCACCATGCACACACCAAATTTCACAAAAATGAATTAAGAAACAGAATTTCAACAAATCTTTCTCTGACCTCACCCTCTTTCAGCAGTCACTGCTTGAAATTTACCTGGTCAGTTTTATGTGGGATGAAAAGGGTTAAAGTAATCCATTCAAAAGATATAAAAATAAATCTTCCAACAAAGAAATATTCTGCATACATTTCGCTGATGATACTTGAATTCCTGTATGTTTGAGGAACTGGTTATATAAGTTAAACATTTTTGTACATTGGAGGTATTACAGATATAAGGGAGATAACTACAGGCAGTGAGTGTTATGCAGCTGTTATTCCCCTTTATTCAATCTACAGTTTGTATCATTACTTTTATCCTTTGTGTACTTGTGTTTTGCTCTTCCTGTTTATACCCGACATTCATTTATTGAAATGTATATATGTATGTTTTTGTTTCTCTTTAGCTCAAAAGAGTTAAAGGAATAAATTATTGTGAATTGAAACAATTACTGGATAGTGAATCTATAGATAATTAAGTTGCAACTGCTAAAATGAAATTAAATGAACTGGAAAGTTAATTCTTATCACCTTCTATTAAGCATGAGAAACAGCCTGAGAATGAAGTGCCCATGACAAAATATCATTTAAAAAACAAACACAACAACCGAAATCCAATTTGTAAAAAAAAAGAGAAAAAAAAGGATTCTATTATAACAAATTTTAATCCTAGTGAAAAGTATATTTTATGAGAATGGAGTGTTTATGAAAACCTATATCACATGATCTTTTGTTTTTGATTGTTATAAAAACTTATAACTGAAAAAAAACAACACATTCTACAAATCTGATTCATTTTGTTAAAAGCCAAGTTCCTTCACACCCTCAGTATACCATCAGACAACGACTCTATTCTCTCCCCAAAAGTCCTTCGGACGAGACTTTAAACCGAGGCCCTGTGTACGAATGCACGCAGAACATCTTGCGCACACATTAAATCCTGTTCCGCTTTTCGGAAGAGTAGGCCACCATGTGCCGGTGGGAACAGATGACATTTACAAAACTGCACACACATGGGGACTGGATGAAAAAAAGCACAAGGATGCTTATTCCATTATCCTCGATATAAAAGAATAAATCAAATCAAATCAAAATCAAATGGCAGGAGATACAGAAAGCATATATGAAAGTATCTTCAGTATAAAATGCATATAATATATGAGAATATGGGGAGAGCTACCAAAATTGTGGATGAAAGTGGTATGCAATACACTAGTTACGACACTTCACCACACCACACTACAACTAGTACAAGTACAAGTACAATATACCCCATACAACACAACACTACACTAAAGTCTACACTTCACAACATGACAATACATTAACAATCCTCCTTACCACTTTAACAAGAAGGCAACCACCTGGGCATCGTCCAGGGACATGCCACGCTTCAGCTGATGCCAGATGGCAGTCGTCGCGTGACTGGCAGAAAAACTGATGGAGATGAGGTCCCCTTCCTCTTTAAACTCTCCACCCCCTGCCTGGCTGACATTCTGTCTTCTGGGCTCCTTGACTGCCATTTCAGCTCACTTCTGGCTCATTCTGTGATCAGCTAAAAACATGTGCCATGTGCATTTTAGATTCAGCATAATGTGATTAAGTAATCAACCAAACATGTAAATTATCCAATCAATGAATCCATCCATCTTTCACTCCATCTATCAAATGATCAATACCTTAGTTTTCACACGACTGACTAGTCGATCAGTTGAATAATTTTTAGTTGATTAGTCAGAGTTACTCCTTCAAACCATTAGCCAACTGACATAAATTTTTATTCAGGCATACAAAATTGTAATAGTTACAAGACAGTGGCACATATATGATATTCATTCCTTTATCAATAGGGCTTAAACAGCAAAAGGCAATATTGTAACATAATAGATAGGCCTAGATTAGGTTATAAAATATAACAATAAACAGTGTGTGTGTGGTGTGTGTGTGTGTGTGTGTGTGTGTGTGTGTGTGTGTTTGTGTGTGTGTGTGTGTGAGTGTGTGTGTGTGTGTGTGTGTGTGATTGTGTGTAAATTGTAATGCATAACATTTGATGTTCAGATATTAACCAAATATTCATGTTTCAGTTATATTTTGCAAATAATTGTGTATGCTGAATATGTGTGTGTGTTTGGGGGCGTGCACACGTGCCCATGTGCCTACAGTAACCTCATGAGTCTAGTTACCCAATATCAGGATATTACACATTAGTGCATTTTAAGTAGTCTGTGTTGTCAAGAGGGTACACTCTAAATACTATATTACATATTATATAAGTATATTGCCTAAACTTGTTCATTTCGTTCTTTTGTTTATGTTGTTTTGGCCCACTGTTTCTGTTTGTGTTGTCTAGCTTTTGATTTCTGCTTGCAGATGGTGGTCCCCCCTAAAACAAAACCCCAAAACCCAAACAAACACACACATATGCCCTCCTCCCCCAAACATACCAAAACAACATACAGACATATTATAAAACTGTGATCTACTCTTCATTCTGTGTCACTACTGCAGTGTTACCTGTCTGTTTAGAACAAAGAGCAACGACTGCTGGCGCCAGTGATGGGATATAGGGGACGGGATATAGGCTAGTATAGCCTAGTGGTCAGAACACTGTGCTCGCAATTTGACGACCTGGGTTCGAATCCCGGTCGAGGGGATTTTTCCTCTGGTGTTAACATCAGTGCTGACTCCACTCCCCCCAAAAGTCTTTCGGATGAGACTAGAAACCGGGGCCCCGTGTGCGAACGCACGCAGAACATCTTGCGCACACGATAAGTCCTGTTCCGCTTTTCGTAAGAGTAGGCCATCGTGTGCCGGTGGGAACAGATGACATTTACAAAACTGCATACACACGGGGACTGGATGTAAAAAAGCATATGATTGCTTATTCCATTATCTTCGATATAAAAGAATAACTAACTAACAAATAAATAAGTGATGCTGAACTTCGTCGGTTGTCAAAACAGCACCTCGAAATGCAGTAATCTACAGCGTATCAACAGCATGACGGTTAACAAAAAAAATCTGATGTGGGAAAACGATTCCAACAGTCTACTTTTACCTCTTATAAAGCACATCAAAGAACATAACTGTATAAATTCTTAGCAATTGGCGTTAATTTTTTCAGCGTTGTCGTTTCGGCCTTCAAACATGGGAGATAACTTTCTTCAAATAAATCTGTCTTTTCGTACAAATATTTTAAAATCTCTCTCTCTCTCTCTCTCTCTCTCTCTCTCCCTCTCTCTCTCTCTCCTCTCTCATCTCTCTCTCTCTCTCTCTCTCTACTCTCTCTCTCTCCTCTCTCTCTCTCTCTCTCTCTCTCTCTCTCTCTCTCCTCTCCTCTCTCTCTCTCTCTCTCTCTTATTATCATACTATTATCACTATTGTTGATATTATTCTTATTGTCATCATTATAATCATTGTATTATCTTTAGTTCCTTCTGAGTTCATTTTGTTGTTATGAGTTGTAACAATGTTGTAGCTAAGTATTTTTGGGTGGACTTTTCTTGGTTGCTAAGTTGTTTACTTCATTATGTTTCTTTGGTTGCTCTTTATCTATTAACGCTTCTCTTTTCTTTTATAATCAAAATCATTTTATTGTGGGCTTCTGATTTTCGTCTTCTGAAAGTGTGCATTTTTATTATCTTATTATGTATAATGTCCTTATTCCTTTATGTTGTTTGGTACTGCATATAGTTTTACTGTTTTAGTATCTTTTTATCTTGATGTTTTCCCTGAAAAGGGCGGGGACTGGATGTAAAAAAGCACATGAGTGCTTATCTATTATCCTCGAATAAAAGAATTTTGCCTTGCCTTGCCTTGCCTTGCCTTGTCTCTCTCTCTCTCTCTCTCTCTCTCTCTCTTCTCTCTCCTCTCTCTCTCCTCCTCTCTCTCTCTCTCTCTCTCTCTCTCTCTCTCTCTCTCTCTCTCTCTCTCTCTCTCTCTCTTGTTATTTGTTCAGTATCGTTGAACTGGTTCGATATATTACCATGTAATTTTAATTCGAAGTACTTCTTTCAGCGGTATGTAACTGTTTTCAGTGTTCTGGGTGATATTTTTCTTTTTCCTTTAAAGTTGTTGGTTTTTTTTTGCTGTAGGCCTATGCAGATATCACAATGATCATAATTATGAAGATATGTTAGGAAGTGACCATTTTTCGATCACAAAATAATTAAATGAAACAAACAAAATAAAAACAAAACAAAACTGGAATCGAGGAAATATCTATTGTAGGCCTATCAGACGCAATGCTGACTGGAAGTTATATCTAGTGTGTTTTGTACAATTCCTGAGAGTGAAAACTTTGATATATCATAATAATGAAAAATTATGCAACGCCGCTTTGCTGGCAGCAAAATAAACTGTTCGCAGGTGTAAAGTTGAGAAAAACAAAAAAATATTTTGGTAATGAATGCTGGAGCAAGCAATAAGAAGTTTTCCACCCAAAAAGGTAGCATTTCATGGGTGGCCTGAAAACGATGTTAAAAGAGTGTATATGTGTATGTGTGTGCGTGCGTGCGCGCGCGAGCGAGCGCGTGCGTGCGTTCGTACGAGTGTGAGCGTTTGGGATATTTTTTATTTGAAACTATCGTGTAATTTTTAAACAAAATTAATATGAAATGTAGCTATCTTGTGTCTCTTGATTATGTATGATTCGTATCAATATGCCTGTTAGTATTGCAATTGCCCTTCAGGGGGGAATAAAGTGTTTTTATCTTGACTTGACTTGACTGACTTGATGTTGCTAGCTGACGTCTCAGGCTCTCGTCCAGCTCCTCTCTCTCTGGGTCTCTGTCCCGAGGGCTTCCAGCCTATGTCTCAGCCTAAGCCTTGCTTGCCATTGGAGTTTAACATCAGTGCTGACTCCACCCTCCCCACAAATCCTTCGGATGAGACTATAAACCCAGGCCCCGTGTACGAACGCACGCAGAACATCTTGCGCACACGTTAAATCCTTGTTCCGCCTTTTTGTAAGAGTAGGCCATTGCGTGCCGGGTGGGAAGAGATGACAAGATTTGCAAAACTGCATACACACGGGGACTGGATGTAAAAAAGAGCACATGAGTGCTTATTTCATTATGCTCGATATAACAGAATACATACATAAAATGAATGAATGAATGAATGATTGAATGAATGAATAAATAAATAAATAGATAAATAAATAAACAAACAAACATCTCTCCCAAGCAGCTAAGAGTCCAGTGCTTAATTAACGACTCAGTTGTGCTTGAAATGAAAAAAAAAAATCATGACTCCCCCCCCCCCCCCCCCCCCCCCGGCACTAGGAGAGAATAACACTATTAATTATTCATGAATCCATCCTAACATCGCGGTTTACTTGTTAAGCAAGTGGACGGACGTCTTAACCGTCCTGACACCTTCCTCCTTGCTCTGAATAGATAGATTTTTTTGACAAAAAAAGTCTGTTTTACAAATTAACGCACAGTGAGGAGTCCATGATAGAATAAAACTCATCACCCATTTCAAGGACACCGCATTGATGATACAATCTTTTTTCCCTCGGAATGGCAAAACAGAGACTTTGTTTAGCTGCACATGTATTTTTAGATCGTCAAAAGTTAATGAAAGGATAAAATATAGATATCGTGCAAACAAGAAATACATTTCTCCTTTGTAAAAAAAAAGAAGCAAAAAAAGCCAGACATGGAATTTTTGTGAAAAAATTAT
>CM060330.1:28075728-28083610 GCA_030674155.1 Stramonita haemastoma
GCGCGCACACCCCCCCCCCCCCCTCCCCCATACCCCCAACACACCATTCAAAAAACGAATCAGAAAGAAATGGACATTTTGCCAAAGAAACCCTTTCAAATTTATACGTCTGTCCTTCGACAAGTTAACTATAGTGTGCCGCGTTGTAATGAAGCTGTTTTTGTCTCCTCGCAATTAACTCAACAGTTTGGGAGATGCAAACTGAAGCAAGTTCCTCTTCAGAGCTAAATTAAGTTCTATTTCTTCTGTCTGTCTTTGTTTGTTGTGTCGTGTCTGTCTGCTTCTGTCTGTCTGTCTGTCCTGTCTGTCTTCGTCTGCTTTCTTCGTCTCTCTCTCTCTCTCTCTCTCTCTCTCTCTCTCTCTCTCTCTCTCTCTCTCTCTCTCTCTCTCACATACACACACACACACACACCAACACACACGACCACACACAGTGACACACACACACACGCACACTCGCACGCACGCACACAACACACACACGCGCGCGCAGCACGCGCGCGCATACGCACACACACACGCACTCACGCACACATACAGATTTAAACACAAGCTGTGTGCATGCACAAACGCAAGCACGCCTTCCAAGGACACATGATAAAGGTACATAAACAAGAATTATGGTCTTAACAGGTGCATATAGTTCACGCACATACCGAAAAACAAATATGTTTGTCAATAGTGCATACTTGGCGCATGCATGCACACAGACAATCATGCACTAGCGTACGTATGCATGTGTGCACCACATGCATAGTACGCACGTAGTACGCGCGCACGCATACAAACACACGCGACAGAAAGTACAAACACACACAGAAACGTGGATACACACATTACAGGACTCACACACACACACACACACACACACACACACACACACACACACACACACACACACACACACACAAACACACACACACACAAACACACACACACACACACACACATACACACACTACACACACAACACACACACACACACACAACACACACACACACACACATACACACACACCTTACACAAGTTCGCGCGCGCACGCGCACGCACGCACACCAGCACGCACGCACGCACACACACACACATCATCCATATTGTGACTTCAGAGAAGTTTGTTTTTCTTTAGTGTAGAGTAAGGCTGCTCTGCAAAGAGTTTATAAGCAGCGAAGCTAATTTCAGTATAGACCATCAAGAATGCTATTCTCATTATGTAAAGAAGGCATTTGGCACTTTTCTTTCAATCACTCAAAACAGTCATTGTATAGTGAATGTCCTTATGTTGTGAGGACTTTCACACACCCACTAATATGCAATTATAAAAGGTAAAGGTGTCCCATAACCTATGTGGTCGCTAGTGGGAGCGAGGCATCAGAGATCATCAGTTTCTCTAGGGCCAGCATATTGAGGGCGGAGCCCATCTCCTCTCCCTCGCTGCTTTACCTTCCCTGACCCTAAATAGGGCAGGTAGGCCTACCCATTAACAGTTGGGTGGACTGGGGGAACTGTACTGAGTCCAAGGCGCGCACGCGGTCACCCATCTGATTGGTAACCACGCTCGATGCTGCTTAACCTTAGCTTGGGGAAAGCGAGTGCTCTGACCACTGAACTACCCCGCAGTATTTTATTTTTATTTTATTTTATACCACTTGTTGTAAGTTGCTAAGCAAGTTGTAGTATTGCTAAATTTCATGCACACCCTAGAGGGTTTCTATTAAATATAAATCTGGAATTGAATAGCTGACAAAGTTTTGGTGTAGGACCATGGAAATAGGATTTCTACATTGTGGAAGGAGTGGTCTAAAAGAGGTAAAAGGTAAAGAGTGTTCCCATAACCTATGTGGTAACATGAGAGCGAGGCATCAGAGACCTCAGCTTCTCTAGGAGCCAGCATACTGAGGGCGGCGCCCATCTCCTCTCCCTCCTAAATTTTCTGTGAGTACTTACACACGCTGGTCTGCCTTGTTCAATGCTGCTATAGTTCTTTAGCCTCAAGGGCGGGGGCGGGGAGGGAGAGGGAAAGGACAGTATGGGGGGGGGGGGGGGGTTATGTTCTGAACTAAAGTTTTCCTTGGATCAGACAGTAGTAAAATGACAAATATTTTATAGATGTAACATTCTCCGACTTTCAGACTTACTGTTAAAATTCAAATTTTCTTCTTCATCTTCCCTCGAACACTCAAATATTGACTATTTATGTCTGTTAAAATATGCGAAAACGTGTTGCGCTGCCGTTAAGCACATGACAAGTCAGGCCCAGCGCATCCGACTTCGGCGTGGAAGAGATGATCTTTTAGGTCTTTTTGGAGAAAAAAAGGTCAATAGAATAGACCAAGAATCGGGTCAAACTTAACAGTTTTCCCAGGTTAAGCTGGGGAGCACTCGTCTTGCTTCTTGTACATTTTGGACGGAGTTTTTGTTTTATTCGGTAATATTTCGTCGCTGTTATTTTGGGTCTTATTTATTTTACACCTGTGTCGATAAAAGACAATGTTCGTACTAATATCTTATGGTTACCCATGGCTCAAGTTCACGCAGTTGAACTCCTTGAACCGGCTAGGGACAAGAAAACCATTTAGCGACAGATATCTGTTTTGTTTGTAGAAGTTGTCGTTCTTTCTTATTTCATGGTGTTTAGAGGCAAACCATCTACACAACACAGAGGTAATCCATATTTGAGAACTGTTATAACCACAACAGCTAAAATTGACATCACTACCCTCAAATACAGAGAGAAAATAACATCAATACTACATGTATTTACCAATACCCTCCCTCTGTATCTTTCACACACACACACACACACACACACACACACACACACACACACACACACACACACACACATTGACAGAGGTACACTAAAACTAGCAAAGCTACCAGAACTTAACAAACTGTGACACAAAACATAGCAGCTAAAAGAAATGGCTGCAAAAGCGGTTGTGTTTTTTTTGAAGAAGAAATTCGTTTTTAGACTAGCAAAGTCTGTAAACAAACTAGAAACTAAGACACGTACATGATAAAATCACATACTTTTTTAAATTTTTTTATTTTTTTATAAATCTCAGACAGACATGAAAGTGAAGTTCCCTTCGCAGACACTAACTCTGAAGTGTTGCCCTCCAAAGTGGCACGTGCTGCCTTTGCCGCACTGTTCAACTTTTAGCCGTCTTCCATGGTGGTTAGCCAAACTTTCTGCAGCATACCATAAAACCGCCATTTCCTACAAGATCCGTGAAGCGGCGTCCTTAAGCACACCCCTCGCCCCCCCCCCCCCCCCCCCAGCACTCTCAACACTTTTTGTAAGATTACTGGCTTCATGAAAATCGGTGTGTTGCTCAAAACTGTCTGACATTCTCCATTTCCATTTCCAAAAGTTTGCAAGACAGCAGGGAAAAGTGACCTTCTTGCGTCCTTGAACGATTTGTTCATTTTCTCTTGGCCTTGAAAGGTAGGCAAGGAGCAATGACGTCACGCTTGTACACAGAAATAATGGTATTTCTGTCAGGTTGGTAAAGGGAAGTGACGAAAGGATTGAAACGGCAGTGTCGAAAAGAATCTGACCTGGAAAGTGAAACTGAAGGAAAGAAGGGAAAACGGGACTCAAAAACAACAAGAAAGTTTGACAAATGTATATGGAAAGAAGCTCCGTGGGACCACATGAAGAGTTGTCCTAGTTTGAAACGTGCTGAAAAACATCTTGTTACATTGGTTGCTGATTTTCACAGTAATCTAATAATCTTCAAGGTGTTTTCGGGACCATATTAACTGTAAAGCCTACCCCCCCCCCCCCTCCCAGGATCCTACTAACGCTTTAAAAAACAAACCCAGCATCATACTAAAGATATGATAAAAACACAGTATCATATTAAAGCTTTAAAAAACAAACCCAGCATCATACTAAAGCTTAAAAAAAAACAAACAAGCCCAGTATCATACTTAAGCTTTAAAAAACAAACCCAGTATCATACTAAAGCTACAATAAAAACCCAATATCATATTAAAGCTTAAAAAAACAAACCCAGCATCATACTAAAGATATGATAAAAACACAGTATCATATTAAAGCTTTAAAAAACAAACCCAGCATCATACTAAAGCTTAAAAAAAACAAACAAGCCCAGATCATACTTAAGCTTTAAAAACAAACCCAGTATCATACTAAAGCTACAATAAAAACCCAATATCATATTAAAGCGTTAAAAAACAAGCCCAGCATCATACTAAAGATATGATAAAAACACAGTATCATTATTAAAGCTTTAAAAAACAAACCCAGCATCATACTAAAGCTTAAAAAAACAAACAAGCCAGTATCATACTTAAGCTTTAAAAAAACAAACCCAGTATCATACTAAAGCTACAATAAAAACCCAATATCATATAAAGCTTAAAAAACAACCCAGCATCATACTAAAGCTTTAAAAAACAAACCCAGTATCATACTAAAGCTTTAAAAAACAAACCAGTATCATACTAAAGCTTAAAAAAACAAGCCCAGTATCATACTTAAGCTTGAAAAAACAAACCCAGCATCATACTAAAGCTTTAAAAACCAAACCCAGCATCATACTATACTACCTCCTTCCATGACAACAATGAGTGAATATGCCTAGTACAATCTAAAAAGCATCTGCGAATTCCAGAACTCATGCAGATACTGCTGTAGTCTTATCTTATACTAGATTCCAGATTATTATTATCTATTCTTTTATTTCGAGGATAATGGAATAAGCACTCACGTGGTTTTTTTTTACATCCAGTCCCCGTGTGTATGCAGTTTTGTCAATTTTGTCATCCGTTCCCACAGTACAGGCACACAATGGCCTACTCTTCTGAAGAGCGGAACGGGGTTTAACGTGTGTCGCGAGATGTTCTGCTGAGTTCGCTCACGGAGCCTTGGTTTATTGTCTCATCCGAAGGATCAATATAGCAACTTACGCAGATATAATTATCAGACATGACATCCTGATCTAAGTCTTTCTTCATCAAGACTTGTGTGTTAAGATTCAGCAGCAGTTAACACTTTGGTTGTTATTATTCAGATCCATCAGTGTATTGTAACAGCATCAAAATCAGTTTGGGCAGATGAATCACGAGAAGATAGCAAAGAGTGTACTTTTTTTTCTTTGTGGATATATCACAACATTAAGTACCCCCCAAAAGGATGGTCACAAAATATTATTTCAAAGAATTACGACGTAAATGTAGATTTTTGTGACATCTTATTCAGAATGTTAACAGTGTGATATAGAATGTTAAACACATGATATGAAAGTAATACGAAAAAACATAAAACTGTAGCTTTATATGAATATGAAAAGAAAGAGAACTGAATTAAAAAGCACAAACTCAAGGTTAAGGGGTGAGACGAACTTTTCAGAAGATATGTTAAGAACATTTATTAAAAAATTAAATTAAAATGTAGTGAATAAAATGCGTCATTGCAAAATTGATTAAAAACAAGGACCTATCATTTAGCGCAAAATCTAAAAAAAATCCCCTCCTTACCTACCTCAGCGGAAGACTATAAGCGGCTGGACTAAAGAAAAATATGAAATAAACAATTGTTGTTGTTGTTTTCGATTTAATACGTCTGTTTACTCAAAAGTGATATTAGACGATGAAATAAAGTATACCCCAAATACATAACGAAACATTTGTGAGAAGAAAAAAGAGCTTAACATTTACATACATAGTTAAAAGCTTAACGTGAAATACGAACAAACACACAGCAACTTTTACTTGCAAAGTGAACATTAAGTGTTAAGTGTCAAAAGACCTAGAGCAAAAGAAGGAGAAAACTGTAGACTGCTTGACAGCAGGTCCTTAGAGGATAGCCCTCCTCCACCCCACCCCCTCCCCCTTTGTAGTCAGTGCTTCGTCCTTGAACTTTTCACTTTTGTCAATATCCCTTCTCCGGGGGGGCAGGCTAGCCAAGTGGTTAGAGCGTTTAGTTTGCAGTTTGATGGCGTGAGTTTGAGCCTCCACCGAAACGCCTGTTCCAAGGTATTTTCCCCTGGAGTTAACATGAGTTCCAATTTCCTTTCCTTTGAAAAAAATTCTTCGGATGAGACTATAAATCGAGGTTCTGTGCATGAATGCACACATGACATCTTGCGCACGTGTTTAAATCTGTTCCGCTTTTCCGAAAAGTAGGCCATTGTGTAAGGTTGCCTTTTTTATATTTATCTCATGAACGCCCATTCTTTTGGTTTTTCTAGGACAATTTTCGGCAAAACACTGTCCAGCAACAATAGTTCGTCTTCACTTGAATCTGCCATGGTGCCAAATAACAAAATTCTGTCAGTCACACGCACGATTTGAAATCTTTCTATATGTCCACCTCAACGACAAACAAGCGCTTTCATTACAGGCGCTTGCTTTATCACGCTTGATTTTATCGCGAGCAGCGTTCTCTTTGAGCGCACACTTATACATAATATTTCTTTGTTGGACTACAATCGGCTTGATATGAATAATTCTACTCATAAAAAGAGAGAAAAAAATCCCCATTCTTGAAGTCATTCATAACTACGTTTTCTAGTTCTAAGGGCAGTGATTTTGCCTTCCTTCTGATGCAAACTGTAAAACTGGTTCTCATGGTATGTTTATTCTAGTATCTCTAAATGAAGTGTACTGCTTGTACGAAATGCTTGCTGGAAGTGCATTTTTAGACGGAAGATAAATGATGCTTTGGCTGTGTTGAGGATAATCAGAAAAGCCATATATATTAATTTTGGAGAATGTCTTTAAATTTGTAGACAGACCTGTAACATTTTTCGGAAGAGTATAAGCCATTGAGTGCCGGTGAGAACGGATGACAAAATTTTACAAAACTGCATGACACACACGGGGGACTGGATGTAAAAAAAAAAGCACATGGGTATTTATTCATTATCATCGAAATAAAAGAATAGATAAATAATACAAAGAAAAATAAATGAATAAACAGAATCTCTTGATATACAGATAACCGTAAACGGTTTGAAATAAGATCTAAAAAAACCAAAACACTGCATTCATAGTAGTAGGCCTATGAATAAATATGAATTGCAGTATCTTATTTTCACATCATCTGCTCCTGTTGTGCCTAACTGTCCATACAACAGACTGTGTCTGAACCGTCAGTTCTGCATTTTCTGAAAGCCTGATAATCTGTTGTGCTTTCAAACACTTAATGTTATTATTCATTTTGTGTGTTGTGTTGTGTGGTGTGTGTGTGTGTGTGTGTGTGTGTGTGTGTGTGTGTGTGTGTGTGTGTGTGTGTGGAGGGGGGGGGGGGCAAAGCTGAAATCAAAACCTTTCGTGTATGAAGAACCATCCTAGTAGCTATGTTTGTCATCAATTCGATTACAACCCATAAAGAACAAAAAACAACAAAACAAACACAACAACAAAAAACAACCAATCCTGAAAACAAGAAAATACTTTTGACAATACTTTTTCATGGAGAAAAACAACACTTTTCACTCCCTAAAGCTAGGATGCAGACATTTAGATAAAGCAAATCCTGGTACGGTTCGTCTCTTGTCGTCCAGTGAAGGGAAGCAAATTTGATAGAACGAGAGAGGCAAGGCCAACAACTCTGTGTAATTGGATCAGTTCGGGTCTCCCCAAGAAGGAGAGTGCACGCGTTGGGATCCCTGGTGTCTCAGTGGTACAGAGCTTGGCTAAAAGCTGTCTGGGACTGTAGGCATTGGTTTCTTCCCCAGTTCTAGGAAAAAGAGAGGAGAGAGAGGTGGGGGGTGGGGGGTGAGGGTGGAGGTGGAGAGAGAGAGAGAGAGAGAGAGAGAGAGAGGAGAGAGAGAGAGAGAGAGAGAGAGAGAGAGAGAGAGATAGAGAAGAGAGAGAGAGAGAGAGAGAGAGAGGAGAGAGAGAGAG
>CM060330.1:28083710-28093710 GCA_030674155.1 Stramonita haemastoma
AAGGGGGGCTTGGCCCCTGAAAAACGAGCGGGAACTCCTCTTCCCTCATCTCTCTCTTCTCCTCCCCTTCCTCTTCCTCTCCCTCCTCTTTCTCTTCCTCTTTCTCTTCTTTTTCTCTTTGTCTTCTTCTCTCTCTCTTTTCCTTCTTCTCCCCTCTCTCTCTCCCCTTTCTTCTCTCTCTCTCTCTCTCTCTCTCTTCCCCTTCTCTCTCTTTTCCCCTCCTTCTCTTCTTCTTTTGTCTCCTCTCTTTTTCTCTTCTCTCTCTCTTCTTCTTTTCTCTCTTCTTCTCTGTCTCTCTCTCTCTCCTCTCTCTCTCTCTCTCCCCTCTCTCTCTCTCTCTCTCTCCCCTCTCTCCCCTCTCTCTCTCTCCTCTCTCCCCCCCCCTAGCGGGCTCCCGTTTGGGATACAGGCAGACTAGTCTGCAGCACTAGTGACCTTTAGCTCTCTTGTCAGCCGAAAAAAAAATAGAGGGATGGGGTGGGGGGCAGAGACTGTTGTGGGTCCCCCCCAGTCCCACCCACCCCTCTGTACCTTTGACATATTTCATAGGATGGGCCATGACAGAGAGACAGACAGACAGACAGACAGACAGAGTGACAGAGACAGGGGCAGAGACAGAGACAGAGTGAGAGAGAGGGGGGGAGAGAAACAGAGAGACAGACAGAGACAGAAACAAAGACAGAGATAAACAGAGAAAGACAGAGAGAGAGAGAGAGAAACAAAGACACAGAGAGAGAGAGAGAAAGAGACAGACAGAGAGACAGAGAAACAGAGAGACACATAGAGAGACACACAGGCACACAAAGACAGACAGAGACAGGGACAGAGAGAATAACCTTTTTCATTAAAGGGAAAGAGTCAGCACAATGACGGCTTTGTTTCACCCAGCCCTCAGTCAAAAAGAGATAAATCAATCAACTGATCATTCCACAGACAGACACAGAGAGACAGACACACACAGAGAGAGACAGAGACAGAGAGAACACTGAACACTGAAATTGTTTAATGTACATCGGTCAGAGACCACAATACACTTTCAGGGGCAAAAAAGGAAAGATGCAACAAAATAAAATAAAAAAAGGAAATAAAACTTTTCGTAAACTTTTATAAGGCTTTGCCATGATACCTTGGCGTGTTCTGAACACAGTGCACTATTGAATAATTATATGTGTATTCCCATGTCATGACTAAATGAACAAAAAAGTAAATAAATAAAGACTGACACTTTATAAAACAGAGAGAGAGAGAGTGAGAGACAGGGGGAGGGAGGGAAGGAGGGAGGGCGAGATAGAGAAATAAGAGAGAGACAGAGCGACAGAGACAGAGGCTCTTAACTCTAAACTGGTTTATAATGTACATTGGCCTTTGGCCACAATACATACAAGTAAGCAGGGCAAAAAGGCACGTGAAGAGAATTGAAGCATACAGGCAAAGTCATCACAATGTTCCTCTAAACCGGCTTTTATGGTTGCATCCTATCGAGTGTGTCTCCTAAATTAGCTAAACAAAAATACCAAAAATCAGAACATGGACGTCAATGAATGAATTAGAACAACCAAGAGAACTACACCTATCCAACAGCTACGCTGCCTTTAAAAGGGTACCTAGTAGGCCTCCTTCAGTCTCAGAAGACTATGGAGTTGTGTTCTAAGCTCTGAAGTCTGGGTAAGTAAGTATGGAAGACAAGCTGTTACCCTCACAGCAGACCCACCCCCCTCTTCCTCTCTCTCTCTCTCTCCTCTCTCTCTCTCTCCTCTCTCCTCTCTCTCTCTCTCTCTCTCTCTCCTCTCCCTCTCTCTCTCTCTCTCTCTCCTCTCTCTCTCTCTCTCTCTCTCTCTCTCTCTCTCTCTCTCTCTCTCTCTCTCTCTCTCTCTCTCTCTCTCTCTCTCTCTCTCCTCTCTCTCTCTCTGGGCTGCAACCATATTTTGTTTCTTGTTTTTGTTCAATATGGTTATTTGTGTTGTGCCCAATCCCCTTCCCACTGTCCCCTTGTGAATGGGCTGAAAAAGCTTAAATCACAATAAAATATTGTCATTGTCAAAAAAATATTATTGTCATTGTCATTGTCATTGTCATTGTTATTGTCATTGTCATTGTCATTGTCATTCTCTCTCTCTCTCTCTCTCTCTCTCTCTCTCTCTCTCTCTCTCTCTCTCTCTCTCTCTCTCTCTCTCTCTCTCTCTCTCTCTCTCTCTCTCTCTCTCTCTCTCTCTCTCTCTCTCTCTCTCTCTCTCTCTCTCTCTCTTTTGCTGGAATGGTCCATTGGAGAGGCAATTGCCCATACGAATGGTTCCAGTGCCATCGCAGGAGCCGCCAGAGTGTTGCCATATATAGAGCCCCGAACCGCCCTGGGGACTCCAACCTCCCGATTTTTCCTCAGGGATAGGGTCTAAACACGAAACCAGTGCGCGTGCTGTATTTTTTCATTCGTTGTCATCCGCTCCTACCAGCACAAAATGGCCTGCTCTTTCGAAAGGCCGAACGGGTTTTTAACGTGTACGCAAGATGTTCTGCGTGCGTTCGCACTCGGGGCTTCGGTTTCATCCAAAGGACTTTGAAATTCAGTTCCTTTTTTTCGTCAAACTGGGAAGAAAGGGCGAGGGTGGGAATCGAACCCAGAACCTTACGGTTTACTTGCTGGCAGGCGAACATCTTAACAATCCAAATAACATCACAAGTTCAAAAGATTATGTCTGTGGTTTACATGAAGTTGTTTCTTTTAGCAGTGTGAATAGAGACCTGCATTTTGATTGAGACAGACAGACAGACAGGCAGACAGACAGACAGACCACAGAGAGAATGAAAGAAAAAGAGGAATATGAAAAACTTTGTGGACAGTTTGATAATCTATTGGCATTCTGCGAATGAATGAATGAATGAATGAATGAATGAATGAATGAATGAATGAATGAATGAATGAATGAATGAATGAATGAATGAATGAACAAATTTTATTTTTCTTTCAAAGATAGAGGGAGAGAGACAGACAGACAGACAGACAAACAAACAGACAGACATACAGACAAACAGACATACAGACAGACAGATAGAAAGACAGACAGTCAGACAGTGAGATACAGAGACAGACATACAAACAAAGGCACAGAGAGAGAAAGACATACAGTCAGACAGTGAGATACAGCCACATACATACATACAGACAAGGCCACAGAGAGACAGACCGACAGACAGACAGACAGACAGACAGATACACAGAAACAGAAGGAAACACCCAATACCAATTCTCTCCAATCATAAAGTATAACCCTCGCCCACAACAAAGGTCTATTATTATCATCAGGACTGTCTCGCGCGTAACAACCGTCAAATCAACCTTGTCAGCACAACATAACCAAACACATCCCCGTCCACTCCTATCAAAGTTCACGGAAGTCAACAAGCAGCATGGTCCCTCAAATATCAAATGCCATCAACCTGTGAAAAACACAAAACCAGACCCCCCAAAAATGGCATATTACCCCCGCCCCAATCATTTTATTCTGGGAGGCAAGCTTAAAACCACGATGATGCTAGCCATTCCATGTTATTCATTGCCCTTAAATTATATTAAATCAAATGTGGTTTTTAAAAATATCATCAAACAGAAATGAAAGATTACAAAGTATTGCAAAATACTTCATTACAAAATGCCAAGTTGCTAAAAAAAATGTATATATATATATATATAAATAAATAGGAATAACCACTTTCGACTGTACATTGTGAGTTCATCATAGTCTCCTTACATCTACTCCCCCGAAAGTCCTTCGTATGAGAGATTATAAACCGAGATCTCCTGTGCTAGCCCACGCAGAATATCTTTCGCATACGTTTTAAAAACCTGTTCCGCTTTTCGGAAGAGTAGCCCATTTGTGCTGTTGGGAACAGGAGACAAAACTGACAAAATGGCATGCACGGGGATAGGATGTAAAAAAAAAAAGCACATGTGGTGTGATGGAGAGAGAGAGAGAGAGAGAGAGAGAGAGAGAGAGAGAGAGAGAGAAGAGAGAGAGAGAGAGAGAGAGAGAGAGAGAGAGAGAGAGAGAGAGAGAGAGAGAGAGAGAGAGAGAGAGAGAGAGAGAGAGAGAGAGAGAGATTTGATTGATTTGATTTGATTTATTCTTTTATATCGAGGATATTGGAATAAGCACTTTTGTGCTTTTTTTACATCCAGTCCCCGTGTGTATGCAGTTTTGTAAATGTCATCTGTTCCCACCGGCACACGATGGCCTACTCTTACGAAAAGCGGAACAGGATTTAACGTGTGCGCAAGATGTTCTGCGTGTGTTTGCACACGGGGCCTCGGTTTAAAGTCTCATCCGATGTGGAATAGAGAGAGAGAGTGAGAGAGAGAGAGAGAGAGACAGAGACAGAGACAGAGACAGAGAGAGAGAGAGAATCAACATAGACACTCAGAGACACATATAAAGAATGAAAAATAGAGCAATGAATTGTTCATTCAAAGAGAAGGCCAAGCAAATAATTATTTCCATGTTCTCCGATGGAATAACAGCCGAGAGAGGACATCCAAATATGACCTTGTAGGCCTACCAGACGATCGTCAAAGACATCCAGAAGGGGAGGTGGGGGTGGGGAGGGAGACTTGCTAGTCGATAGCCTGTTTTATTTGCTTCTTTCGTTCCACAGATAGAGCTCTGGGTTTCTCGATAATGATGTTGGTTTTTTTTAAGTATGCGACGGTTTTTGTCCACCATTTAAAAATAGCTGCATTCCGACCTTGGGGAGTTTGTTTATTGAATCTATTTTTCCCTTGGCATCTCTTACACAGACCGCATAAGCAACGAAGACGCGAATGATATAATAATAATGATATAATAATGATAATAATAATAATATATAATAATAATAATAATAATAATAATAATAATAATAATATAATAATACTATACTATACTATATATACTATACTATATAGTATATATACTAGTATAGTACTATACTATACTATACTATACATTATACTTATAATATATGATATATACTATATTTATACTATACTTTTTTTATATAGTATACTATATATATATACTCTATACTTACTACTATACTGCTACTAATAGACTAGACTAGACTAGACTAGACTATGACTATCATTCACACTAGCACTATGTATAGTAGTATTAAGTATGGTAGTAGTAGTAGCTATAGTATGTAGTATAGATGTACGTATGACTATGTACGTACGTACGTACGTACGTACGTAGTAGTATGTATATGTATGTATCTGATACTGTATGTATGCGTATGTACTGTATGTATGTATGATGTATAGTATGGTATGTAGATGTAGTCAGTCATAGTATGTATGTATGTAATGTATGTATGTATGTATAGTATGATGCATGTATGTATGTATGTATGTATGTATAGCCCTAGCATAGCATAGTCATACAGTATAGAGTATAGTAGTAGTGTAGTAGTAGTATAGTCGATACTAGACATAAGCATGAAGCACATACAGACATACAGTCAGTACTAGTAGTATAGCTAGCCAGTATAAGCTAGGTAGCGAAAAAAACAAAAAGACTGGGAGCCACAACCAGCGAACAGAACAGACAGACAACAGAAAGCTGAGAGTAGGTAGGCCTAGTGGGCCGGCACTTAGCCCAGCTGAAAGGTCAGGCTCCACAGATCAGGGCTGACAGCCCAAACACGGGGCCACTGCTTCATCAAAATCCACCCCACCCTCCCTCCTCCTCCCTCCCTTGCCCTTCCCTCCTGCCCTCCCTTCTGCCCTCCCTTTTGTAGTAGTGCTACTATCTATGTCTGAATGTTTGTTGTTTGTTTTGTTTGTTTGATTTGTATTTGTATTATGTTATGTATGTATGTATGTATGTATGTATGTATGTATGTATGTATGTATGTATGTATGTATTGGGTGTATGTAGTAGTTGTAGTGTATGTGGTATGTATGTATGTATTATGAGAACGTGATGACAACACTTATAAAACTGATTAACACGAGATGGGGGGGGGGTGGTTGTCGGGGGGGTGTGTGTGTGATGTACACAAGTGCTGGGTGATTATTTATTGTCCTGGAAATAAAAGATTAAAATAAAACAACAAAATAAATAAAGTCGCCGGCGCAAGTCTAATGTTATTGTCTGTCTGTCTGTTCTGCATCAATCTCCTCTATGCATTTCTGTCGTGTCTGTCTTTCTGTCATTGTTGTCGTGATCTGTCCTCTCTACTGTCTGTGTATCTGTACGTGTCTGTATGCATCTCTCTCTCTCTCTCTCTCTCTCTCTCTCTCTCCTCTCTCTCTCTTCTCTCTCTCTCTCTCTCTCTCTCTCTCTCTCTCTCTCTCTCTCTCTCTCTCTCTCTCTCTCTCCTCTCAGTCAAAACACTGAATGACTGCTTCAACAAAATGCATCCTCCACGCCCCTACTATTGTCCGTCTGTCCAGTTTACTGTCTGTCTGTCTGTCTGTCTGTCTGTCTGTCTGTTCTCTCTTCTTCTCTCTCTCTCTCTCTCTCCTCTCTCTCTCTCTCTCTCTCTCTCTCTCTCTCTCTCTCTCTCTCTCTCTCTCTCTCACTCACCACACACACACACACACACACAACACACACACACACACACACACACACACACACACACCACATGCACACTTGACCCTTCCCCTCTTATTCAAGTTTCTCTCCACGCCCCGCAAACGTCCTCCCCCCCCCCTCACCCACCCCCCTTCACCCTTGTTACCCCTCACCCTCACCCCTCACCCATCTACTCCTATTTTCTGCCTGCTGCTTTTATTTTCCTTACTCCTCCCTTAGGTCGCCTATCCTCCACCCTTCACCCCCCCCCCTCCCCCCATTCTCTCCCCTCCTCTCCTCCTTCTCCTCCTCCCCCCTCCACCCACTCTCAGTTTCCGTCGCATCCCACAGTCACACAGCAACCAGGGCAGGCAAACACTACTTACAAACCCTCTGCATGCTGAGAGAAGCCAGAATGTCATCCTAATCCCTTAGCTAGTTGTGGCAGTCAAGTCTCCCACACCCTCCTCCGCCACAGCTAGCCCTAGCCACTAGCCCTACAGAGACAGGAGCATCAGTTCAGAGCTTCCAGCTTCACCATCTATACAACCCCTCTCTCTCTCTCTCTGCATCACGCGTCACGTCAACTGACAAAACAGCTTCTGCTGCCATAACCTAGCGCAACCCAACAAACCAACCAAAGAAAAAACGAAAAAAAAAACCTGAATAATACCAAGGAGAAAATAGGGAACCTGCGCCAGAGAGAGAGAGAGAGAGAAAAAAAAAAACCTGAACTTCATCATCTCTACTAGCTGTGCCTTGCCTGCCTGCTTGCGTGCGTGCGTGCCTGCGTGCGTGCGTAGTGTAGTGTAGTAGTGTAGTGTGTGTATACGGGCAAGGGTGTCACACCCACTTTGCAGCTGGTTGAGCTGGCAAAACAGTCTGAGTCCCAGCGCGCGCGTGTGAAGAAAAATTCTCTCCAATCAAAAACTGAAACAGGCAGGTAGGTGCAAGCGGCAGGCAAGGCAGATCTATCCATCCATCCAGTGATGTCTCAAGCTGGAGAGAACGGCGGGCAGACGACATCGGAAGAGAACGGAGGACAGACCACCATCGATCCTGCTAACGAGTCCAACGTGCCTCTGACTACAACCACCACCACGCCCAAAAAGCGGAAAGGTCCAAGCCCATCTTGTCTGAAAAGCACCAGAATGGCCACCAGTCTGGAAGACATCACCAGTTTGAGGTTATGGCGCGGAGTCCTGGCCGAGTTCTTGGGTGTGCTGCTGCTGGTGCTGGTAGGATGCGGGTCCTGCATCTCTCTCAAGGAAAATGACCCGTCCTCTGTGGTGCAGATCGCTCTCTGCTTCGGGCTCAGCGTGGGCACCATCGTGTGGACCATCGCCCACATCTCCGGGGGGCACATCAACCCGGCCGTCACCTTCGCTCTGCTGGCCACGCGCAAGATCTCCCTGGCTAAAGGCGTGCTCTTCGTGCTCTTCCAGCTAGTCGGGGCCGTGGTAGGCGCCGCTCTGCTGATGGGTCTGACCCCGGAGAAGTACCAGGGGAGCTTGGGGAGTACCCTGGTGGGCGACGCCATCGGTCCTGGGAAAGGGGTCGGGGTGGAGATCTTCATCACCTTTGTCCTGGTCTTCACCGTCTTCGCTTCCATCGACTCCAGGCGTAAGGACCTGAACGGTTCTGCTCCTCTGACCATCGGTCTGTCCGTGACCATGTGTCATCTCTTTGCTGTGAGTAGTTGTGTCAGTGTGTGTTGTGACGGTGTGTCAGTGTTGTGACAGTGTTTCAGTGTGACAGTGTGTCAGTGTTTGTTACAGTGTATCGATTTTTGTGATGGTGTGTCGATTTTTTTGTTGGTATATGTTGTGACCATGTGTCATCTCTTTACTGTGAGTAGGGTGTCAGTGTTTTTGTGACGGTGTGTCTTTTTTTTTGGTATATGTTGTGACCATGTGCCATCTCTTTGCTGTAATAGTGTGTCAATGTTTGTGACAGTGTGTCATTTTTCTGTATTGTTGTGACCATGTGCCATCTTTTTGCTATGAGTGGTGAGTCAATGTTTGTGTCAGTGTTTGTTTCTGTTTTGTTGTGACCATGTGCCATTCTTTAGTGTTTGTGACAGTGTGTCAATGTTTGTGACGGTTGTGGTTGTTTTTTGTTGTTGTGACCTTTTCAGTCTCTTTAGCGTTTGGACAGTGTGTCTTTTGTGACCGTTTGCAATTTCTTTTGTATGTGTGGTGGGTATGGTGTTTGTGACTCTGTGTGTATTTTTGTTTGCAGTAACCCTATTCCATTTCTTTTTTGCTGTGCAGTGAATGTAAATGTCTGTGACTGTGTGTCTTTCTGTTCGCTGTAACCATGGTCCATCTCAGTGTTGTGGATAGTGGGCAGTTGTGTTTGTGACAGTGTGTCTTTTTGTTTGTTTGTGACTGTGTGTCCTCTGATTGCTGTGAGTAAGTGTCCTTGTTTTGTGACAGTGTGTCTTTTTGTTTGTTGTGACTGTGCGTCCTCGATTGCTGTGGTAGGGGGTCATTGTTTTGTGACAGTGTGTCTGTTTGTTGTGACCATGTGTCATTTCTTTGTGTGTGACCATGTGCAATCTTTGCTGTGAGTATGTGATCTCATTGTTTGTGACATGTGTCTCTCTGTTTGTTGTTACCATGTCCATCTCTTGCTCTGAGTAGATGACTTAGTGACGTGACCGTATGTCTCTTGTGACCATGTACCATTCTTTGCTGTGAGTAGATGACTTATATTTTGACAATGTGTCTTTTGTTTGTTGTGACTGTGTTCCATCTCAATGCTGTGGTGTGGATTAGGTTTGTGTCAGTGTCTTTTGTACCTTGTGCTATCTCTTTAGTGTTTGTGGTAGTGTGTCTTTTGTGACCATGTGCTATCTCTTTAGTGTTTGTGGCAGTGTGTCTTTTGTGACCATGTGCTATCTCTTTAGTGTTTGTGGCAGTGTGTCTTTTGTGACCATGTGCTATCTCTTTAGTGTTTGTGGCAGTGTGTCTTTTGTGACCATGTGCCATCTCTTTAGTGTTTGTGACAATGTGTCTTTTGTGACCATGTGCCATATCTTTAGTGTTTGTGGCAGTGTGTCTTTTGTGACCATGTGCCATCTCTTTAGTGTTTGTGTCAGTGTGTCTTTTGTGACCATGTGCCATCTCTTTAGTGTTTTGTGTCAGTGTGTCTTTTGTGACCATGTGCCATCTCTTTAGTGTTTGTGGCAGTGTGTCTTTTGTGACCATGTGCCATCTCTTTTGCTGTGAGTTGTGAATGTAAATGATTGTGACAGTGTGTCTTTTTGTTGTTCGTGACCACGTACAATATCTTTGCTGTGAGTTGTGTGTAAGTGTTTGCAACAATCCACAGTTTGTTGATCATATAAGTATTTGATATAGCGTGTAGATGTTTGTCACAAAGTGTCCTGTGTTACTGTGAGTATAGAATTAAGAGTGTAAAATGTTTGTTACAATGGGATATTA
>CM060330.1:28101210-28106210 GCA_030674155.1 Stramonita haemastoma
CCCGTTTTGTTTTGTGGAGACATAGAAGGCTTTTGAGAGGGCAAACTTAACCGTAATCAATGCGACGTTTGTCTTTCATTGAAAAAATAGGGTTTGGAACGGGGAAGGGGGGAGGCGAATGAGAGAGAGAGAGAGAGAGAGAGAGAGAGAGAGAGAGAGAGAGAGAGAGAGAGAGAGAGAGAGAGAGAGAGAGAGAGAGAGAGAGAGAGAGAGAGAAGACAATGACAATGACAATGACAAATGATTTAATGTGTTAGGCTTTGGGCCCATTCACATGGGGGAAGGGGGGATCGAAATCTCCGATAATTACATATCAAACCGAGCAATTTACATCCACAGGATCTTCGCAAATGGATGTCGGATCTCGTGAATGTTCACAAGTTATATTACAACGAAAATGTGTGGGGGGGGGGGGGTTGTGTTTTTTTTATATTGACTATCTATATCATCACTGCCTGAAGAGGGAAGTGAAGCTTGTCAAAGTCGTGTCTCTATCGGTGTGGCCACGATGTCTGAGAGAGAGAGAGCGAGACAGCAGACAGACAGAGACAGAGAGACAGAGAGACAAGAATGTGTTGTTCGTTGCTCACGCATTTCAACATCATTGTGATGGGATTGTTCTTTTTCCCCTCACATACTCAGCTCTCACATCACACTCCACACACACACACACACACACACACACACACACACACACACACACACACACACCACACACACACATATATATATATATATATATATATATATATATATATATATATATATATATATATATATATATATATATATATATATATATATATATATATATATATATATATGTTGATGCTGTATCCTGACATGCTATCGCTATTCCCATCTGTCTTGCCGCATCCCAGCATTTTGGAGAATGCTTCTTCGGGGTGGTGGAGATGAGCTGGTTTCCTGCTTGTAAGTACTTTCCTTCACACGCCCACATTTGCTAACTGTAGTATCAATGTTCAATTTCATGTACCTCAGTGGGTGTGGCGGTGATGTGGGGTGTGGGGGTGGCGGTTTGGGGGTGGGGATGGGGTGGGGTTTCTGGGAAATGATATCATTGAAATGTTGAATCTTGCAAAAGACAGAGAGAGAGAGAGAGAGGGTGTGTAGTGTGTGTGTGTTGTGTGTGTGTGTGTGTGTGTGTGTGTGTGTGTGTGTGTGTGTGTGTGTGTGTGTGTGTTGTTGTGTTGTGTGTGTGAGACAGATAGAGACAGACAGACACAGACACAGTCAGACAGACAGAAAAAGAGAGAGCAGAGAAAGATATAGACAGACAGACAGAGACACACAGAGATAGAGACAGAGAGAGAGCTAGACTTCAGACTTTTACTGTACATCGGCCTTAGGCCACAATACAAAAGAATGGTGGGCGTAGAGTGTGGGCATATGACACAAGTGTTATAAACATATCACTATCAACATATGTGAAATACTGTAACAGCAAAAATAAACAAGAAAGTTACATCCGCCAAATCTTAGATATTCATGACGAAATGATTCACGTGCGCCATAATCAACATTGTTAGAAATGTAGTATTCATCAATACTAGAATCGATTTCTAAAATTACCTTATTTCTTTGTTAATGGCATAAAAAATAAATCGGATAAATTGTTCTATCAGTAGTACTTTAGCTTTGAGTAACACGTGGAAAGGAAGTCTTTCGGAATCTTTAAGAAACTTGTTTCGCAAATCTTCATAAACGAGACTATTGAATACAAAGTGTTCTTTATTCTCTTTTGGTCTATACAAACAGGGCACTGCTTAACTTCGAGACAGACTGATAGACAGACAGAGACAGAGAGAGAAAGAGACAGACAGACAAGACAGACAGACAGACAGACAGCAGGCAGACATAAAGAGAGATAGAGAGAGAGATAAAGAGAGAGAGATAGAGAGAGAGAGACAGAGGAGAGAGAGATAGATCAGAGAGAAGGAGAGAAGAGAAGAGAGACAGAGAGACAGAGAGAAGAGGAGAAGAGAGAAGAGAGACAGAGAGAGACACAGAGAGAGAGAAGAGAGAGAAAGAGAGAGAAAACAGAGAACAGACAAAGAGAGACACAGAGAGAAGAGACAGACACACACACACACAACACACAACACACACACACACACACACACACACACACACACACACACACACACACACAACACACACACAACACAACACACACACAGAATCTAACGCATCTATGGATAGAGCTAATCTCCTGTACTTCAAAGCTCTCTTTCTCTTACGCTTTTTGTACAGCCCTTGCATGCTGTTTCTCTTTTATTTTTATTTTTTCAGAATTATTTTCATTCTCTGCAAACGCCAACAAAGGCTGCAACTTTTGTCAGTATGTGAAGCGAAAAGACTGTGTTGTTGTTTTTTTTCTGTGTTGTGTGTGTGTGTGTGTGTGTGTGTGTGTTGTGTGTGTGTTTTGTGTGTTTGTGTCGTGTGTCTGTGGAGGGGGGTGTGTATGTGTGGTGTGTGTTTGTGTATGTTCTGTCTGTTTGTTGTGTGTGAGAGAGTGTGGTGTGGTGGGTGTGTGTGTGTGTGTGTGTCTGTGTGTGTGTGTGTGTGTGTGTGTGTGGTCTGTGTGTGTGTGTGTGTGTGGTGTGTGTGTGTGTTGTGTGTGTTGTGTCGTGTGTGTGTCTGTGTGTGTTGTGTGTGTTTGTCTGTATGTCCTAGTCTTGTGTGTGTGAGAGAGAGAGAGTGGGGGGTGGGGGGGTGCGTGTGTGTGTGTGTGTGTGTGTGTGTGTGTGTGTGCTGTGTGTGTCTGTGTGTTGTGTGTCAGTGTGTGGTCTGTGTGTGTTGTGGTGTCGTGATGTGTATGTGCGTGCTGTGTGGTAACATGGTCACGTGTGTGGTGCGGCTGTAAAAGGCGCATTGCACCCGCGCGTGTGTAAATATAACTTGCAGTATAAGAACGCTTTTGTGAATTTCGTTTTTTTAGTTTCTGTCTGTCTACATAAGAATTAATTTTTGCTGTACGTAATACTTGTTTTCTCTACAGTTCTTGACGGGGAAGGTAAAGAAGGATCAGGAGAGGAAGAATTGCAAGAAGGAGAGAAAGATTGCAAAGAAGAAGAAGAAGAAGAATTAAGATTTATTAAGAAGAGGAAAAGAATGAAGCAACATGTGCTTTACGGTCCGAGTGTAGCAGTTGTAAATATTGTCATGTTAGGACAGATGGCTATAGAAAAGAGAACAAGGATTAACGTGTGCGCAAGAGCGGTCAAGGGCGTTTAAAAGTTCATCCGAAGGATAGGTATAGCAGAGAAGAAGAATGCAGGGAAGAAGAACAACAAACAATTGAAAAGGAGAAAAAGAATACAATAAAGAGAATGTAAAGAAGAAGAATTGCAAGAACAACTGCAATTGTATAAGAGAGAGACAGAGACAGAGAGAGACGCGTGTGTAGGGGGAGGGGGAAGAAGGTGGGGGGGGGGGGAAGGGCGCTCAAACATGAGGTAGAGAGTGAGAGAAAGAAAGTGTTTGTGTATGTACGTATGTATGCATGCATATGTATGTGTGTGCGCAAGTGTGCTTGCGCGTACAGGTGTGCTACTGTATGTAACTTGGCAATACAAAGACGTCTGTTTGTGAATGTTGTTTGTTTGTGTCTGTCTTGTCTGCTGCTGCACGGCAGCTTTCGCCGTAGGTGAAGTCTAAGAGGTAGAAGAAGAAGAAGAAGAAGAAGAAGAATGAAGAAGAAGAAGAAGAAGAAGAAGAAGAAGAAGAAGAAGAAGAAGAAGAAGAAGAAACAACAACAACAACAACAACAACAACAACAACAACAAAATTTGCAAAGAGGAAAAAAGAAAAAAAGAAGAAAGAAGAAAGAAGAAGAAGAAGAAGAAGAAGAAGAAGAAGAAGAAGAAGAAGAAGAGAAGAAGAACGAAAAAGAACAAGAAGAACAAGAAGAAGAACAAGAAGAACAAGAAGAACAAGAAGAACAAGAACGAAGACGAAGAAAAAAGGAGAAGAATATATGCAACGAAGACGTGCATAACAGAATCCACAAACCATTGGTCACTAGAAAACTTTCTAACAATCGTAGAGAAGTGTAAATCTTAAATGTTACGGGCATGTCACAAGATCAAAAGTACTTGCAAAAACAATACTGCAAGGCACTGTCCATGGAGGAAGAAAAAGAGTCAGGCCAAGGAAGAGATGGGAGGACAACATCAGTGAATGACAGACCTTGAACTCAACAAACCCTGAGAAAGGCAGAACAGAGAGAGAAATGGAGGGACTTGGTTGTCAAATCTTCAGGGGTGCCCCCACGGTCGCCAGACTAAGGGACAGAAGATAGATAGATAGATAGATAGATAGATAGATAGATAATAGATAGATAGATAGATAGATAGATAGATAGAAGATAGATGATAGATAGAAGATAGATAGATGATGATAGATAGATACCTTCAACTTTAAAGATCTCTCTCTTCTCTCTCTCTCTCTCTCTCTCTCTCTCTCTCTCTCTCTCTCTCTCTCTCTCTCTCTCTCTCTCTCTCTCTCTCCTCTCGCTCTCCGTTCACAGTTTTTTTAAGTGCGTCAGTTCTCACAAGTCGTTCTGTTCGTTGCTCTCTCACTTCATCTTCTTCCTGTCTACTGATTTTTCTTCTTGTTCTTTCTCTGTCTCTTTTCGTTCACAGTTGTTTGTGCGTCGATCTGTACTGTACTGTTCTGGTCGTGTCAGTCTGACTGGTCACAGAAGGGTACTTTACTTCTGTCTCGTCTCTAACGTCTACTTCCGACTGTCACATCACACACAAACACAAAACACACACACAACACACACACACACACACACACAACACACACACACACACCACAAACACACACACACACAAACACACACACACAACACACACACACACACACACACACACACACACACACACACACACACACACACACACACACACACACACACACACACACACACACACACACACACACACACACACATTTTTCCTGTCTTTTCC
>CM060330.1:28111210-28118710 GCA_030674155.1 Stramonita haemastoma
CCTCTCTCTGTTCTTCCTTTCTCAAAGTTTTGTTGAGTTCTAGCCTGTCCATTCGATGATGTTGTCCCCCCATCTCTTCCTTGGTCTGCCTCTTTTTCTTAATTCTTGGACAGCGCCTTGCAGTATTGTTTTTTGCAAGATCCCGAAAGGACTAATGATGAACCAAAAAATGCAGCACAGAATGTCAGCCAAGGTAAGGCCATAGAACCTCTGTCACACTGACAACCAGATGGCTTGATGACATCGAAAAATGCCACGGGCGTGACGTGGCACCGAGAGGCACAAGACAGGAACCGAATGAGGGAGGGGGAGAGGGCTGCTACAGAGGGAGGGCTGCTACAGAGGGAGGGCTGCTACAGAGGGAGGGCTGCTACAGAGGGAGGAGGCTGCTAAAGAGGAGATAGGGCTGCTACAGAGGAGGGAGGGCTGCTACAGAGGGAGGGGCTGCTAAAGAGGAAGATAGGGCTGCTACAGAGGGAGGGAGGGCTGCTACAGAGGGAGTGAGGGTTGCTAAAGAGGAAGGAAAGGGCTGCTACAGAGGGAGGGAGGGATGCTACAGAGGGGGGAGGTGTAAGAGGGATGGTGCTAAGAGAGGAGGTAGGGCTGCTACAGAGGGAGGGAGGGACTGCTACAGAGAGAGTGAGGGTATGCTAAAGAGAGAAGAGAGGGCTGCTACAGAGGAGGGAGGCTGCTACAGAGGGAGGGAGGGATGCTACAGAGGGAGGGAGGGATGCTACAGAGGGAGGGAGGGCTGCTACAGAGGGAGGGTTACACTCTGCTACAATGGACGCACAACGCCTTGGCGCTAGTACATGTTTGTCTTTCTCACGATCTTTCGGATGTTTATGCAATGTGAGCAAACTGAGCACTACACTATGCACCAGTCGGTTAGGTTATGGCTTATTTTTGCTGTTCTCTCGCTTGCTTGTTTCCGCTATGTGTGTGTGTGTGTGCCTACGTGCGTATGTGTATGCGTGTGTGTGTGTGTGTGTGTGTGTGTGTGTGTGTGTGTGTGTGTATGTGTGGTGTGTTGTGTGTGTGTGTGTGTGTGTGTGTGTGTGTGTGTGTGTGTGTGTGTGTGTGTGTGTGGTGTGTGCCCACGCACATGCCCAAGCGCTTCATTTTTTTATCACTAACACTACTTTTTATCCGCTCAATTTCCTTATCTATCACTGCTGCTGCTGCTGCTGCTGCTGCTGCTGCTGCTGCTGTTGCTGCTGCTGCTACTACTGTTGCTGCTGCTGCTGCTCCTACTGCTACTTCTACTGCTGCTGCTGCTGCTGTTGCTACTACTACTACTACTACTGCTGCTACTACTGCTGCTACTGCTGCTGCTACTACTACTGCTGCTGCTGCTGCTGTTGCTGCTGCTGCTACTACTACTACTACTACTACTACTACTACTACTACTACTACTACTACTAACTACTACTACTACTACTACTCTACAACTGCTACTACTATACTACTATACTACTACTACTACTACTACTACTACTACTACTACTACTACTACTACTACTACTACTGCTGCTGCTGCTGCTGCTGCTGCTGCTGCTGCTGCTGCTGCTACTACTACTACTACTACTACTACTACTACTACTACTACTGCTGCTGCTGCTGCTGCTGCTGCTGCGCTGCTGCTGCTGTGCTACTACTACTACTACTACTACTACTACTGCTGCTGCTGCTGCTGCTGCTGCTGCTGCTGCTGTTGCTGCTGCTGATGCTGCTTATGCTACTACTGCAGTACAACAACAACACTACTACTACTACTTCTACACTACCTTACTACTAAAATATTACTAGTACTACCACCATCACTACCACTACTGCTACTACACGTTTCTACGACGGCGATGATGATGACGACGATAACCACCCCCCACCACCATCATCAACAAATGTGTGATTCTCCTCTTGTTGGTTATATAAGACTCTGCCTTGCAATCACAACCCTCATCAACAGCAACAACAACAACGACACACTACATCCATCAATACCACCCTCACCCTCACCACCACAACCACCACCATCATCATCATCAACAACAACAACAACGACACACCACAACCATCAATATCGCCCTCACCATCACCACCACCACCACCACCACCATTACCACCCCCATCAACAACGACAACACACCACTACTACCACCACCACCACCATCACTATAATCACCACCACCACCACATCCATCAACGCTACCACCACCACCACCACCACCCCAGTAACAACAGCAGCAACAACAACAACTGAATCCACAAACCAGCGACGTATATTCGATGTTTCCGTGTCGTGACTTTTAGGGCCTAACTGTAAATCCATATAGTTCAGTCCTCCGGTCTGGTTGACCTCGATAGTTGGTTGAAAACTGGTAACAGGTGTTTGTGCAAAGATTGTTTTTTCATTTGGATTTTTCTTTTTAAGTGTTGTGTAATTTCTAGCGCATGAGCGCTTATTCCATAACCCTTGATGTAAAAAAATAAATAAATAAGCAAATAAAAATAATTAAAAAACAGGAAGGAGAAGACAGGAGAACAGACAGACGGACAGACAGACAGACGGACACATAACACATACACATACACATACACCACACACACAAGCACTCACGCTCGCACGCACGCACACGCACACACACACACACACACACACACACACACACACACACACACACACACACACACACCACAACACCGCAACACAACACAACACACACAAACACATACACGCACCAACACCGCACACCACACACCACACCACACACCACACCACGCACCACACCACACCACACACACACACACCACACCACACACACAACACACACACACACACACACACACACACACACACACACCACACACACACAAAATATATATATATATATATATATATATATATATATATATATATATATAATATATATATATATAATTATGTATATGTAACATTTTATATAATATATATATGCACCATCGAGCGTGGTTACCACTTGGATGGGTGACCTTCTGTGCGCCATGGCTTCAGTACAGTCACCCAGTTCACCCAGCTGTAAATGGGTACCTGCCCTCTTTAGGGTCAGGGAAAGTAAAACAGTGAGGGAGATGAGATGGGCGCCCCCTTTAATATGCTGGCCCTTGGAGAAGCTGAAGTCTTTGATGCTTTGCTCCCCAACGACCACATAGGCTATGGAACACCTTTACCTTTTAGGTTCTGTCCAGTTGTTACGTCTGATATATGTCCCTACATCAATAGCCACCCCCACCTGCATCATCCAGCCTATCACCGGAGATAGCCTGGTGGTTAGAGCGTTGCGCTGACGGTTGTTGTTGTTGTTGTTGCTTCGATTTTACGTCTGTTCACTCAAAGTGATATTAGACGATGGGAAGGGAAGGGGAGGGTCTAGTATGTTGATGGATGTGTGCAGTAAAATGGGTGTCTTTTTCTTAATAAAGTATACAGTACATAAATTTGGGCTAAACAGTGATAACAACAAGTAAATACATAACAATTGCTAGTATGACTTAAAACTATAACAAATTTCCTAAAGAACTATTCATTAAAGATTTTGTTATTTCGAAATGCCAAAGTCAGATTTTTAAAAATCTTATCCAAGGATTTTTCCGAGAAAGAAGGTAAGAATGGTTTAGACTCTTACATTCAAAAATTATGTGACTGTTTGTGATTTTCTACACCGCACAAACATTTTGTATTTTTGCTATACTTAGTGATGAACGCGTTCATTTTATCCGAAAAATAAAGCCCTAACCTTTCTGCCGTGAAAAACTTGTATTGATCTCAGAGCGATCGATAACCTTTAAATCAGGTGACAGTGTAAAGAAGACCTTTCTGATATGCGCTCCTTGAATAATAAGCCTTTTTTGCGCTGACGGTCTGATGGCCCAAGTTCGCGCCCAGGATCAAGTGACATCCCCAAGACGCCTGTTCAATGGGATTTCCCCCCTAAAGTTAACATCAGTACCGACTCCACTTCCCTAAAAATCCTTCGGTCGAGACCAAAGAAAAGCAGAAATGATATGTGTGAACGCACGAAGAGACATCTTGCGCACATGTTAAATTCTGTTCCGGCTTTCGGAAGTGTAGGCCATTGTGTGTCGATGGGAATAGATGATAGCATTTAACAAAACCGCATGTACACGAGGACTGGATTTAAAAAAAAATCACATGAGTGCTTATTCCATTGACCTCGAAATGTAAAATTAAAACAATGAAGCGAATTCTCTCTCTCTCTCCTCTCTCTCTCTCTCTCTCTCTCTCTCTCTTCTCTCTCTCCTCTCTCTCTCTCTCTCTCTCTCTCTCTCCTCCTCTCTCTCTCTCTCATTCACACACACGCGCGCGCGCGCGCGCGCGTGCACATACACACACACCGCGCGCGCGCGTGCGGCCGCGTGCATACACACACCATGCATTCAAACCCATAACAATACCCTCCCTCCCACCCACATGCATAACTAAGCCCAAGGACACATCCCGACAGAGACAGAGACCAAAATAGAGAGACAGACAAACAGACAGACAGACAGAATTGGGTAATAGCAGACGTTAGTGACTTCACGTCGTCAGTTGAATGGACCTGTACCCAGCAACACCTGTTATTTAGGAAATAAATGCCAAAAGACTGCGGGGGCGGGGGCGGGGGAGCAGAAGATGACTAAGAGAGGAGGGGAAGAGGGAAGGTGGTGGAGGGGGAAGTGTGGACAGAAGCAAGAGAAAGGGACAGGTTTCTTAAAATTAACAAAAAAAACAGAAAAGGCTTTCTCTCTGTCTGTCTGTCTGTCTGTCTGTCTGTCGGTATGACTGTGTGTGGTGTGTGTGTGTGTGTGTGTGTGTGTGTGTGTGTGTGTGTGTGTGTGTGTGTTGTGTGTGTGTGTGTGTGTGTGTGTGTGTGTGTGTGTGTGTGTGTGTGTGTGTGTTCCTCTCTCTCTCTCTCTCTCTCTCTCTCTCTCTCTCTCTCTCTCTCTCTCTCTCTCCTCTCTCTCTCTCTCTCTCTCTCTCTCTCTCTCTCTCTCTCTCTCTCTCTCCTCTCTCTCTCTCTCTCTCCTCTCTCTCCCCTCTCCTCTCCTCTCCTCTCCTCTCTCTCCTCTCCTCTTCTTTCATCTCCTCTCCGTTCTACTCTAATTTACTAAACTATAATCAATGTAATTGTGTGTTTCAAAATCAATATTTCCCTAAGCTAAGGATCATGTTTCTTTGTTGAATATGTGTTCGTAAACTGTATTCTTACACACATTTAATAGGGCATTTTACACACGCGCGCGCGCGCGAGCGCATACACACACGCGCGTGCAGGCACGCACGCAAACACACATACACACATACACTACACACACATACTTGCGCACGTGTAGGCACGCACGCACGTACACACACACAATACACACACATACACGCACGCGCAAGGGGGGGGATACACACACAAACACACACAAACACACACACACACATACACACACACACACACACACACACACACACACACACACACACACACAACACACAACACACACACACACACACACATACACACACACACACACACACACACACACACACACACACACACACAACACACACACACACACACACACACACACACACACCCCACACACACACAACACATCTAAGTGTCTAAGTACTCCTTGGCATAATGACAGCATGCAAACATCAGGCAATTCGACATGCTAAACGATTTGCAAATGGCTGGATAACATTTTCGCTCAATTCTGCTGACATTATGAATCATGAACACGGACGACAGGATTGATATCAGAATAATTATCCGTACAAATGTGAACATAACTATAAGGCTATCATTATCGTATAAACAGTTGTCGCATACTGCCCCTGTGGGCATGCTAAGGGCCAGGCCCATCAGTATAAATAGTATCCCTACCTCCTGGGGAGTTTGTGCTAGGGTTTCCCTCTTTTCTATCCCTCTCTTTGTTTATGCCTTTTTTTTTTCTCTCTCTCTGTCTGTCACCTCTTTCTTGTCCATGTTTTTGCCTTCTTGGACCATTCTCTTGCTTTTGTGTTATTCAGAAAGACTTCAAAGATAGCAATACATATTCAGTACACGTAAAAGAACCCACGGTAACTAGAAAGTTATCCCTGGCAAAAATCCATAAAATGTAAACAAGAAAAGAAAACAGAACTAATGCGTGATGTTGTTCTTGTGGCGAACCCCTCTCTGTCTCTCTCTGGAGAGAGCATCCCAATATTCGTGACTTAAAGTAATATGCAATACAATAGAAAATAATACAATGCAATGTAATGCCATAGAATACAATGCAAAGCAATACAATACAATACAATACAAAGCAATACTGATAACAGTAAGTAAAAATAATAATAATAATAATAATAACGAGGATACATAGATGACCCTCCCCCACCCCCTCATCGTCCTCTTCCTCCTCCTCTTTCTGCATGCATGCATAATTATATCAATCACCTAGAAAATCGAGTCGTGCTAAGGTCATCGAGAATATCCACATTTTTTTTCAACAGGAAAATTGTATACATTTTTGTCTTTCCACCAAGAAATAATTATTATACGCGAACTCTCCATTATGACCCGAGTAGCGGCCAATAATTTTCATGGCTAGAGAAAAACAAACATGGACGTCTCATATGACAAGAAGCCACAACCGAGACGACAATTTCAGGGGATTTTTTCCTTGAAATTAGCGTCAGTACTGACTCCCCACTCTTCTCAAAGTCTTGGAGATGAGAACATTAAAGCCAAGAAAAGCCCCGTGTGCGAACATCTTGCGCACACGTTAAAACCCGCCTTTCGGAAGTGTAGGCTAGACCCATTCGTGCCGTTAAGCACAGACGACAAAAAATAAAAACGCATGCACACTGGTGTCGTGTTTAGACATCATTCCCAATGTCCAGATCGCAGCTACATTATTGATGGAAAAAATCGGTCGCATACGCAAAAATCTCACCAGTGGTGAACTCAAAACCCTAGCCGAAAAATGGGAAAAAATTAGGAAAAAAAGAAGAAAAAAAATTGACCATATGCCCTTATGTTGTGTAAGTTATAAGAGCAGCCTGCTAAAGTGGGTCAGTAAGGAAGTGGAGTGATTTCCCTTGGCCAATTATGAAACAATTTTCGCAGAGGATGAAAGTTTTTGCAATGCTTTTGGTTCTGTGATCTACTGACATTTTTTTGTGATGAGATGGTGATGATGATGATGATGATGATGGTGTTGAGGAGGAGGAGGAGGAGGAGGGATTACTAAAATCATGGAACATGGCAACATTGCTCTCTCTCTCTCTCTCTCTCTCTCTCTCTCTCTCTCTCTCTCTCTCTCTCTCTCTCTCTCTCTCTCTCTCTCTCTCTCTCTCTCTCTCTCTCTTTCTGTGTGTGTGTGTGTGTGTGTGTGTGTGTGTGTGTGTGTGTGTGTGTGTGTGTGTGTGTGCGTGCGTGCGTGCGCTTGCATCAGCTTTTCTGTCAGGGAGAGAAT
>CM060330.1:28123710-28126210 GCA_030674155.1 Stramonita haemastoma
TCTAGGGAGTCTGCTCATGGGATGTTTTTTTCAGCATGAACCAGCATTGGTGCCGACTCCGCTTCTTTGGAAGTCTTCTGGATAAGACTTTAAACCGAGATCGCCGGGTGCAAAAAATGTATGTCATGGGGAGATGTTAGAGCGCAATCCGCTTTTCGGAGAAGTTCAGGATAGCTATGACCAGAGGGATAAATAACTCGAGTATACCCAGCATGCACACTGATTCTTGGAGATGGATGGGCTCCACCAGGTCCATCTTGCCCATGATACATTGCCTGGTAATATCGGCACATTGCTCTGACTTTCCTTAAAGTCTCACAATCGAACTCATAGCAGAAGAAAGTGCTACACTTACAGTGGTTTTGCCACGTACTTCGCCTCATAGGGGACCTTAGGTGATTTTAGAACTATTCATTCAGGAAACAAGCATGCAGTTTCTCTGCTAACCCTATTACATGGGGGGACGGGATAGGGGACGGGATAGCCTCGAGGTCAGAACATTGCGCTCGCAATCTGACGACCCGGGTTCGAATCCCGTTGAAGGGTATATTTTCCCCTGGACGTAACATCAGTGCAGACTCCACTCTCCCCAAAAGTCCTTCGCATGAGACTATAAACTGAGGTCCCGTATGCGAACGCACGCAGAATATCTTGTGCACACGTTAAATTCTGTTACGCTTTTCGTAAGAGTAGGCCATTGTGTGCCGGCAGGAAAGAATGACAACATTTACAAAACCGCATACACACGTGGACTGGATGCAAAATTAAGACATGAGTGCTTATTCCATTATTATCGATATAAAAGAGAAAATAAATTTTTTTTTTTTTAAATAGAGAAGCTGAGGTCTACTGATGCTTCGCTCCCCTACGACCACATACGTTACAAGACACCTTTTACCTTTAACCTTCATTATAAAAAAACCCGGGTCTCTTATTTCATACCTGGCTTAATTAACAGATTGGCCCGACTGTGTCCCGCAGGTCTACTGGGTTGGACCAATCACAGGCGGGGTAGCGGCAGGTCTCCTGTACGAGTACCTGTTCGCTGTCAACGCTTCTCTGAACAAAGTCCGAGCCTGCATGCTGACCAGTGACTACGATGATGACCAGTTCCAGGCTCACAGGATGAAGGTCCGCATCTTGGAGGAAGACCCGGAAGCTCCCGGCGAGTGCCTTCCCTTGGCGGATGCTGATGGCGACAAACCGCCATTGGAGGAAGTCAAGACTGAGACAGCGTAAAAAATGAAAAATATGGATTGAGAATTTAATGGTTTAACGAGGATAAGGTTAAGATAAATAAATGGTGGAATTTGAAGAACGGTTTCTTTTAGTTTTAAGTCGGTTTAGTCCCTGGAGTATGTTTGTGTCTCTCCAGGTTCGATTTACAGAGATTTAAAAACAAAAAAGAGATAGAGAGACTTACCATAACAATGATGGTAATGATTGCGATTATGATAGTACTACTATACAAAAATGTGTTAGGAAATGCAAAGTAAGTAGAGAGAAAAAAAATAAAGAAGAAAAATGTGCAGAAAAGAAAACACACACACACAGAGCAAAAGGGGAGGAATGTTAGCAGGAAAGCTTGAGAAGAACAGTGTTTTTTTCTGTGTGTGTATTGTTTAAAAATTCGCGGTGGGTGGCTTTCCAATCCATGCTCCATAACGCCACATTGCTTCCTTATCTTTCTGATCCATTTACTTGCTTGAAATCGCAATGTAGCGTTTGTTGTTCGTTGTTGTTGTTGTTGTTGTTACTGTTGCTGCGGTGGCTGCTGTTATTATTGTTGCTGCTGTTTGTTGTTGTTCTTCTTATTGATGTTGTTTTCTTTCATGTTGGGTGGTTTTCTGTTTTGTTTTTTTATTTCCGGGGGGTAGGGGGTGGAGAAGTATAAAAATGTAGAATAAAATAATATATAAAAAAACGAAAGAGAAATACAAAATTTAATTGTTTGAGAAAAGAAAGAAACAGGTAAATAAAATTTTATAGAAAATCTATTAACACAAGGATGAAAAGCAGAATTGCAAAAAGAGAAGAAAGAGGGAGAAGTTGTGAAGGAAAAGAAAAAGAATTGCGAAGAAAAAAAAAGATTTGTGAAGAAAGAAAGAAAGAAAGAAAGAAAGAAAGAAGAAGAAGAAGAAGAAGAAGAAGAAGAAGAAGAAGAAGAAGAAGAAGAAGAAGAAACAGAAACAGAAACAGAAACAGAAGGACGAGGAGGAAGATGAGGAGGAGGAGAAAACACAGAAAAAAGAAGAAAGGGGGAAAACCCAGTCGAAACAAAATATACGAAACAATACAAAAAGACAGAAAAGAATCCAACATAAGCCTTCATTCTTCTATTACTTAACATTCCTAAGAAAAAAAAAAAAAGATTGAAAGAGAAAAAAAAAATCATATTGTTCTCTGCAGACAACAGAGCCCTTCAATATATTATATTAAGCAAAGAAACCCATTGAGATATGAAACGGGTCTGGCATCTGCAGAAATATAAAGGGGTGTT
>CM060330.1:28131210-28148710 GCA_030674155.1 Stramonita haemastoma
TATATCTGTTAAATGCATTAGCTACTTAATGTAGTATACTATATATTCTTTAATTTATTTCAATTTCAATTTTTGATGGCCTTGAATTTTTTTTTTCATTATGTGAATGTGTGTCCGAATAAACAACACTTTTCCCCTGGTGCAAATAATTTGCTTTTTTATATCTAATTTTGGCTCATTTTTTTCCCAATTCAAACCTTAATTTGCTGTCTGTTTGATTAACATTTTACTTCCTTGGTGTACTGTTAATTTTCGTTTAACTATCTTTTTTATCATTATCAACTAAATATAATTATATTACTTTTTTTTTTCTTTGTGGAACATATTTCTGTGTATTTTAACTTGTATATCAAACCTTGGATTTTTGGTGGTTTGTTTTTTTCACTAATCATAATATTAGCATTTTTATGTTGTAAAATATTTTACCTATTGTAGTACTGGACATACATTTGTCATAATCTTAATTCACGATTTGATTTGACATCCCTTGTTCTTTCTAGGTCGACGGGATAGCATGGTGGTCAGAATGATGATCTGATCTGCTGACGTGGGTTCGAATCTCATTCAAGAGGATTTTTCCTCTGGAGTTAACATCAAGTGCCGACTCCACACCCCCCAAAAGTCCTTCGGATGAGACTATAAACCAAGATCCCGTGTGCGAACGCGCGAAGACCATCACGCGCGCATGTTAATTCCTGTTCTGCTTTTCGGAAGAGTAGGCTAGTATATGCCAGTGGGAACGGATGACAAAATTGACAAAACTACATACACACGGGGACTGGATGTAAAAAGAAAAGCACATGAATGTTTATTCCATTATGATGGGAAAAAAAGAATAGATGAAAAAAAATTTTTAAAAAAGAAATGCACCAAAAAGACAGGTCTATTTGCCCTTGTGTGTTTCTATGCCTTTTTTTTACAAGTACCATCTGAAATTCAGTGGAATTTTGTCATAAAAAAGGGGTAAAAAACCTTTCACTACCTTCTTTATTTTTCCTTTGTTTAAGGTCTGCCTTTATTGTCATCATGTATATACATATAAAAAAAAAAAAAAGGGTGGGGAAAAACGTAAAAAACAAATTTCACGCCAAAGGGGGGTTTTGCGTTCAAAATTTAAACAAAGGGACATTTACGAGGAATAACATCCGTTTTCCTTTTACAATATATTTTGGATGTTTCTTTGTCTTTATGCCTTTCTTTTTTCTTTCTTCTCAAAAAAAAAAAAATAGGGGGTTCCCACCCAAATTTTTTAATAAAAACAGATCAATTTGGAACATGCATGTAAAACGATCCTTCAGGTGTTTTGATTCATTATTCAAAGGTTTTTTTTTTTCCTGTTTAAATTTTTTTTGCATCGATGGCTTCCGCGTTTTTTTTCCATTTTTAAAAATTTTTATGTAGTTTTGTTTTGGGAGTTCTTTGCGTAATACATTTTTAAAATCAACTAGATGAGCTGTTTTTGTGTTTTATTGCGGTGTTTTTTTTTTTTTTTTTTTTTTTTTTTTTTTTTTTTTTTTTTTTTTTTTTTTTTTTTTTTTTTTTTTTTTTTTTTTTTTTTTTTTTTTTTTTTTTTTTTTTTTTTTTTTTTTTTTTTTTTTTTTTTTTTTTTTTTTTTTTTTTTTTTTTTTTTTTTTTTTTTTTTTTTTTTTTTTTTTTTTTTTTTTTTTTTTTTTTTTTTTTTTTTTTTTTTTTTTTTTTTTTTTTTTTTTTTTTTTTTTTTTTTTTTTTTTTTTTTTTTTTTTTTTTTTTTTTTTTTTTTTTTTTTTTTTTTTTTTTTTTTTTTTTTTTTTTTTTTTTTTTTTTTTTTTTTTTTTTTTTTTTTTTTTTTTTTTTTTTTTTTTTTTTTTTTTTTTTTTTTTTTTTTTTTTTTTTTTTTTTTTTTTTTTTTTTTTTTTTTTTTTTTTTTTTTTTTTTTTTTTTTTTTTTTTTTTTTTTTTTTTTTTTTTTTTTTTTTTTTTTTTTTTTTTTTTTTTTTTTTTTTTTTTTTTTTTTTTTTTTTTTTTTTTTTTTTTTTTTTTTTTTTTTTTTTTTTTTTTTTTTTTTTTTTTTTTTTTTTTTTTTTTTTTTTTTTTTTTTTTTTTTTTTTTTTTTTTTTTTTTTTTTTTTTTTTTTTTTTTTTTTTTTTTTTTTTTTTTTTTTTTTTTTTTTTTTTTTTTTTTTTTTTTTTTTTTTTTTTTTTTTTTTTTTTTTTTTTTTTTTTTTTTTTTTTTTTTTTTTTTTTTTTTTTTTTTTTTTTTTTTTTTTTTTTTTTTTTTTTTTTTTTTTTTTTTTTTTTTTTTTTTTTTTTTTTTTTTTTTTTTTTTTTTTTTTTTTTTTTTTTTTTTTTTTTTTTTTTTTTTTTTTTTTTTTTTTTTTTTTTTTTTTTTTTTTTTTTTTTTTTTTTTTTTTTTTTTTTTTTTTTTTTTTTTTTTTTTTTTTTTTTTTTTTTTTTTTTTTTTTTTTTTTTTTTTTTTTTTTTTTTTTTTTTTTTTTTTTTTTTTTTTTTTTTTTTTTTTTTTTTTTTTTTTTTTTTTTTTTTTTTTTTTTTTTTTTTTTTTTTTTTTTTTTTTTTTTTTTTTTTTTTTTTTTTTTTTTTTTTTTTTTTTTTTTTTTTTTTTTTTTTTTTTTTTTTTTTTTTTTTTTTTTTTTTTTTTTTTTTTTTTTTTTTTTTTTTTTTTTTTTTTTTTTTTTTTTTTTTTTTTTTTTTTTTTTTTTTTTTTTTTTTTTTTTTTTTTTTTTTTTTTTTTTTTTTTTTTTTTTTTTTTTTTTTTTTTTTTTTTTTTTTTTTTTTTTTTTTTTTTTTTTTTTTTTTTTTTTTTTTTTTTTTTTTTTTTTTTTTTTTTTTTTTTTTTTTTTTTTTTTTTTTTTTTTTTTTTTTTTTTTTTTTTTTTTTTTTTTTTTTTTTTTTTTTTTTTTTTTTTTTTTTTTTTTTTTTTTTTTTTTTTTTTTTTTTTTTTTTTTTTTTTTTTTTTTTTTTTTTTTTTTTTTTTTTTTTTTTTTTTTTTTTTTTTTTTTTTTTTTTTTTTTTTTTTTTTTTTTTTTTTTTTTTTTTTTTTTTTTTTTTTTTTTTTTTTTTTTTTTTTTTTTTTTTTTTTTTTTTTTTTTTTTTTTTTTTTTTTTTTTTTTTTTTTTTTTTTTTTTTTTTTTTTTTTTTTTTTTTTTTTTTTTTTTTTTTTTTTTTTTTTTTTTTTTTTTTTTTTTTTTTTTTTTTTTTTTTTTTTTTTTTTTTTTTTTTTTTTTTTTTTTTTTTTTTTTTTTTTTTTTTTTTTTTTTTTTTTTTTTTTTTTTTTTTTTTTTTTTTTTTTTTTTTTTTTTTTTTTTTTTTTTTTTTTTTTTTTTTTTTTTTTTTTTTTTTTTTTTTTTTTTTTTTTTTTTTTTTTTTTTTTTTTTTTTTTTTTTTTTTTTTTTTTTTTTTTTTTTTTTTTTTTTTTTTTTTTTTTTTTTTTTTTTTTTTTTTTTTTTTTTTTTTTTTTTTTTTTTTTTTTTTTTTTTTTTTTTTTTTTTTTTTTTTTTTTTTTTTTTTTTTTTTTTTTTTTTTTTTTTTTTTTTTTTTTTTTTTTTTTTTTTTTTTTTTTTTTTTTTTTTTTTTTTTTTTTTTTTTTTTTTTTTTTTTTTTTTTTTTTTTTTTTTTTTTTTTTTTTTTTTTTTTTTTTTTTTTTTTTTTTTTTTTTTTTTTTTTTTTTTTTTTTTTTTTTTTTTTTTTTTTTTTTTTTTTTTTTTTTTTTTTTTTTTTTTTTTTTTTTTTTTTTTTTTTTTTTTTTTTTTTTTTTTTTTTTTTTTTTTTTTTTTTTTTTTTTTTTTTTTTTTTTTTTTTTTTTTTTTTTTTTTTTTTTTTTTTTTTTTTTTTTTTTTTTTTTTTTTTTTTTTTTTTTTTTTTTTTTTTTTTTTTTTTTTTTTTTTTTTTTTTTTTTTTTTTTTTTTTTTTTTTTTTTTTTTTTTTTTTTTTTTTTTTTTTTTTTTTTTTTTTTTTTTTTTTTTTTTTTTTTTTTTTTTTTTTTTTTTTTTTTTTTTTTTTTTTTTTTTTTTTTTTTTTTTTTTTTTTTTTTTTTTTTTTTTTTTTTTTTTTTTTTTTTTTTTTTTTTTTTTTTTTTTTTTTTTTTTTTTTTTTTTTTTTTTTTTTTTTTTTTTTTTTTTTTTTTTTTTTTTTTTTTTTTTTTTTTTTTTTTTTTTTTTTTTTTTTTTTTTTTTTTTTTTTTTTTTTTTTTTTTTTTTTTTTTTTTTTTTAGCGGTTAGAGCATCGCGTTCACGATTTGACAATCCTGAACAGAGCCCGAGTTCGTGCCACATTCGAAACACCCATTCAAGAACAATTTCCCCTGGGTCAACATCAAGTTTGACTGACTCCATACCCCCCCTCCCCTTGATCCTTCGGATGAGAGTATAAGTCAAGGCCTTATGTGAGAACACAAGTGGAACATCTTGCCTGCATATTTCCACCCGTTCCGTCTTTCGGAAGAGTAGACCATTTTGCCGGTGGTAAGAACAGGTGACAAATATTTGGAAAAAAAATCTCTGCGTGCGATAGCACATTTATTATTATTTTCAATTAAAAAAATAATGGAGAAAAGCGCAAAATATACACTCTGACAGACAGAAACATGCAAACACAGACATACACACTGACAGACAGACGGATCACATATAATTTTTACCTGTTCAGTACACACACTGACACAGAGACTGACTAATCACATAATGATGCTTACCTACTCAGTGATGTATGGCGGTGTTTGATAAAGTCAGACGTCATTGATGCTGTCCAGGATGACATCAGCATCAACAACTCATTGATGTCGTCACCAGTTCATTGAGGTCATCAAAAATTCATTGATGTCACTGTCACTGAAGATACCAGGGCTGTGTTGGCTGACATTTCTTCAGGCTGGTCTCTCTTCAGCTTTTCGGAGTAGCACTGCCGTTGTCAATGCTGGTCCACGGATCGATGTTTTCTGTTTAGTTCTTCTGTCTGTACCTGTTGGCTGGTCCAGTGATTGTGCTCTCTGTCCATTCTTCTATCTGTCCGTTCTGTCCAGTGATTGACGTTTTCGGTCCATTTCTGTCTGTCCCCGTCTTCTGGTCCACCGATTGATGTTCTCTGTCCAGTTCTTCTGTCTGTCCCGTCTTCTGGTCCACTGATTGATGTTCTCTGTCCATTCTTCTGTCTGTCCCTGTGTCTTCCCTCACGTGCTTCTGTAGGATGGTCTTGGTTGAAAAACAGCGACGTATGACGTGATCGAACAAAGCCACTTCCACTCCACTTGAAATGAAAGTTTCACAGATCTTGACGATGGAAGTAGCCAGCTGAAGGCACCAGTACTGGATGCACGGCACCCGTAGAATTGCTATGTGATGAGCATGACACCTTTAACCCTAGTGTTAGTTAAGACGTCTTTAGAGCTGCTATATAATAAGTATAACACCTTTAACAGTAATGTAGGCTAGGATGTCTTTAGAATTAGAGATTGAAGACAAGAACTATGGCGGTTTGCAAAACTATTTTTAGGAAGGAAAGAATTTCTACCTAGCAATGTCAGTGCCTTCAAAGATCTTTCCGGACACCCTGATCACTGTCACCACGATTGCTCCCCTTTTGATCTCTTACAAATACGGTTTACTTTCAAGTTGTTTGCGGGGTTGTTTGTACTTAAAGGTGGGTTTTGGGGAAGGGAGGGGGTGGAGGTTGAAGGCCTGGTTGTGGTTTATGTAGGGTTTTTTTTTCTTATTTTATATTTTCCCGGTAAAATTTAAACTGGTTTGGCTTAGTTTTAGTCTAGTTTTATTCACGCTTTATCTTCATTTATGTTTGTCCTATTTCCTTTTATGTCAGTGTTTATTGTTTTAGTTTAGTTTTACCTCGTTTAGTTTTATTGAGGGTTTGATTTTAGTTTTACTCCGTTTAGTTTTATTCCGGTTTGGTTTTACTTTTACTCGGTTTAGTTTTATTCCGATTTTTTTTTGTTTTAGCTTTATTCCGGGGTTTGTTTTAGTTTATTCCGGGTTTGGTTTTAGCTTTATTCCGGGTTTGTTTTAGTTTATTCCGGGTTTAGTTTTAGTTTAATTCTGGGTTTGGTTTGAGTTTTATAGTCTTTAGTTTCAGTTTTATTCTGGGTTTGGTTTTAGTTTTATTCCGAGTTTGGTTTTATTATTATTCCGGGTTAGGTTTTTTAGTTTTATTCCGAGTTTGGTTTTAGTTTAATTCTGGGTTTGGCTTTAGTTTTATTCTGGGTTTGGTTTTAGTTTTATTCCGGGTTTGGCTTTAGTTTTATTCCGGGTTTGGCTTTAGTTTTATTGTGTTTAGTTTAAGGTTTATTCCGAGTTCGGTTTTAGTTTAATTCTGGGTTTGGTTTTTGCTTTATTGTCTTTAGTTTTCAGTTTTTATTTCGGCTTTGGCTTTAGTTTTATTCCGGTTTGGCTTTAGTTTTATTCCGGGTTTGGCTTTAGTTTTATTCCGGGTTTGGCTTTAGTTTATTCCGGGTTTGGCTTTAGTTTTATTCCGGGTTTGGCTTTAGTTTTATTCGGGTTTGGCTTTAGTTTTATTCCGGGTTTGGTTTAGTTTTATTCCGGTAAGGTTTTAGTTTATTGTCTTTAGTTATACTTATTCCGAGTTTGGTTTTAGTTTAATTCTGGGTTTGGTTTTAGTTTTATTGTCTTTAATTTTAGTTTTATTCCGAGTTTGGTTTTAGTTTTATTCCGAGTTTGGTTTTAGTTTTATTCTGAGTTTGGTTGTTTTATTCCGGGTTTTGGTTTTAGATTAACTCAGTTAGTTTATTCCGGGTTTGGTTTTAGTTTAAATCAGTTTACTTTTATTCACGTTTTGTATAGGGTTTTTTTTACTATTTGTTTTAGTTTTATTAAGGGTTTATTTGGTTTAGTTTAATTCAGGTTGTTTATTTTGGTCCCGTTTTAATTGTTTGCTGTAGTCCTTTCTGCTTTGGTGAGGGTGTTTGAACTTTATTGCTAGACTAGTAACTTTATGCATTTTGCTTATTCAGTTTCAATTAAAATCATCTCAGTGTTTTTATGTACTTTTAAGTTTATCTTCCTAGAGCTACACGTTTTAAACAGTTTGGCTTATTTACAGCAGTTTAGAGCTATTCTCTCTGTGTTATTTCTAAAAGCTTTCCTTGAGCTTTTGAAGCAAGAGATGGTAAAGCAATCGATAGTAAAGCAATCACAAATATGGTGTCCAGCGATCTTTGAACGGCAACGGACAAAGTCAAGGTCAAATTACCCCCCCCCCACCCCCACCCCACCAAAAAACCCGAATACCATGAAACAGGACTATAGAAGCAAACTCCGATCACAATCCTTAACTCTCAAGTCTCCGCTAGGACATAACATAACCGCAACAACAACAATAACAAATAACTTTGATCAGAACAAAAAAAAAACAGGAGTGACCTGAATCTTTTCAACTTTCGCAGGTATGTTTGCTGGCTGTAATATTGGAAGAGATTTACGTGAGCTAGGCAACTCTCTTTAGGATCATGAAAGGTAAAAGTTGTGTAGCTCTACCCATATTCCACTTCATCTCCAGCTGCAACTTTCCACTATCAATCTCTGCACTGACTGGCTTTTTGCCTTGGAACTGCTTTAGATGAAAAATCAGACCATGCATTTTTTTTTCTGGCTTTTACACTAATGAAGTGATAGCATTCTTCATATTTAAAAAAATCAGGATTTCCACTTCCTTTCCGACAAAACATGCTATACGCTCTCTGGCTCAATATTCAAACCTCGGGAAAAAATCTTCCTGAAAACTGCTAGTGCTGGGGAAGTAGAATAACCCTTTTTTAATTAAAAAAAGATTACTGAGCATGCATTTGTGTCTCATAACTATGACGAAGAGACTGTTAGAAGAACACTTTCGACATTACGGAGCTGTGTTCTAGCCTTTCCTGAACCCATCATCTACAACACCTAGATCAAGGAACATGCTATCACATAGCAATAGACAGGCACGGTGCCTCAGTACTAAATGCAATGTATCTCCAGTGTCTCTGATAACAATATACTGGCACTGTACCCCAGTAATACTGGATGTAGTGTATCTCCATAGTATCTTTAACAGCAGCAGACTGGAACTGTTGTATCTCCAGTGTCTCTCATTCGAAGCTCCACGATTGTTGGCCAAAATCTGATTCAAACATAATAGAAGTGTGTCACACACGCACAAACACGCACAAACACGCACACGCACACGCACACCACACACACACACACACACACACACACAACACGGGCGCGCGCGCGCAGGCGATGTGAGGACGGAATAGCCTGGTGTTAGAGCCTTGGGCATTGCGCTTGCAATCTGCTGACCCAGGTTTAAATTCTGTTCAATGGGATTTTTGCCCTGGATTTAAGGCCAGTTCGGACCCCACCCCTCTCAAAGTTTGTGGGATGAGACTATAAACCCATGCCCCGTGTGCTAACGCAGGAACGGAAAATAAGATAGGATACCTCAAATAATAACATTAGAACAAACGTAAGTTCTAACTCATGAAAAAAAATAATAATGATAGCATACGAAAAAAAAGCCCCAAAGTTTTAACTGCAAAAGGATCAACCAAAATTCTAAATACATGAAAATAAGCCAGTCAAGTCCTTCAGATCAGACATTAAACAGAGGCCGCGTATGTGAATGCAAATACTGCGCACACATTAAAATCCCGTTCCACGTATTGGAAGAGTAGGCCATTACGCGACGGTAGGAACCCATGACAATTTTAAAAGAAATGCGCGCACACCTGTAGTGTTTGGACATCATCTTTTTTTTTCACTCTTTTATATCGAGGATAATGGAATAAGCACTCTTGTGCTTTTTTTCATCCAGTCCCCGTGTGTATGCAGTTTTGTAAATATCTGTTCCCACCTGCACACGATGGCCTACTCTTACGAAAAGCGTAACAGGATTTAACGTGTGCGCAAGATGTTTCGTGCGTTCGCACACGGGGCCTCGGTTTAAAGTCTCATCCGAAGGACTTTTGGGGAGAGTGGAGTCAGCACTGATATTAACTCCAGGAGAAAAATCTCCTCGACCGGACTCGAACCTGGGTCGTCAAATTGCCAGGGCAATGTTCTGACCACTAGGCTATCCGTCCCCCGTCCTCGAAGTAGGAATGCAGCAGTAAGTCAATGGAGGGTAAAACCAGTTGCATACAGTGAAATCTCACCACTGGTGAGCCTCACAGCTCTAGCCATGAAACAACAAAAACAATAACCACCCCTTCCTCCCCCTCCCTTCCCCCTCCAAAAAAAAATAAACTGTTTCAAAATGTTGGTCTCAAACACTTATAGTCTGTTCTCAAATCACAAGACTGATCGAGTTCAGGGTTCTAAATTTCATCTGACATTCTTCCAATTTCTACTTTCCAAATATTTTGTTTTCTCAGTAAAAGAATAAGAGATAATACATTTTCCCCTGACATCAGTTTGTCTTCCTGATAAACGGTAGTCTACCTACTAGGATTTCGAACCCGATAAACATTCAGGACTTATGTTCAGGGTTTAAATGAAAATGTATGGAGGGAAAAAATGGACACCTTTGTTCAGCTTATAGTCTGTATGAAGAAACCAGCTTTAGGGCAGGTATTTGTATCTGGTAGACAAGGCCCGACAATTATCTATTTTTTAAAAAAAAAGCTTTTCTTTAGCAAATTAAAAGTTAAAAGTGCTTAGATTTGTTTTTACAAGATATAGGCTATACAAATTCCATGTATTATTTATTATATTACTTACCTCTAGGTTGGGTAGGCCAAGCTCACAAATTCAACACAACTCTCCTGTCTTTTGTGTCACCTTGCCTCTGTATGACCTGTGTATGAGTGACTGTGTGTGTGTGCCTTTCCCAACACTGCCCTGCTCATCTGACCAATCAGAGACCGCTTGGCGTATGTTCAATCCTTACAAAGTTGGATCAGGTATGACGTCACCAGAAATATCCCCCTTTTCTCTGCAGGTATACAACAAGCTGACCGCTATTTAGGTGAAAATATTAACTTCGTGTATACAAGCTTTTCATATTAAAAAAAAAATTAGTGCACCATTTCTCCGAAAAAGAAAACTTATGGAGATGGCAAGTGACGTCACAACACAACCCCCGACCTCAAGATGATTGAACATATGGCAGGAACTCGAGCTCTGCCCCATTGACACAAGCTGGCTACATGTCACAGAGCGGGGAGAGAGGCACGGGAAAATCACTTTTTCCACCCCGCTACATGGCAGTGTAGGGGTAGGCTTTAGCTGCTGACAGTGGTGGCCGCGTGGATGGGTGGTAGAGAGGTAACGCACCTGCCTAGAAAGCCTCAAGGCGGTCAGAAGAGTGCGGTGGTTCAATCCACGTTTGGGCTCGAAACTTCTCCCATCCATGAATGGTAGTCTGGGTGCTAGTCTTTCGAATAAGACCATAAACCGAGGCCCCGTGTTTTACACATAATTGTTTAACGCACGTTAAAGAACCCACGCCAACGAGACAGTTGTCCCTGACAAATTTCTGTAGAAAAAAAGCTACTCTTATAGGGAAAGAAATAGTTTCAGACACAAAAAAACCAAAAATAATGGGTGGCGCTGCTCTTGTGGCGACCTACTCTCCCGCGGAAGAGCAGCCCGAATTTCACAGAGAAATCTGTTGACAACTTCCTCTGGCTGGTGTCTACGGCAGGATTCTGCTATATGACTACATCATTGCTATATGACTACATCATTGCTATATGACTACATCATTGCTATATGACTACATCATTGCTATATGACTACATCATTGCACTATATGACTACATCATTGCTATATGATTACATCATTGCACTATATGACTACATCATTGCTATATGACTACATCATCGCTATATGACTACATCATCGCTATATGACTACATCATCGCTATATGACTACATCATCGCTATATGACTACATCATTGCTATATGACTACATCATTGCTATATGACTACATCATTGCTATATGACTACATCATTGCTATATGACAACGTTATTGCTATATGATTATGTCATTGCTATATAACTATATAATCGCTATTTGACTATATCATCGCTATATGACTACATCATTGCTATATGACTACATCATTGCTATATGACTACATCATTGCGAGTTTTGCATTGCGAGAAAGAAATCAAGAACATTCTGAAAGAAATGACAATAAAATCATGCGACCTCGATCCTGTACCTGCTTCTCTTTTCATTCAGTGCATTCCACAGCTTATACCTACTATCACAAAAATAGTAAACTCATCTCTTCTTTCTGGAAATTTTCCATCAGCTCTCAAAACTGCGATAGTCACACCTCTACTCAAAAAGCACGACCACGATCCTAACATCCTGAAGAACTATAGACCTGTTTCTAATCTGCCTTTTATCTCTAAAGTCCTTGAAAAAGTTGTTCTGAAACAACTCAACAGCCATCTTCTTTCCAATAATCTCTTTCCCCCTTTTCAGTCTGCCTATCGCGTCAACCACAGCACTGAAACCACCCTGGTTCATACTCTAAACATGCTTCTCCATGCTTCCGACTCAGGGAAAATCTCCCTTCTTACTCTCCTCGACTTATCTGCTGCCTTTGACACTATAGACCATTCAATTCTTCTCTCCCGTCTCCAAAACATGTTTGGCATTAAAGGCACAGCCCTCTCCTGGTTCACCTCATACCTAGCATACCGAGTCCATACTGTTGCAGTAAACAAGATTCAATCAGCACCTGCCATACTGGAATGCGGTGTCCCTCAGGGATCAGTTCTGGGCCCTCTTCTTTTTACCCTCTATACTGCTCCATTGTCACATATAATAGACCGTCATCATATCAATTATCACTTTTATGCCGATGACTCGCAGATTCAAAGCAGTGACACACCTGAAAATCTTCCTTCTCTTTTGACAAATATGACCAACTGCCTTCAAGATATCCAACACTGGATGATACAAAACAAATTACAACTAAATGCAGATAAAACCGAAGCCATGCTCGTAGGCACCAAACACAAACTCTCCTCCGTTCCAACAACTTCAATAGAATTCGGCAATACGTCAGTTCCGCTATCCACTTCTGTGAAGTATCTAGGAGTCGTTGTCGACAACACTCTCTCCATGCAAAAATTCATTACCCAAACCTGTCAGTCATGCTACTATCAACTACGGCGTATTAGCGCAATTCGTAAGTACCTGTCCACTGATGCAACATCCAAACTTGTCACTTCTCTTATTCTCTCATGTCTGGACTATTGCAATTCTCTTTTGGCTGGTCTGCCAGCATCATCCATCCACTCCCTTCAACGTATACAAAACTCTGCAGCTCGCCTGGTCCTCAGAAAGAAAAAATCCGAGCACATTACCCCTCTCTTGCAATCTCTCCATTGGCTGCCCGTACCACAGAGAGTAAACTACAAGATCAATACCCTCTGTTACAAATGTCTCCACAATACTGCACCCTCCTACCTCTGTGAATGTCTTCACTTGTACACACCTTCTCGCTCCCTCCGCTCCTCGGCAGATACTTTGTCTTTAAGAATACCCAGATTCAACCTATCTACCGTTGGCCGCCGCTCTTTCTCTGTTTCTGGTCCATCGATCTGGAACGACCTTCCTCTCTCCCTCCGGCAAAAGCCTACTTATGACACTTTTAAATCCAACCTCAAGACACACTTATTTCAAACCTAAGTTTTTCTCCTTCCGCTTCCATCTCTTACCTGTCCCTGCCTTCAACATCCACCTGCCAAAGTGCTTAACGTTTGTAGGTGTGTGTGCGCGCGGGCGTGCTGCTGCGTGCATGCGTGCGTGCGTGTTGTGTGTGTGTATAATTGAATTTGTTAAAACTGTAAATAGTTGTTGACTGTGTGTTGTTTAGGTCGAATGAAAGCGCTTTGATTTGTTTTTACAAGAGATAGCGCTATACAAATTCCATGTATTATTATTATTATTATCATTGCTATATGACTACATCGTTGATATATGACTACATCGTTGCTATATGACTACATCGTTGCTATATGACTACATCATTGCTATATGACTACATCATTGCATATGACTACATCATTGCTATATGACTACATCATTGCTATATGACTACATCATTGCGCTATATGACAACGTTATTGCTATATGACTACATCATTGCTATATAACTATATCATCGCTATATGACTACATCATCGCTATATGACTACATCATTGCTATATGACTACATCATTGCTATATGACTACATCATTGCTATATGACTACATCATTGCTATATGACTACATCATTGCGCTATATGACAACGTTATTGCTATATGACTATGTCATTGCTATATAACTATATAATTGCTATTTGACTACATCATCGCTATATGACTACATCATTGCTATATGACTACATCATTGCTATATGACTACATCATTGCTATATGACTACATCGTTGATATATGACTACATCGTCGCTATATGACTACATCGTCGCTATATGACTACATCGTCGCTATATGACTACATCGTCGCTATATGACTACATCGTCGCTATATGACTACATCGTCGCTATATGACTACATCATTGCTATATGACTACATCATTGCTATATGACTACATTATTGCTATATGACTACACCATTGCTATATGACTACATCATTGCTATATGACTACATCATTGCTATGGAGAGAGAATTGTAAAGCTGATCGAACTAAGGGTAGCCATGTCTTCACAGTTACACAAATGTGTTGTTGTTGCTGTTAATGTTGTTGTAGTTATTGTTGTTGCTGCTGTTGTTGTTGTAATTGTTGTTGTTGTTGCTGTTGTTGTTGCAGTTGTTGTTGTAGCTATTGTTGTTGCTGTTGTTTTGTCTTACATGCTTATTGTCAGATTTTTTTTTTAATAAAACAAAACAAAACAACAATGTCTGCATCATGGACCTACTTAACATTAATAACATTTTGTTTTGCACTTCTTATTAAACAATATCTCTTCTTTGTCACCATTTTTGTCATGAAAAATCGTCAACTCATTGTGATGTGAAAAAGAAAAAGAAATTCAAAAGCTTACACACAGAGCAACAAACAGTTAAAGGGAAGGGACTCATGTAACAGGACACTGATTCAGAAAGCACCAGAGTAATTTCCCTAGAGTTGAACATGACACATACAAAAAAAATCATGTTCTTGTTTAAACTTTCACCATGTCCAGTGTTTATTGTATGATATTATTAGTTGATGTGTGTTGTAGGGGTTATTGATGCCTGCACTGTACCATGTTTCTTTCCACCAAAGTTGCCTATGCACTACCGGGTTTGCCCTCTTCAGGGCCGTGGTGTCGCCACAATTCAAGCGCCACACACATGAAAAATGTTTGTAAAGATTGTATGCATACAGCAGAGCACGGTCTTTGTGCCGTGCGCTCTGTAACTGTGCAAAAGTGCGGGTGGCAGGGGCCCGAAACGGGCGTTGAGTCACAAGCTTTCGAATTGCACCTTTAGCTTATTCATGTGCAGGTGTGTACGCGTGCGCGCGTGCATTCGGTCGCTGGTGTTTATGTGTGCAATTTTTTGTGCTTTTGCGTGTGGCAGAGAATCTGCACTTTGCTGTGGTGCATCATATTGTATGATATCATTATTTGGTGTGTGTTGTAGGGGTCATTATTGCCTGCACTGTACCATGTTTCTTTCCGCCGGAGTTGCCTATGTGCAAGCGGGGTTGCCCTCTACAGGGCTGTGGTGTCGCCAAAATTTATGCGCAATACACATCAACAACAGTTGTAATGATTGCATGCATAGAGTAGAGCACAGTCTTTGTGCCTTGAGCTCTGTAACTGTGCAAAATTGCGGGTGGCAGGGGCCCGAAACGAGCGTTTTCGTCACATCTTTTGGAAACGGGCCTTTAGCTTATGCAAGGATGAGTGTGTACGCGTGCGCGCGTGCGTGCGGTCGCTGGTGTTTATGTGTGCGATTTTTTGTGCTTGTGCGTGTGGCAGAGACCCTGCATTTTGTTGTGGTGCATGATATTGTATGATGATATTATTTTATGTGTGTTGTAGAGCTCAGTAATGCGTACACTGTACCAGTTTCTTTCTGCCAGTGTCCTATGTGCAAGCAGGGTTGCCGTCTTCGGGGGTGCCGCGGTTTCGCCACAATTCCAGCGCCACACACATCACAAATTGTTGTGAAGATTGTATGCATACAGCAGAGCAGAATCTGGGTGCCGCGGGCTCTGTACCTGTGGAAAGGTGCGGGTGGCAGGGGTCCGAAACTGGCGTTTTCGTCACATCGTTTGGAAACGGGCCTTTAGTTTATGCATGGGTGGGTGTGTACGCGTGCACGCATGCGTGCGGTCGCTGGTGTATATGTGTGCGATTTTTGGTGTTTGTGCGTGTGGCAGAGACCCTGCACTTTGCTGTGGAGGATCATTATTTTATGCTATTATTATTTGATGTGTGTTGTAAGTGTCTTTAATGCCTGCACTGTACCATGTTTCTTTCCGCCAAAGTTGCCTAAGTGCAAGCGGGGTGTCCCTCTTCAGGACCGTGGTTTCTCCACAATTCCAGCGCCACACACATTGAAAATGGTTGTAAAGATTGTACGCATAGTGCACAACACGGTCTTTGTGCCGTGGGGTCTATAATGTGATAAAGTGCGGGTGGCAGGGGCCCGACACGGGCCATGCGTCACATACTTTAGAAATGTGCCTTTAGCTTATTCATGGGCGGGTGTGTACGCGTGCGCGCGTGCGTGCGTGCGGTCGCTGGTGTTTATGTGTTCGATTGTTTTTGTGTTTGTGCATGTGGCAGAGACCCTGCACTTTCCTGTGGTGAATCATATTGTATGATATTATTCTTTGATGTGTGTTGTAGGGGTCATTATTACCTACACTGTAGCATGCTTCTTTCCGCCGAAGTTGCCTATGTGCAAGCGGGGTTGCCCTCTTGGGGGCTATAGTGTCGCCACAATTCCAGCGCCACACACATGAAAAATTGTTGTAAAGATTGTTTGCATATGGCAGAACACGGTCTTGGTGCCGTGGGCTATTATAACTGTACAAAAGTGTGGGTGGCAGCGGTCCGAAACTGTCGTTTTCGTCACATCTCTCAGAAACAGGCCTTTAGCTTATGCATGGTTGGGTGTGTACGCGTGCGCGCGTGCTTGCAGTCGCTGGTGTTTATGTGTGCGATTTTTTGTGTTTGTGCGTGTGTCAAAGACTCCGCAATTGTTGTGGTGCATCATATTGTATGATATTATTATTAAATTTATATATATATACTTCTTCTATATGTTTTTCTGTCTGTCTGTCTGTCTGTCTGTCTGTCTGTCTGTCTGTCTGTCTGTCTGTCTGTCTGTCTCTCTCTCTCTCTCTCTCTCTCTCTCTCTCTCTCTCTCTCTACATAATATATAATAATATATATATATATAAAATATATATATAATATATATAAGATAAATATGATAGAGAATAGATAATATAGAAATAGATAGATAGATAGATAGATAGATATAGATAGATAGATAGATAGATAGTGAAGATAGATAGATAGATAGATAGATAGATAGATAGATAGATAGATAGATAGATAATAGATAGATAGATAGATAGATAGATAGATGAAGACACCAGTCAAAACTAGTGGTCAGATAAGGAAGAGTCAATGAAATCGTTGTGTGTCGGTCAGCAGGGATGTCTTTATCTCTGATGTGTTCTCGGCGTCTGTTGAATGAAGTCTGACACACATCAGTCCTCAGCTGATGAGTGTGTGTGAGAGTGTATGTGTGTGTGTGGGGGGGGGGGGGGGGGGGGGGGGCTGCACATAGCTAATTATCTACATTAAACAACTATGGAAACAAAAGTAAAAAAACCATAAAACAAGAAAAGAAATGTTGAAAAGAAAGAAATAACTGCTTTAAAGACTAACTTTGTTAATTATATATCTATGAAAGGCATGATAAAATGACTATGACTTGATGACAATACAGTTTCTTGCTCTAAGCAGCAGACTGTGAATACGGGTAAAAAGTTTTGGGGTTGGTTTTTTTTTTCTCCAAATCTCTGCATTCTAAAAGACTTTAAGCAATGGTGATATTTTTGCCAGAGACACGTGTGCGTGGTGTTGTGTGTTTTTTTAATTTAGTTCTAAAAGCATTCATTTAAACCTGGAGATAAGAGATACAAGCTGTTTATATTCATGCGAGTTGGGCATTTGATCTTATCAAAAGATAGTAAATGGGTTACATCATCATAAGGGAGAACCCATGTCTTGTAATTTCTTTTTAAAGTGCTTCCATCATGCATTCCCTGGGGAACAAAGGGCCGCGACATCACCCCTCAACGGACTCGGCTCTGGGAGATCCTCTTCAGCTCGGCCCACGTCATTTCCTGGTGCCTTCGTCTCTGCTTCGATGCTTCTGCACCAGGTCTGTTTTGGTCAACTCACTTTCCGCTTCCCTTGTGGATTCAATTCTTCCCATTCTCATCCTTGGTAGTGGGCCGGTGTTGATGCCAAGGATTTCATTAGGTGTTGAGATGTCTGGCGAGACAGATGGTG
>CM060330.1:28161210-28168710 GCA_030674155.1 Stramonita haemastoma
GGCCGACTGGTCTGCCGAAAGAACTGTGGCATCTGCCTCCCCCCCTCCACCACCACCGCTTCCTCTGTAACTGCAGCAGGTAAATTCATTCTTTTCTCTTTCTTTTTTTATGATTTTTTATGTCATCTTTGCAGATTCGACAGCTAACAAAAAGGCGTTAAGAGATCTGTCTTTTTATAATCACCTTCTCTGCATGAATTACTTTTTTTTTAATATTCAAGCGCCATGATGAATAGCTATGGTTCATTGTCTGTGGTCAGTTGGGTACATCCTGTATATGTCTGGTAAGAAAAGACACAAGTGAACACTATCAAAGTGGTCTGGCGGTAGTGCAAGGCCATTCTGGTCAGTGGTTTGTGAAAACAACCCTATTCTATCAATCATGTGTGTATACTGTCTTTCAGTATACTGAAAACATCCATAGTCTATCAATCATATCCTATCAATTTGGTGGGACTGGATAGCCTAGTGGTCCGAAAATTGCGCTCGCAATCTGAAGACCCGGATTCGATTCCCATTCGAGGAGATGTTTTCCCTGGAGTTAACATCAGTGCTAACTTCACTCTCCCCAAAAAGTCCTTCGGATGAGACTATAAACCGAGGCCCCGTGTGCGAACGCACGCAGAACATCTTGCGCACACGTTAAATCCTGTTCCGCTTTTTGTAAGAGTAGGCCATTATATGCCAAAATGCGAAAAGAGAAAAAAAAAGGCCATCATGTGTCGGTGGGAACAGATGACAAGATTTACAAAACTGCATGCACACGGGGCCTGGATTTTAAAAAGCACATGAGGGCTTATTAGAATAAATAGATAATAAATAAATAAATAAATAAATCATGTGTGTATACTGTTTTTTTTTCAGCATCAACCCCACCCTCCGGTCACCACCACCACCACACACCCCGCCCTCACCATGGCGGGAAAGAGACGACGACACCAGTGACCGTAGAAACGTGCCTGGACAATCTGGGCAACGGTTTGAGCTGTGTGCAGGTGGCCCAAATCTGCTTCCATCCCTTTGGGCCTGTCGTCTGCCCTCGCAGCTGCGGCGCCTGCAGTGAGTCTGATTGAAGAGACGGGGGGGGGGGGGGGGATAAATGTGGAGTGTGACCAGATGAAAGCTTAACAGATGACACGTTAAATCCTCTTCCGCTTTTCGTAAGTGTAGGCCATTGTGTGCAAGTGGGAACAGATGACAAAGACTCACAAAACTGCTTACACACGTGGACTGGATGTTTAAAAAAAAAAAAAAAGAAAGAAAGCACATAAGTGCTTATTCCATTATCCTCGATATCAAAGAATAAATAAATAAACAAATAAATGAATAGATAAATAAATAAATAAACAGCCTGACGCTTTCAGCTAGGGATACACAATCCTTTTCGACCTTATAACTCAGACTGTTGGAACCTGTTTGTTTGAACCTGTCCCTATGAAAAAAAAACAGAGGAACTGCCACATATTACGTTTATTTCTTCATTTTTATTTATCTATTCTTTTATATCAAGAATAATGGAATAAACACTCTTGTGCTTTTTTTTTTACATCTGGTCCCCGTGTGTACACAGTTTTGTAAATCTTATTATCTGTTCTTACCAGCACACAATAGCCTACTCTTACGAAAAGCAGAACAGGATTTAACTTGTGCGCAAGATGTTCTATGTGCGATCGCACACGGGGCCTCGGTTTAAAGTCTCACCCGTAGGACTTTTGGGGAGAGTGGAGTCAGCACTGATGTTAACTCCAGGAGCAAACTCCCCTCGAACGGGAATCGAACCCGGGTCGTCAACTTTCAGCCAGGGATACACGATCCTTTTCGACTTTACAACTCAAACTGTTGGAACCTGTTTGTTTGGACCTGTCCCTATGAAAAAAAAAAAACAGAGGAACTGCCACATAAAACTTTCGAAAGTGTAAAGTTACCTTTCTTTTCATACAGAGATTATTACTATTATTATCATTATTATTATTATCATCATCATCATCATCATCTACTACTACTACTACTACTACTACTACTACTACTACTACTACTACTACTACTACTACTACTACTACTACTACTACTACTACTACTACTACTACTACTTTATTATTATTATTATTATTATTATTATTATTATTATTATTATTATTATTATTATTATTATTATTATTATTATTGTTGTTGTTGTTGTTGTTGTTGTTGTTGTTGTTGTTGTTGTTGTTGTTATTACGAGTGTTCTTGTTGTTGGCATTCCTCAGAACCCACTCCTAACGCCGTGATGCCACCCGAGGCTTCTACACCATCGCAGCCGTTAGACAGTTGCACGGATCGCGTGGTGAGGGGAAGCAAGTGTGCGGATTTACCCAACGTGTGTTCGGATCAGTATGGACAGATCATCTGCAGTCGCTTTTGTGGATTATGTGGTTTGTATATATAATTGAGTACCATTTTCAAAATTGTGTGTGTGTGAGCGGGTGGGGGGGTTGCTGTTGTTGTTGTTGTTGTTGTTGTGTGTGTGTGTGTGTGTGTGTGTGTGTGTGTGTGTGTGTGTGTGTGTGTGTGTGTGTGTGTGTGTGTGTGTGTGTGTGTGTAATCTATGTCTGCCTAAGCTGAATTACATTGGATTGTACGTATGCTTCTATGCAGTTAAGTTTATCAGTTCGGACCTGGTCAGATCATTTCACGTTGCATACAGCCCAGCTAACCGTGTGTTATCTTAGTTGAGCTGTCACCCCACGAAAAGAAAGATAGCAAGGAAAGAAGAAAGGAAGAAAAGAAGGGAGGAAGGGATGAAAGAAGTATGAAGGATTGAGGGGGAGAGAGAGAGAGAGATTGATTGATTTGATTTGATTTATTCTTTTATATCGAGGATAATGGGATAAGCACACTTGTGCTTTTTTTACATCCAGTCCCCGTGTGTATGCCGTTTTGTAAATGTCATCTGTTCCCACCGGCACACGATGGCCTACTCTTACGAAAAGCGGAACAGGATTTAACGTGTGCGCAAGATGTTCTGCGTGCGTTCGCACACGGGGCCTCGGTTTAAAGTCTCATCCGAAGGACTTGTGGGGAGTGTGAGTCAGCACTGATGTTAACTCCAGGAGAAAAATCTCCTCGACCAGATTCGAACCCGGGTCTTCAAATTGCCAGCGCAATGTTCTGACCACTAGGCTATCCGTCAGAGAGAGAGAGAGAGAGAGAGAGAGAGAGAGAGAGAGAGAGAGAGAGAGAGAGAGAGAGAGAGAGAGAGAGAGAGAGAGAGAGAGAGAGAGAGAGAGAGAGAGAGAGAGAGAGAGAGAGAGAGAGAGAGAGAGAGAGAGAGAGAGAGAGAGAGAGAGAGAGCCCAGCACAACATGAGTGTATACAATTCCATGTACTAAACATAACAGCTGTGTAAGTTAGCCCATCAGTGTGCAATTCTCAGCATATATAGCATCACATACTAAACAGCAACCCAATAGTACATCAAACACGATTTGTTTGAAACAGTTTGTTTTTCCGTCGTGTTCGATGGTGACCTCCAAAACAGCAGAGGAGGCAGCTGCTGTTTCGGAAACTGGGCAGAAATTTGATTATACTGGAGATGCCTTGCCCACAGTACATCCCCACTCTCTCGGCTAAGAGGGCATAAGGACAGTCAGCGTTGGAGATGTTTTCCAAAGGCAAATTACCCCCCTTGGCTGCAGCACATAAGGACTGTGCAAGTCAAGCTTCCTAGTCAGAGAGTCATAGTCGATCACTAAAGACTAAGCTGTAAAGTGGAGTTCCATGAGTGGGAAAGAAAGCCACTGATCATACAGCCTCTCACTTTGTTGTTGCCCCCAGCATCAATGGTTTAATCAAGATCTGTGATAAAGTCCAGGAGCGGAAGGCATTGTTACACAAACTCAAAATCTCACTTGTGAGCATTGGAGCTCTGACCAAAGAACGATTTTTTTTTTTTTTAATGAATTGTATATCATCTCCATAGTATAGCTGCAGCTCTTTCTAAATGAAAAACGATTCTTTGACACCACCTTGTCGTTACAGTCCCCAGTAGTTGTAAATGTTTACATATAATCTTTGTTAGTCCTTGTTTTACATGTCTGTAAGGTTGAAAACCCCGACTGACAGACTTTTCATGGGAATAGTTTTGCAAGGGTCAGTCTCGAGGGAACCAAAAATTCTGAACTCTGATGTCTCGGTAGCAGGGGAGAGGGAGGGGGGTGCTTGGTATAGCTTTTTCAATTATATGTTTCGGTTAGAGCTCCGACGTTTACCAATGGTAAGGTTTTTGTGTATGCGACAGTTTACCCACCACTAGGGTAGCCGCATTCTGATTCAGAGTACGTTCCATTCAGAGTACGTCTAAATTCGATGCCAGTGTGTATGCGTTGTTTTTTTTTGGGGGGGGTTGTTTTTTTTGTCATTCGTTCCCTTGGCACACAATGGCCTGTTCTTCCGAAAAGCAGAATTAGTTTTTAACATGTAGGTTACGCAAGATGTTCTGCGTGTATTTGCACATGGGACCTCGGTTTCTAGTCTCATCGGAAGCACTTTCGGGAAAGTGAAGTTGATTCTGATGTTAACTCTTAAGAAAATCTCCATAAACGGGCGTCTCAGAGGTGGCTCAAAGCCGGACTTGATCCTGGTTCGTCAAATCGCGAGCCCGACGCTCTAACCACTAGGCTCTCTTGCTCCCGCTGACAGTTTCAACTTGTACCCTTCAGCTTTAAGCTTCTACGTTAAATCCTGTTCCGCTTTTCGTAAGAGTAGGTCATTGTGTGCCGGTGGGAACAGATGACAAGATTTACAAAACTGCATACACACGGGAACTGGATGTAAAAAAAAAACACATGAGTGTTTATTCCATTATCCTCGATAAATATGTTTTTAAAGGAATAAAAGAATAAATTAATAAACAGATTAAATCAACAATCAAATTAATGAATAACAATTCAAGCTATGATTTCCAGTGCGAGTTGTAACCACCGAGCTGCTCTGAGCGATCCTCAAGTGTCATCATCAATAAAAACTGATGAGCCAGCCTGAACTACTAACTTACAACCTTAACTGTTGTTGCAAGGAGGCACAACTGCCACCACCACAACCACCACCACCACCACCACCACAGCTGCCAGTACAACAAACGTCACTACCGGTGCCACATCACCGCTACTACCCTCCGTCGTCACTTCTGACGTGGTGACGACGTCAGTAGTAGGGTCCTCTCCACTTCCTTCCCAGCCGGGTGGGGTGGTGTGGGCGTGGGCGGTGGGCAAACCACCCTGGGGCAGATCACCATGACCACCACCCCTGTGCGGCACTGGGCCAAGTGCATGGACCACGTGGGCAACGGGAAGACGTGCGCCAGCTTTCCGGGCATCTGTCAAGACTCTTACTCTGCACTGCTGTGTCCCAAGTTTTGTGGAGAATGCGGTGAGGAGAGAGAGAAAGAGAGGGAGAGAGAGAGAGAGAGAGAGAGAGAGAGAGAGAGAGAGAGAGAGAGAGAGAGAGAGAGGGGAGAGAGAGAGAGAGAGACAGAGAGACAGAGACAGAGAGACAGAGAGACAGAGAGAGACAGAGACAGAGACAGAGAGAGACAGAGAGACACAGAGAGAGACAGAGAGACACAGAGAGAGACAGAGAGAGAGAGAGAGTGTGTGTGTGTGTGTGTGTGTGTGTGTGTGTGTGTGTGTGTGTGTGTGTGTGTGTGTGTGTGTGTGTGTGTGTGTGTGTGTGTGTGTGTGGTCTGAGTTTTGTTACTGCTTTTTCTTGGTGGTGGCGGTCTTCTTTTTCTATTTCTTGTTTTTGTTGTTGTTGTTGTTGTTGTTGTTGTTGTTGTTGTTGTTGTTCTTCTTCTTCTTCTTCTTCTTCTTCTTCTTCTTCTTCTTCTTCTTCTTCTTCTTCTTCTTCTTCGAATTCTTCTTCTTCTTCGAATTCTTCTTCTTCTTCGAATTCTTCTTCTTCTTCTTCGAATTCTTCTTCTTCGAATTCTTCTTCTTCTTCTTCTTCTTCGAATTCTTCAATGATATACAAGAAGATTTAGGAGGAAGAGGAGAAGGGGGGAGAGAAAAGAAAAGAAGATACTCATAGTACTGTGTGTTACTTCGAAACAGGTTACATATTAAAAATAGTGGTAAAACTGAGCTCTGTGTGTGTGTGTTCGTGCGTGTGTGCGTGCGTGCGTTCGTGTGTGTGTGTGTGTGCGTGTGTGCGTGCGTGCGTTCGTGTGTGTGTGTGACTATTGCGTGCGTGGTGTGTGCGTGCATGCGTGCGTGCGTCGTGTGGTCTGTGTGTGACTCTGTGCGTGCGTGCGTGGTGCGTGCGAGTGTGTGTGTGTGTGGTGTGTGTGTGTGTGTGTGTGTGTGTGTGTGTGTGTGCGAGTGTGTGTGTGTGTGTTGTGTTGTGTGTGTCTGTTGTGTGTGTGTGAGTCTGTCTGTTTGTGCGTGCTAGTCGTCATGCGTGTGTGTGTGTCTGTGTCTGTGTCGTGTGTGTGCATGCATGCGTGTATGTGTCTGTGTGTATCTCTGTGTGTCTGTGTGTGGGGGTTTTCTTATCCAACAGTGCCCCTGATGGACACAGCCACCTTTGCACCAGACACGACCACCAGCTCTCCGCCAGGCAGCTGCGTGGACAGAGTGACCAACGGACTGACATGTGGGCAGATCCCTAACGTGTGCAATGACCAGTTCGGCCAGCAGATCTGTCCCCGGACCTGCAACGCCTGTGGTGAGCTATCGGGGATCCAGCACGTTTCACAGCTTGATAATTTTACATTCATAGTCAAATTCCTTATTTTTCTGTTAAGGATCCTTTCAGGGATACGGAGGATTTTACCCCCCCCCCCCCAAAAAAAAAAAAATGTGACGCTCCACCACGAAATGAGTTGCTTAGCACATCACCCAATTTTGCGCTAGGAGCCATTAAAGGCAGATGGGGGTCAAGTTGTCAATTTTGAGATTTTGATTGGTTATTAAACTAGATCCGTTTATCTACCTTACAATGAAATATTAAGGCATAAGTTTTATTCCTGTTGCTTTTAAATGTGTTTTAAAAATACCCAAGCCCTCATTCTGACAACCAGTTACGAAACTAAACTTGCCCGTTTCTCATTTTGTCACGTCCTGCAGTCCATCATTTCAATTTGTAATAACTTTGAACAGAATTGTCCGATTTTCAATCTGTTTTTTTTATTTTATTGGATAGCCCTTCCATTGCAGATTAATAACTTGGCAATAACTAAAAACTGACCTCTGATGCAATGCGACTCCTTATGTGGTGGAGCGTCACAAATATCAAGAAACGAAGAGGGACGGGATAGTCCAGTGGTCAGAGCGTTCACTTTCCCCAGGCTGAGGTTAAGCAGCTAAAAAACAGACGAAAAAACAAAAACTGCATGTACACTGGTGTATTGTTTCGACACCAGCCCTGAAGTCGGATTGCGGCTACCTTGATGGTGGCCAAAAAAACGGTGCTAGCATACGCAAAGGTTTCACCATTGGTAAACCTCAGAACTCTAGCTAAGGAACA
>CM060330.1:28176210-28253710 GCA_030674155.1 Stramonita haemastoma
CCAGTCATTGTCACAGGCCCTCCGCCTACGCTAGCCAAGACAGCGATGTAATAGTTCTCTAAGTGTCGCCAAGTCCCTTGAAGCACACGAGAAAGGGTCTCCGTGTGTAGTGTGTTCTGGATTCGCTTCCCATTCCGCAAACTGGCGAGTTTGACACGTTCCTCTTTTAACATGTTTTTCTCTTGCTGTTTGACAAACCAGTACACACATACTGGCTCAGTGTCTGGTTGGCATGCGAGCTGGATCACAATGTCATCTGATTCACACGTCACAATATCTTCACCATCTGAATGAAGTAGGACAGATTTTCTAAAGTGTGTATTTCTTTGTCTGTCTCTCAGCCTTTTCTGTACTGATCTATCAGTTAGAGTAGCCACATACTGTTTGACATTTCCTTTGTCGAATGCACCAACAATATTATCATCGTTCACCTCAGGCTGCAAAACACACATATCAGCACAGTCACTACAATCAGACATACACGGAGGTTCTAAATCAACTGATGATGGCAACTTAACTGATGTTTTTGTGTTGATGTCCTGTGTGTGTGCTGTTGGTAGGTCTACTCTATGCGTATCTGCGCATGCTGCATTCTGCTGTTCTACACTTTTGTCAGGTGGACTCGAGGCACTGAAGACACAGTCCCTTTCACACACAACACTTGCCTGCTTCTCTTTATGCTTTCGCGCGCGTTCCAAATCCCTGCGGGTTTGGGAGTAGGATTTTTTCCTATAGTATTGTACTTGTGTGCTGCGATTCACTGTTGGATCCGCCATGTTGGTTGACACTGCTGTGTCCACTGGTTTAAGTCGCAAGACAAAAACCACGCTGTCCCCTTCTCCTGCCACTTTCCAGCTGGAGACTGCATTGTCAGTCAGCAGGGCGCCTAAGGTCCTCTCCACAGCCGCTGGAAGTCCAGTAACTGGCATTTTTGTATGAATTACGAGTTTTACTGTAGCTCACAGAAAATGTACGCCCTGTCCGCTTCGCGTCTCGTGACCAACTCCAAGAGAGAGAGAGAGAGAGAGAGAGAGAGAGAGAGAGAGAGAGAGAGAGAGAGAGAGAGAGAGAGAGAGAGAGAAGAGAGAGAGAGAGAGAGAGAGAGAGAACAAAAATGTAGGGATCAAAGCAGAAACAGAGTGACAGAAAAAGAGAAATGTCTACAGAATTTCCAGAACACAGGAATGATATTTAGATACTGAAAAGATCCCCCAGTATCTTCAAAGGGGGGAACACCATATCAATGCTAAAACAACAACAAAAACCTCTTAAAAAAAAAAACCATCCCCACAACTGCATCCATGAACAGCCAGACCCATTACAAAATAGTGTCTTTCTGCATACAGGTACAATAATACAGAGTTATAGATCTACTAAAAGCCTATCAAATTGTACAAGCCTGACACCATCTCACTCTATATACACATTCATCCAGAAAGCCAACATCTGTATATATGTAAAATTTATGTATTTCTTAATGAGTAACTACAGTATTATACATGTGTAATTTGCATTCAAATTTAGTACCACATCATAGATGTAATCAAAGCCCAAGACAGCTTATAACCATCAAGAAGAGTTATTTACATGCTGTCATAATCTGGTTTTTATTTTTCTAACTTGTAGAATCCACATGAAGATCATCAATGGCTGGTATTCAGCTCACAGTGTGTGACAACATCAATATCAGCTTCATTAGGCATGAATATCACAAGTCACTGCAAATTCATTTGTAATGTAATGAACTCAATTCAGATCTCTTTCCATTCTGGTTTATTATTTTCAATGACACATGGGGAGTCTGTAAATTCTCTCTCTCTCTCTCTCTCTCTCTCTCTCTCTCTCTCTCTCTCTCTCTCTCTCTCTCTCTCTCTCTCTCTTCTCTCTCTCTCCTCCATGAACATTGATCCTACACTTAACATGCATGCACAAATCAAATCAAACAATGAATATACAGAGATCTACACAAAAAGCTTTGGGACAATAACAAGAATCTAAATAATATATTAACAGTAAATGGCAATTATATCATTTCAAACATCTTTCTCTTAAAAAAAATAAAATAACAGCATATAAACTGCCACAGATTCCAAAAACAACAGCAACAGATGTGCAATGTATCAACCATAACAAAAGTAACAGAATGACTCAAACAAAAACTGAAGCTACTTTGGTGATGCCAACTAAAAACAACAGCAAACAGGCAAAAAAAGAACACATTTAAATCAACATGATGACCAAGCAACAGAAACTTTCATCTTCATTCATGCCCTGATTTGGTACTGGCCTGACCCCTATCACCCCAGTGACCAAGAAGCTCTATGGAGACTGGGAGGACCTGCAGCTACATACAGCTACCTTCATCACAGAGACTGAACTATACATCTGACAAACACAAAAACATAACAAAAACTGCCCTCTTTTAAACCATCCTGAGTTTAGTCTAGAAGTTTTCAATAGTATTTCATGACGACAATCGTGAAAATAAAACTGCAAGTCTGGTGGCTAAAAAGAAAACACCATTGATGGGATGCTTTTTCCACATTTCATTGACAAAATCTTGATTAAAAGGGAAAATAATCTTACTAAGATTATCCTCTCTCTCTCTCTCTCTCTCTCTCTCTCTCTCTCTCTCTCTCTCTCTCTCTCTCTCTCTCTCTCTCTCTCTCTCTCTCTCTTGTGTGTACACACCCATACACACACACACACACACACCACACACACACACACACACACACGCACGCACGCACGCACGTCTATAATTATCCTCAATATAAAAGAATAAAATAAACACACACACACACACACACAATCTGCACATTTGTCTTGTGGAATGCAACAAAGCATAAGATCAATGATGAGCTATTCATTTTTGCAATATTTTACTGCACAATGGACTCAAGTTAACTGCAATTTGGACTTAGGCATCCCTTTTGTTTCATATAGCTCTGTCACTACTCCTCACCACTGGGTGGAAAATTTTAGGGGCAAATGTCAGAGTACTTATAAGATTTTACGCCCAACTATTGTTTATTAAGTTCCTGAATTACATGTATCACCCTGATGAGGCCTTCATGGCATATGGCATGCAGATTAGTGCAGAGAAGACCCATTTGCAAACTGATGACAAACAACACCAATGACATCAATCAGCACTGATATTACCATAGACTACAAGAAAATTGAGACCGTACCATAGCTTTGAATATGACTGTGAGCTATAGAGATAGTATCGGATGAAGTATGGATTAAAGCCTGAAGTTCTCAGCAAGACAGCCCAGACAACAGGTGCAATAACCAAACTGAAAGTCCTTTGGAATGACCAGATCATTGCCATTTGCCATCAAGATCAGACTGATGTGTTCCCTGATCATGTCTATAATTTTGTATGCATGTAAAACATGGCCATTAACAACAGACATTGAGAGAAGGATACAGGCAATAGAAATGAGATGCTTCAACAAACTTCTTGGTATCCTGTGCAGAGATCACATCATTAACAAGGAAGTGAAACCCCCACCAGGCTATATAGTATATGAAGGGCTCCGGACTTCAGTGATAAGATGCAAACTAAAGTGGTGCAGTCATGTCACACAATCATCTGCACTGGCCAAGAGTGTCCTGCAGGCAACAGTACAAGAAGGGAGACCAAGAAGTAGACAGAGATAAGCCACAGATGCGATGGGAAGACAACATCAGAGAGTGAACTGGCCTTAAGTGGAACGACATGTTGCAGAAAGCAGGTAACTGCAAGGAGTGAAGGAAGCTGGCTGCAAAACCTTCAGTGATGCTCCAACAGTCTAACAGACTAGAAAGTACATGAAAACATGTCAGGGTTTTTTTCATATCTCCTTATTGAGCTGATCTTCTTTCTGCCACACTTACTCTGAAAAATGCAGTATACTTGCATTGTCAGCATGCATTAAGGCAATAATGGTTTTCAAGCAATTCAAAACAATCACAACAAAAACCAACGAACACCCCCAAAACAGTTAATACACGCATGAACAGAACATGTGGGGGTAGGTTCATTTACATTATTTCGAGAAAACAACTCGGGGAATACTGACCCCAATTTAACACATTTGATACCAGTCCAGTCTTGTGCAGTGTTTATTGCTAGCACACAGTCACAGTGCATACTTATTCTGACAATATTCTGGTTTCACCAACTCTGTTTATCTCCCTTTTCCATAATTATGTTTATACAGGACCCACTTATTCAGCTCACTTTTCTTTTTTGAGCAGATGAGGGTGGGTGAAATCACAGATAACAACTGATGTTATTTTTCTCAAAGATCACACTTTTACCAGATAATATCTTTAAAGCATATATGTATAGGTGGTTTCATGTACAAAATCTACAGAATCTGGTCTATCTCTTCCTCCTATAGCTTTGATCACACAAATTGCAAGACCTGATACAAGGGCTGACCTGAAAGTCGATATATTGATGATATTCCAACAGCTGGCTTTTTTTTTTTGCTGGCATTATCATATCAGTTCAATACGAATCATGATGTATGCATAGTTTTGTCTTTCAAATAATATGACACAAAAGTTGACAATGCTGACAGATTCCAGTTTAAGGGACATGCTCTTGAAAGTCATTTTCTGGAGATGCTTCTTACCACTTCCTACTGAGTCACAGAACTGTCAGAGAGGGATTTTCATGCCATGATATCCTATGCCTTCAAGGCAGATCTGTATCCAACACCTTTGATAAATTTCTCAATGGCAGCAGCCATCCTGAGTGGGAGCTATCTTCTGATGACTTTCTACCAAACTTGAAATCTCTGAATTACTCATAAAATGTGATGTTAGAACTTATAAGGTGCATTCTTCCTAAACGTTGCCCTCAAAAGTACTGGAATGGTCAGCTGCTGATATTAAGGCTGTTGTCCCATCCTCTCTCTTCACTAGACCTGGCCCCATATGCCTTTTTTTCTGTTTCAACATGCTTTAAAAAAAAAAAAAAAAAAAAAAAAAGATGTATGGAATCCACTCCATAAGGCAAGATGAAGATAGGCAAGATGAAGATGATGAAGTTTTCCTGAGGGCAGCTGCAGGTGTCAATGCAAACCTGTGGACTTTTTTTTTTCTCTAATGATTTGATCCAATGTTAAAATGCATTGCAGCTTAGGGGGCAATCAATACTTCATGAAACAGCCATGATGACACTGAAGGCGAGATACCAGGGTTTCTGAGATCCTCCAGACTTTCAGACCAGCCCTTACATGTGTCTGACGAGGGAAGGAGATCAATGATCAGATCAAGCCAACTTGACCATGACCTGAGTCAGCACACTTTCAGATTCTACTATGACAACGGAAGTAGAAAGCTGTCTCAGTGTTCTTCAGGCTTTGGCCACAGCATGGGGTTCATCATGTAGTTGGCAGGAGAATACCCAAAGTTCTGCTGGGCATACATATGGCTATTAATCTGCATTTCACTTGCCCGGGTCAGCTCCAGAAAGGTGGTCCCAGCTGGTTCCTTGCTGGTTTCTGGGATAGCGTCTACAAAGTTCCTTGCCACAGGTTCTCCAGCTGTCCTGGGTTCCATGGTGTTTCGGGTTTCCATGAAAGTCCTGGGTTCCATCATGTTCCTGGCTCCTACCATATTTCTGGACTTCGCTGTGTTCCTGCATTCCACTGCATTCCTAGGCTCAACTGCATTTCTGGGTTCCATCACATTTCTGGGTTCCACCACATTTCTGTGTTCCATCACATTTCTGGGTTCCATCACATTTCTCGGTTCCATCATAGCCCTTGGTTCCATCATATTTCTTACTTCCATCATGTTCCTGGAATCCATCCTATTCCTGGTTTCCATCTCAATCCTAGGTTCCACCGCATGCCTGGGTTCCAACATACTCCTGGGTTCAACTGAATTCCTATTCTGCAACATTTCTTGGTGTTCCCCCCTACTCCTGGCCTCCGCTGTGTGTGTCTGCTCCACTGCTGGCCTGGGCTCCGTCACGTTCTCTGGGTTCATTGTCTCTCTAGGTTCTGATGAGCTGTTGGATCCCATGACATTGTTCACTTCATCTTTCAATAGTTTCTGGCCGGCCTCATCATTTATCTGCTTCAGCATTTCTATCGTCTTCTTACTCTTCCTCCCTCTCTTACCTTTGATTTTGGGCTCTGTGGATTCTGTGGGATTTGGAGGTTCCATCGCCTCATGAGGGTCTTTGTATTTCCGAGGTTTACCTCGATTTCCTCCTATACGCACTTTGCCATCAGGAGAATTAGCATGGTGCTGTATATGTCGTTTGAGTGCATCCTTGCTGCACAGGGATCTTCCACACATGTTGCATAGCCAAGGAGAAGGGCGGTGTCGACTCTGAATATGCCGCTTGAGGAGGAAAGAATAATAAAAGCCAGCCCCACAGGTTTCACAAATAAACGGTCGATCTGAGCCACTGTGACAGGACATGTGAATTTTCAGACGGGTGTTGTCAGTGAAGCCTTTCCCACACTCAGAACAGATACAGGGCATGACCCCACGGTGCCGGATCATGTGGGACCGCAAGGTGTTGTATCGCTTGAAGCGCTGTCCACACTCTTTGCAGCCAAACCTGCGACCGTTGGCATCAGGGGGGTCCAGGTTGGGGTTGTGGAGGTGCATCTTGTGGTCCCTCAGGGAGGCCCTCCAGCGGAAAGTCTGCTTGCACTCGTCACAAGCATAGGGTCGATCATCGCTGTGCTTCCTCTGATGAAGCTGCATGGCAGCTGGCGTGATGAAGTACATGTCACACTTGTCACATTTGAAGTCTTTCCGACCGGAGTGGCGGATCATGTGCATTTTCAGGCTGCTGGGGTCGGAGAACTCTTTCTTACACAGCTGGCAGGTCACCATGGTCTTTGTGACAGCTTCACTGAGGGCCACGCCAGGATGGTCTTCTTCAACGTGCATACGCATCAGTCTCATATTAAAACTTTTACCACACAAGTTACAGGGGTATTTATGTACAGGCCCTCTTATTCTTGGAGGTCGGTCACCTGCATGAAGTATCATGTGTTTCATCCAGGCCTGTGATTCAAAGAAAGCCCGTCCACAGATCTGACACTTGAATCGCTTCTCCTTCCTGTGGATGCGTCGAATGTGTGTAGATAACAACTTAGCGCTGGCAAAGTCTCCATCACACTCATTACACTTATAAGGCTTCATGCCACAATGGACACGCATAATGTGCATGGCCAAAGTTCTTTTGACAGTGAACTGTTTATCACACAGCGAGCACTTGACATTGTTTTTTCCTTTGTGGCGGGAGACATGCTTTCGCAAGGAATCTTTGTCAAAGAATCGTGAGCCACAGTGAGAACACACATAGGGTTTATCACCAGTATGTCGACGACAATGTGCAACAAAACGGTTCCATCTGGGAAACTCTTTCTTACATTGTGAGCATGTGTAAGGGCCAGCGCCTGGTACTTTTCCACACAAAAACTGCTGGTGAGTGTTCAGACCAGAAAATTCCAGAAAAGCTTTGGGGCATGCTGTGCACTTGAAGGTCTTTCCTTCATCTTTGGCCGTGACCTCTCCAGCTGTGTCTACTTGTTGATCATCGTCATCATCATCAACGTCTACACTCATTTCAATGCTGCAAGTGTCCTGGCTTTTATGCCGTTCAAAGCCTTCCTCAGTCACAAAGCGTTTTAGACAACGTGAGCACTGATGCTTCACCCGGTCCGATTTGTCTGTGCCACATGTTTTCTCATGTCGACGCTTTGCATTTGACGTGGAGAAAGCTTTACTACAATTATCACATTTATAGGCCTTGACGTTGGAATGCTTGGACCTAACATGGTTACTTAAATGACTGGAGACTTTGTAAGTAGCACCACACTCCTGACAACGAAAGGGTCGATCTCCTGTGTGGACTCGCATATGAACTGTGAGACTATCTGCTCGACTGAAAGTCTTATTGCACTCTGGGCAAGTTCTGTTGTTGGGTGTCTTTGATGAACCTTTTCTGCGTGGCTTTGCAGCAATTCTTTTGGAAGACTTCTTTGTCTTGCTCTCAGACTGATTTTTACTGGATTTTGAAGTCAGCTTTTTCAATTTTCCCACAGCCTTCTTTGTTGATATCTCTGGCAAACTGTCATCCGAATCTTCGTAGTATTTTACAAAAGAAGATGGAACACTCCGCCTCTTCCGCCTTACTGGTTGTTTTCTTTTAGGAATAGTACCATGTGGTGAAGGCTTATTATCAGATCCAGAACTCTGTTCACTCTCCACTTCTTTAACTGCTCTGGTTTTCACACCTTTTCGGACTACCCTTGTTCGCTTCTTCGGTACACTTTTCTTCTTGTTTCCAGTGGGGCGGTTCTGCCTGTTGTTGGCTGCAAGTTTTTCAATCAGTGAGTTTGTAATCTGCTACTGTGTATTCATCTGTGTCAGTATCCGAGCCCACACTGGGTGTGACAAAAAAAGAAGCTGCACTGGTTGACAAGTCTTGTGGTGCTGGTTCCGACTGGCTTTGTGCTGTTGGTGCAGGGCTTTTATTGCGAGGAGGAAGACGGTGGCTGAATGTACTGAGGTGGGCACACTTCTGCCTGCGAAGAGGATGGTTCTTCTGGCTTCTCTGTTTGCTCACAGGCTGCCCCTGTCTGGTGATCAGCACCACCCTCTACTGTTCTGGCACGGGACTGACAATCTTCAGGGAATGGGGAGGTCCTAAGTTGAGCAGAGTCAGGTCCGTCATTCTGAGAATAGTAAGGTGGTAGTGGTGGAGAGGTGATGAAACGACCGTGGGTTTTAGAAAACTCTGTCAAATGAGAAACAAAGGCCTTGGAGGAAAACGGCACGTTCAACATGACGGGGTTCATCTTCGCTGCAGCACTGGACACTGTATAGCTGGACGTGTTGTCCATCTCTGGACTGGGGCTGCCCCTGTCTGCACTGTACACCTCCCTGGCTTCAGTCTGGGGGAAAAAGGCCTGGGATGGGTTCCCAGGAGGAGAGGGAGAGGACGGCCTCTCTTCTTTTAAGCTGCGAGGAAGACACTCGTCTGTTCCCTCCTCAGCAGAGGAGCGTTTTGGTTTCTTACTGACACCGGTGATTTCATCTCCATCAGGCTGATCCCTGTCCCTTTTTGTGCTGAAGCTTTCTCGGTGAGGTGAACCGTCCCCAGGAGCTGAGCCCTCATCGCTCCTGACGCTGTGGTAAGGAACTTGCAGAATGTTTCTGCCCTGCCCGTCGTACACTTTCCTGTCCAGCTCAGGACATCCTGGAGAGGCGGACCCTTCACCTCTACTCAGCCCTGGCCCGACAGAGGCAAACTCCACGCCCCCATGCCGCGCAGGACTCATGCCGGGGCTCGCGAAGCTAGGGGTCAGACGTCCGGGCCAGAAGGAAGGGCTCAGGGTGGGAGGGAGGCTGAGGGGGCTGCTCTCTGGGGGAGGGCGATCCATACTGCTCGGCGTGAGGACAGGTGGCCCACTGTGACTGGCGGAGTGATGATCACCGTAACTGGGGGCTGTGGAGCTGTCCTCGTTTCCCCCATGTCCGCCTTCCAGTCCTCCTCCTCCTCCTCTGTCCCCCATCATTTTAACTGACCTTGAAAAAAAAGAAGCAGAAAAGAACTCTTATGTAATGCTGATGACTGGGGGGGAAAAAGTCAACAGTAATGTACTAATTTGGATGTCAACAGTAATGTACCAATTCGGATGTCAAAAGTAAGGCAGTAATTTGGAAGTCAAACATGATCTGTCTTACGTGATAATGTTCTGCACAAAGAAATTATACATGTGTGTACAGATGTGTCAGTTTTGCTATCACTTTTACAATAAGAGATCATCAAGAAACAAGACACAGAAGAATCGCAAACACATACTCAGGTTCTCCATTTTTTCCAGGCTGCAAGGTCTTATACTGCCCACCACCTGTGTATAGCATGAGTGAAAGTGAAATCTTATCTAGTGAAAAAACCTCTCAATCCTAAAATCATATATATATTTTCTATGTCCTCAGGACATTCCCAATCCTGAAAAATTAGAGAGAGACAAAGACAGAGAGTGTGTGAGAGAAAGAGAGAGCATGTGAGAGAAAGAGATAGAGAGAGAGAGATGGGGGAGGGGTGGAAGATGGTAGGTGAGGGTTGGGCCCCGCATCTGTAATGTATGTCTTCTACTTGCTCTCGTTTTTTGGATGACTGTCTAAGAACATGCCTAAGAACACTTTTGCTCATTGATGTAAGCTCTGATCCCTCCATCCAGTATATAAATGGACAAGTATGCAAGTCCATTAGTACAACAAAGACAAATTGATGGGACATTATTTCATTCCAATGCAGGTTCTGATTTGTGTGTCTAAAACACTCTGCTACAATAAATCTTAAAGACTGAAATATTTTTAAAAGAAAAAATGTTCTCCCAGTTTCCATACCATGTGCTTGCCTCTTGCCATGCCATAAAATTAAACATCCTGTAATGAAACAAATTCCTTTCTCACTGTCAATACCTTTCGTTGGTTTAATGTCACTGTTCCGAGATGTCAACTTACTGCGTCTTTCAGTGGACAATTTAAAAAAGAAAAAAAAATTCTACAAAAATCTTTCACCAACATCACAGTTGGTGGATATTAGTCACAGGGCATGCCTCTTCCCTCCACATTTTCCCCAGCCCTGCACAAACACATAATTGCAAGCACACTTTCTTTACCTGGGATGCCACACTTCTTCTGGAAGAATTGGATGCAGAACATGCAAGGAAATTGCAGTCTTTCCAACCAGATCACAGTCTGGTCTACAGCCACTCTGTTTTATGAAACAGAACAAAAACTGCTGACACAACATTCTGCATTAAAAAAAAAAAAAAGACTTTTCTGACACAGCATTTACTAGCAATACCATAGCTAAAAATCATCAATACTGCCTTTTTGTTGATTATTATAATGTAAATTATGTCTACATGATATTTCAATATTTTCCCTGAAAGTCCTTTGGATGAAACCATAAACAGCGGTCCTGTGTGCGCATGCATGCACAGCATCTTATGCACATGTGTATAGATCATATACAAAATATCATCATAATTAATCCTTGGAGCTCTAGCCGAGGAGCAAAAAAAAGGGAACACACACACACGCACACACACACACACACACACACACACACACACACACACACACACACACACACACACACACAGGTATAAAGTATGGTGATGTTAAGACTGTAGTTCTTGAGTGAGCACAGCTGAGATTCATGCAAAGAAATCTGCTGTGACAAACAATAAATGATATATATGTTAATAACTATTTTAGCTGTAAGTGTAAAATATGCCGTGTTTGTAGTAGACTTCTAGGTATGAAATTCAAAGAGTTTTCAATGAGTTTTCAAAGAGATTTTTTTTTTCAAAACTCAAGGACATAATTCATGCAGTACATTTGTAGTGTACACACGGTAAGCTCTTTCATTAATTGTCAGCCAAAATAGATTTGGCATTGCATATAATGATATATATGCATAGCTGTCAACCTTTGGGAATTCAGAAACAGAATTCTGTGAGTGGTGGGTTCAGATAGGAGGATTGCCCCCCTCCTGAAAAAAATGGGGTCAGGGGGGCAGGAGCCCCCTAAAACTGAAGTCTTTTTTTTTTTTTTAAATTCGGTGAAAAGAGGAAACTTATCATCTCCTACAATGATGAAGTTAGGGATGAACAATGAACCGCACTATGTTCAAAATGAAATGGCCGTACACCCTGTAGAAATCAAAAGTACAAATGATCACTTACTGTGTCATTTTTCATGCAGTACAAAATCAGCTGATTAAATAGTTTAGAGAACAGCATTGTGCACCAAGAGCACTGACTTTTGTTGCATTTGACTTGTTTTATAGCAACTGAACTCCAAACAAAGAGTCAAAACCGGGCCGATAACATTGGCTCTTTGGACTTGGCTGCAGCTTCACAATTGTCAACTACTGCCTGTAGGTCAAAATTTTATTCATTGCATGCTCAGCTAAAACATTTCTTAGTTCTTGTTGCTACTTTGGTAATCTAGTCTTTGAACTTTGCTTTCATGATCAGTAGCAATATTTCATGTACAGTTTCAGCCTTGCTTTGTCAATTTGAACTCTGATGAAAACAATTCAATCTAACTCGGGCAACCAATGCATGATTTTTGATAACTTACTGCGCATGCAAAATATCAGTAATTACCTCCCTTGGCCAATTTTCCATCCACTTCTCCTGCCTTGATGTATTGTTTCATCTATGCACATGCACTCATTCATAAATTTAAAACCACTTTTTTTTTCCTTGCACAAAAATATCCTAGGCTTATATTCATCCTTGCGGAGATCGACAGTCTAATACTTTCCACAGATTTGCCTCGACTTTCAAGGGTTTTCAATGTGGGTTACATCAGAATGTCACAGATTGACATTTTGGTCATTTTCAAGATGATTCAAGGCCTTGAAAAGATTACCTCGACTTTCAAGGGTTTTCAATGTGGGTTACATCAGAATGTCACAGATTGACATTTTGGTCATTTTTAAGATGATTCAAGGCCTTGAAAAGAGTCTCAAAATTAAAGGAGTTTCAAGAAGAATACAAACTCTGTAAATAGTTTATAATTCTAAGTACAGTGATTCTGGTCAGATCAAGAAAATAAAATAGGGATGGGAGGGAAGATGACTGATGAAAAATGACACCCCTTAGAAAATTTTATGCAGAGAAAATGTTTTAAGATTTTCTAACCACACATACCTACAGTACAAGCAAGCCTCTGAGTTACTGCTTTTAGCAAGGTTCAGGTTTCTCTACTAGTAGTATTAGTACTGCTGTAATTCTGACATCCATATCAATGGTTAGTACTACAGGAACTACTACACAGTACTAGTACTTAACCAATGAATGATTGAGACCTGAAAATTAAACCTTACCCCCGCATTCAGAATGCAGATGCACTTAATGGTGGGTAAAAATGGATGCAATACAAACCTTAGAATTCTAGCTGAGGAACAATACCTCCCCGCCCCCCCCAATTTTTTTTTTTTTAACAACAAAAAAACCAATGCTCAACAGAAACTATCACCAATTTACATTTTGTTTCAATGTTTTATATATATATATATATATATTATATATATATATATATATATAAATATATATAATATATATATATATATATATATATATATATATAATATATATATATATATATATATATATAATTATATATATATAATGTATATTGCAGTTGTATAGCTGATGGCTTTATGCTGATTTTTAATCTTTGTGTTTTTGTCTCATCTTTTGAAAATCAAAGATCTAATGCCATTAAAGGTCTCAAGTTTTCAACACATTCCTACAGTGGAACTTCATCTGTAAACAATTCATGATTTATTCAGACTCAAGCGACATAAACACACACACACACACACACACACACACACACACACACACACACACACACACCACACACACACATAAATTTACATTTGTCATTGCTGTTGCTGTTGTTTTTTTCAGTTCATGAATACCAATTACAATTTGAATTTGTTGTTGTTGTTCCTCTGATAGGGCTCCAAGTCCAGGGTTCATCGACAATATGTTTCATTGCAAATGCAGCCTTTACCCTAATCCACCATCAAGGTAGCTGCATTCAAACTTCAGTGGCGGTCATGATGCCTAAAGATGACACCAGGTGCATGAGTTTCCAAGGGGAAAAGCTCAGAACACTGAACAGGCTTTTTAATGTGCACAAGATGTTCTGCATTTTTGCACACAGCACATTAGCTTATGGGCTCATCTGAAGGATGTTTCTTGGGAGAGGATTCGGGTCTGATCTTAACTCCTGCAGAAGAATAGCCATGAATGGGTGCATCAATGGTGGCTTGAACCCAGATCATCAGATTGAGAGAGCTATCAATCAAATGCTCTAACCACAAGGGCTATCTGGTATCCCCCACCCCAACCTTTCCCAGTTACAATTTTGTTTTTAGATTTTTTTTTCTTATTTTTTCCTTGGAGGGGCGGGGGGGCAAACTTACAACATCAGTACATGAACTGTATGCATGCAAATTAACTTGAGATCAAACTCAAAACTGTTTGGGCTAGTGAACAGTGCTTCTGCAACTAAAGTTTTCACTCTCAAGTGTCTAAATCTTAGACAGAACACAGGGCAGCTGAAATCGGAAGGACGGGGCACATTGGTTGCAAATGTGGATCCCTCCCTGTCCATGCGGTTACTGGGTTTGCTGTGAGTGGCCACTCTTTGAGACTGCCCCAACAGTCAAATGAAACCAGAAACACTAATTCTTCTGTGCAATTTTAACAGTATGTACTTGCATTCCTCTTTTTGATTACTTCTAAAGACAACAAATAGAACGCTTTATGGCTTCCCATTGTATTTCTTTCTAAAGTAACGTCTGGGGGGTGATAAAAGAACTAAAAGCTGTTTTTCACCAACCAGATTCCAAGCGAAACGCCATATCTCAAAGAATAGGTTGACTCGCTGTAAAATTTTCAACTTTAGTTACGTATATTCGAACACAACAACAGTTTATAAAAGTCTTCTGTCGTTTTACTTTGGCACTAAATCATATGGCTTGCAATCATTCACTGTTTCTTTTCTTTATCACATGGGAAAGAGGCCTCCTAAAAAAAATATCAAAGATACGAAACAATGTTTTCAAAAATATGCTAAAATAAACCTTGCTGCAGAGCATCAGTAGCAGATGTCACTTCTCCTAGAGAAGCATTGCACGAAATAAGTTTGCGCCCAGTCTATCTTGCAGGTATGAAGTGATATATGGTGACGGTCATTTTACAAGAGTTAAATAACATTCGATTTTATTGTAGCGTTGTGTGTCTTGATTTTGTATTTCAGATGAAAAGCGCACGGCGCCATTTTGAAAGTGCAATGCAGACGTCATTTTTTTCAGGTCAGCTGTGGGGTCAAGTGAGGATGGTGACCGTAAGCCTAGGTCACGACTCGGTACCTGACAGTTCGAACTCGAGCTTGAGTTGCGCAATCGCGCGCTAGGCCTAGGATGTTTGGTTAAATCTTCGGATGTGGTGTAGTCGTGGAGATAAGAGACTGAAGACTTTTTTTTTTTACTTTGGTCACCTTGTGGGGGGGGGGGGGGGGGGACAATTGATAGTACTTCATACTCAGCTGATTTTTGCCTTTTAATTTTTTTTTTTTTAATGATTACGACAAATTTGGGAGACGGATAGGCCAATACATATTTTGTGACCCCTCCCCCCCCCCCCCCCCCCCCCACACACACACACACACACACACCACACACACACACACACACACACACACACACACACCTGATGTTTGTTTTGTTGTGTCAAGTAAGTCTGCATGACTTAAATGGCAATAAAATATTTTGAATGTTGAATCACACACACACACACACCACACACACACACACCCACACTCACCCACCACATCCCACTACACATCCATCACACTTCTCTCTCTCTCTCTCTCTCTCTCTCTCTCTCTCTCTCTCTCTCTCTCTCTCTCTCTCTCTCTCTCTCTCACCCGCACACACAATCTTTTTTTTGAAGATGTTTTACCTATGCATGTATGTTTACAAAAACAGATTGAAGTATTTAAAGAAGCAGAAGAGTGCTCACTAAATTAATGTAGGCAAAAAACAAAATAATGATGATAACATAATAAAGCATGCAAGTAAAAAGAAGAACAGAAAAATACCCTGGAAGTTAGTCTTCAGTTAAAGCTAAAGGCACATGAACTCTCTATCAAGGGATCCATGTAGTTCAGGCGAAGTACAGTCAGGGGAGGAGAGGATTTTATCCCCAAACCTTGGAAATGTATATATGTTAATTCCTACAGTTAATTACAATCAATAGACAAATTATTTCGGCAAAGTTGTGAAGACAAGAGATGATAATTACATGACTGAGTCGGTGTTTTCATAATCAAAGTTACACATGTACGAAGCCACCTCTGTGCTTTGAAATGGTGTGCATGGCATGGTCTTTTGTTTTGGGATGGGGGGGGGGTGGGGTTTGTTTGGGTTTTTTTTCATTTTTCTGCAGTGCCAATAAAGATTCATCTATACTTTAAAACTGTACAGAATTTTTTTTATTGCTTTTTCTGTTTGCATTGGTTTCTCAAAGTTGTGTTTCATTTCAGCAAAATTTTTCTTTTTTTTCTTTTTTTTTTTATTGTTGTTGATTACCAATGTTGTTGTTTACTTCAAACAAACAAACAAACACTCATTTTTTTTTACTCAATGTCTTTGAAATTTGGATTATGGTAGTTTATTTTCATGACATTACTGTTGTAAAATTTGAAAGCCATCCGTTTAAAAATTCAGAAGTTAGCTCTCATTTTCTCGCATGCTTCTTGTGTTTTCATGCACACCTGGCTGCACAGCTGGGCAGGAGAAAAACTCAGGCCACACCCATGGGGTAGAAAGAGTTAATTCCCCTGACCTGTTTTCTTTGCCTAACTTAGGTTACCACTCCCGCTCCAAGAGGACTAGCCTCCACGTAGGGTGATACAGATGTATAATACGACACACGGTTATGTGTGACCCGTAAGGACCGTCAGGACAGCTAGATAGCGGATTTAAGCATGTTTTGGATTGCAGTTTTCAGTTCATGTGGCCACATGATACTGTGACTAGTGCAGATTAACATAGCTTCGTAAGCCTATCCAACATCGAATGCAGAGCATTGTCGGGTGATTCCATGTCTTCTGAACTCTTTGTTTGCGGTTGCAGAGAGTAGGGGACTCAAGAGTAGTGACACAGAATACAAAATTCTGAGTATTTTCTTCGTACTTGTCAAAGCTTAAATATTAAAGTGAGAGCTTGAATCTTTTGATATGTTCTACCAGCATGTTATTCATAAGTTCAGAAAATTTCATTTTCTGTCAAAGTGTTTTGTTTTTTTTTGTTTTTACTTTGATGTGGTCAAAACAAAACATGATAAAAGCTGTATGCCACCAAAAATGTTGACTACTGCAAACAAAAACAATCAAAAAAAACCCAAACCCCTCACTACAATTCTGTATTTTGTTTATGGCTCAATGTGATATTTAATTCAACAAAATTTCCTTTTCACTTGTTGCTGTATAGCCTTCATAAATGCAAATAAACAGGCACACTCATACTTTTTAAAAAGAAAAGACATTGCGGCAACATTAATCTCAACAACCGGCACTAAAAATATTGCCATGATAATAGATTTCAAACATCATGAACAAAAACTGAAATGCATTGAACTGAATATAAAAAATGTATTAAAAAATCATCAGTGCACATACAGAGACACCTAGCACAACAGCAGCAATAGGGCAAGCAGAAATCAAATTGATTTTTTTTTTACGTAATGAGCACATGATTACATAAAGTTGTGTGTGCATTATCATCATGTAAGTGAGCTTTATGCATGATATTATGATGACTGCATTACCATTAGCTGTAACACTCCTCAGCATTTTATGGAGATGCTGTATTTCAAAACAGGATACTTATGAGGTAAAACCACATTTCTACTACTAAAGTCAGCTGTACAGCTGAATTTTATACTACAGCTAAATCTTATGTCACTATCAGAAAATAATTGGTTTATCTCAGGGACTTCTAAGTCAAAAGGAGTAAGGATGTGAACCAAAGAGCAAACAACCAAGAAAAAGAAATCAAAAAAAGGAAAGCCACTTTAGTGTACTCTCAGTTGTATTCATTGTAATTGGCTGTTGAATACTGGACGAGTGTAAATGACATAATCAACTAATTTAGTAAATCATACATTTTTTCTTTTGTTTTAATATGGAGACATAACATGTCCTCGAGATGTAGATTCCACCTACCCTCTTTGAGTAAAGTTCTATGAGCTCATACCTAAAAAACCCACTTGAATCAATAAAAATTAATGCCCTCATCATAATTTGTTTTCTTTAAATCTGAAAGAGAATTTGAAAAATGCTGCCATGATTTATATGATCACTGTCAGTAAACATGCATTTTTTCTTAGTAGCTAGTGTACATAATATGGTGGGTGGATCAGTGGTCTAGAGGTAATTCACATCCTTCTAGAAAGCAAGAAGTTGGGGTTCAATCCCCATGTGAACCAGAACTTTTCCTGCTTCCACTTGCCTTAAGTGTGCTTGTCTTTAGGATGCAATGATAAACCAAGGTCCAGTGAGCAATGCGTATTCAGAGCACATGAAAGAACCTACACAGTCAGAAGAGAAATGCACCAGTAAAATTCTGTACAAAAACACCACTCTTGAGACAGAAAGAAACACACGGGTTGGTTTGTTATTAAAAGTTCATGCTGCGCTTGTAATGCAGTCACCCTGCTTATTTGCTTATTCTGTTATCCTCGATATAAAAGAATAAATAAATAAATAAATAAAAAAAACCTGGGGAGAGCGAAACCAATTTTATACAGAGAAATCTGCCATGGCTAAAAGTGGCATACAATACAGCACAATACAGTGCAATGCAATACACTGTATACAGTGTAATGCAATACTGTACAGTGTGACACATTTAAGAGCTGTACAAAGCAATTCAATATCCACCACACATGGACACTGTGCAGATGATTGTCTCATTGTCTGTTATTCAGCTGAAGCACGTTACATTTTGTACTTCATTTCTGGGGAAGTGGTATATGGCAACTAACATATAAGTGTCTTATTTATCTGGCAATTCATTATTTTATGTGATAAATATATAAATTTTGGTACAGGTACTGTTTGTTTTGTTTGTTTGTGGTTATTGTTTTCCTCTTACTTTTAGAGCTTTCTTTACACTCTGTGTGTGTGTGTTTTGATGAAAACCAACAGTTCTGCTTGGCACCACATCCCTCCAAGCACAGGGTTAAGGAAAAACAATAAAGTGATAATAAAAGCACAACTGTGACAGTGTACACCTTCAGCTCTTCTTTTGTCATCACAGCAGCAAATTTTCAGCCTAAGGAAACTTCAAGATAGCGAAAATTTACTGATGCTATTAATAAAAAGAAAAGATGAAGCTGAACACAGTTGTGTTTTTATAACTATTTTACTACACGCACGCCGCACCACACACACACACACACACACACACGCGCGCGCGCGCGCGCGCGCGCACACACACACACACACACACACACACACACACACACACACACATCGAGCAGCCAACACATGCGTTCATTCTGTACGTAGCGCACGCTGGCAGCAGTGTTCCTCGTCTATTTAAGTGAATGTTCGATGTATTCTTGAATTGGATCGTGAGACTCGAAACGTGCTAGGCCTATAACGAAATCTAGACTTAAAAATCATCGTTACACGAGTCACGATTCTTTGTGTAGGCCATGCGGCCGTCGTCAAAGCAAAAATCACCGCGATGTTTCAGTTTGTTAATTAACCGGCCCGGTTAAAAGCTTGAAATAACCGATGATTAAGCTTAATGATCTCTGGTTAGGCCTACTCGTAATCAGTGTTTATAAAATACCGAGAATCTTCTTTAATCCTCACGGTCAGGCCTAGGGATTGAAGTCGCTGTATCCGGCCGGTTGAGGCTACACACCACCTTTATAAAAACGCACTTTTCCTTTCGTTTTTCTATTATGACTCTTATTATCATACTGCACGTACTAATGCATCCACGGAAATAAAAGAAACCACTGTTTATGAAAGACTATGCTCTGACTCAAAACTCATGTGATTTTGCTCAAATTTAGTAGGGCTTTTTTTTTTTTTTTCAGCAAACACTCGGTTCTTTATTGTCTGCTAGGCTAGCTTGCATGCGCAGGGTCAACGTTGTAAGAACACATGCAATTTTCATTACTTGATGATCATTTCCAACTTTCTAGTGACTACCTGGTATTGCTCTATGTCCTTCCTCTATTTCAAAAATAGGTACATAGTGGATTTTTTCATACTTAAAAAAAAAAAAATCTGTGAAAATCAACAACAAAATTCGGACCTCTATTTACATGACCCTTAAGCTAAAACAGGAGTGTAGCCTGAGTGAGTGAGTCGTCCAATGACTACGCTTATTTGGCCTACGTGCACCTATTACCCTAGCCTAAGCCAAAGCTCTTCCTGTCAGGCCTAGCCTAGTAGGCCCTATAGTCTTACCCACTATGCCTAGGACTACTGTTTGACCGAGGTTCTCTGAGTCGATTACTGACATCCATCCCCCTTTCACTTGATTGATTAAGGTATGGTTTTATTTCTTGTTCAACGATCTTTTAAGCCAATTTAAACTTATTTTAAAATGGTTTATTCAAAGGTTTTAGAGATACTCTTAATATTATTTCAGAGGTTTTTAAGCAGGTGATCTTATAATGATTGGTCTGTAAAGAAAACGTGGCAAGTTTGACTGACCTTAGTCCTTTTTTTTTTTTTATCGAGGATAATGGAATAAGCACTCGTGTGCTAAAGTCGTTAGTCATTGCCTTTGTTTGTAAGTTCAACTTTCGACAGAATTTTGTTCAGAATATGGCTACAAATGATTGGTAAAAATGGTTGCACGTGTGTATAAAATCTCACCATTGGTGGACCCTCGTGTTCTAGCTTAGGAACAACAACAAAAAAGTGTACTTACTAGGCTACTTTAAATCTTTATCCGTCCTCATGTAGCCTACCATATTGGGTGTCGATGGGAGAAAGCTTTTGTCTGCGGCAATTTATTTATATTTTTATATTTATATTTTTATTGGCAGTATCTCTCCCCCCCCCCCCCCCCCCCCTCCAATATTAGTTTTAAAAAAAGTTTCCCCCCTTTTATCCAAATGTATGATTTATATCACATGTATAACTTTTGACAGATGGTGGTGGATTGATGTTTTCAGTTGTTTATTTCATCTTGTTCTCTTGTCTGCTCTTTACCTATTAACACTTTTTTATTCTTCCATAATCAAAATCTTTTTATTGTGACTTCTGATTTTTGTCTTCTGATCGAGTGCATTTTTATTACCTTATCATATACAGTGTCCTTATTCTTGTGTGTTGTTTGGTACTGCGTAAAGTTTTATTGTTTAGTATCTTTTCATCTTGATGTATCCCTGAAAATGGCGGGACTGGATGTAAAAAAGCACACGAGTGCTTATCTATTATCCTCAAATAAAATACTTTGCCTTGCCTTGCAAGTTTGAAGAACTGGGAGGGTTGGGGGTATTCAATGTTTCTTGAACATTCTCGATCCAGGTCTTCCGCGGTATCCTGTACGATTTTTAACCCTAGATCAAAAAAAAGAATTTACTGATTAAAAAAATACGATTTTGACAACCACAAAAAAGCCCTGAAACCACGGCAAAGTGTTGTAACTCTTCCATGCCATTTACTTTTGTCTGCGTTAGGCCTAGCCGAGATCGTTGGTCACCACTTGACAGCAAATAACTTGCCTTTGTTGAAAGAAGGCCACCTGCTTTGTTTCAGTAGAATTATAGTCCTTTCCGAAGGCCACCTGCAAAGTACCAACCATGAACATGTAGGCCCCTTTATGATGCCAAGAAAGGGGAGGATCAGCAGCTAGCCCAGCCTGGAGAGGGACTGTAGAAAGAGGGAAGGGGGAAAGTGGGTGGGGGAAAGGACCTTGTCTATGTTTACGTAAAGAAGCAGTAGGCTAGGCTGGGCACCTAAAATATTGAAACTTTCTGGTCCTATTACAGTTGAAACACTGACATATGACCAGCTCTCAAAAGGTGCCTCACCAACTGCTGGAAATTAAATTACAGCAGACCTTCATGAGACAGAGATTTATACTAAGTTTAAACACCCAATATTCGTATTTTACAACAGAAAAGATAATACTTTTGATAGTTTTTTAGAAAATCACATTGAAAGACAGATGAAAAAATAGTGTTACTTGTGACGTGACACAAGTCATTCCTTCATAAATCAACAAATTCAAAGGTGAAAAAGGAAATAAGAAGTTCTGATGTTGTCTTTGATGTCTCTGAACATAACTACACACTGAAAGTTGGAATAGGTTATTCAAAGGGGAGTTACATAACATTGAATAATGGCACTGTCACCCGGGACACTATTCGACCAAAAAAGTTTTTTTCTACCATGCAAAAAAGCACTCTGCAGATACAAGCTGTGCATATAATTTACTTAAGAAAGCATTATTCTTTATTTCAAAGTAAAAAAGTTAATTAAGCCAATAATTTTGTCTAACTGTCACATTATGGTGTCATTTGTGACAAATCATGTCGTGACTAGCAATGTGTGCTGTCACAGGTCACATGTAACCAATACAAATATGAATAAACCACAGTGCTAATATTACACACCACTTTATGCCAAGGTTTTAAAGATATTTTCTGTCATTAATAATATTTATCTCAAGACAAATGCACAGTGGGTCTGGAATGATAATCTTTTAAAAGTTGGTGTTACATGTGACATGCTTAATGCTGGACAGTAAACTATTGTTTGGTCTTTGTTTTGTAAAAGTTTTACTAGAACCAGTGTAATATGGGAAAATCCACTTGTAAGTTATATTCCATTCTCATTTTGAGCACAATTTTGTGTGTTTTATTTTTTATTGATATCATTTTAAGACAGATCTATGGTGCTTGATATTAAAGTAGAGATCATCATCTTTTTAAATCCCATTTTCTTTGGATATCTTTTTTTTTTTTTTACTCTACAATACTTTTTGTGAAAAAAAAATCATTTTATTTATTTTTGTTAACTAAACATTCAGCTTGATAAAACAGTAATGCCATGCCTATGTCTCTTCTTGTTTTAAACTGTCTGAGAGCATCTCACAGTAAAGAAACACAGCTGTGAAGCTCTTTACTTTAAATCTTCTCTTTTTTTTTTTTTTGGGGGGGGGGGGTAGGGGCGTAACACTTCCCATGATTACCAAAACAAATATTTTATTGTAATAAAATTCATTTGAATTATTGATTTCTCTCTCTCTCTGTCTGTCTGTCTGAGTCTCTCTCTCTCTCTCTCTCTCTCTCTCTCTCTCTCTCTCTCTCTCTCTCTCTCTCTCTCTCTCTCTCTCCCCCCGTGTGTGTGTGTGTGTGTGTGTGTGTGTGTGTGTGTGTGTGTGTGTGTGTGTGTGTGTGTGTGTGTGTGCGTGCGTGTGTATGTGTGTGTGTGTGTGCGTGCGTGTGTATGTGTGTGTGTCACTGTGTGTGTGCCTGTGTGTGTGTATGTGCGTGCGTGCGTGTGTGTGCGTGCGTGCGTGTGTGTGTGACATCTACAATGCTGTTTTTGTCTTTCTGTGAGCCTGCAATAGTCCATTTATTTTGTTGCTGCAAAGGCATCATTGCATTTCTATGTTGTCTGTCAAATATCTCTTGGTTTAGTTTTGTTGGGTTTGTTATAATCCTATACTTTGTACAAAATACTAAATAGGGTTTCCACACAAAACATATCAAGTCAGTGATTTTACATTTTAAAATTGTGATTCTTAAGAAAACATAAAACAGAACCTAAATAGATCCACATCCAGTTAAAGGAATAAAGCACAAGCAATAGTATGCTATTAATACTAATATTAATAATAATACAGCTTTTGTCGGAACATAGAGTCAAAGTAGGTGAAAAAGAAAAGAAAGGAAAGAATAGATCTGGCAAACAGCTCTTTAATAGTACAGTGCCACAGTGACTTCACAGAGCATTAAACTAAAAGGTGAGAAAGAGGAGAATGTAATAAACTGGTGGGAAAACCATTAAGTAAAAGTCAAAAAGGTTCAACTGATGTGAAATTTTATTTGACATCTTCAGAAAGTGGGTATTCTGTTGCTCCTGTGCTACAGATTTAATCAAATGACCATGTGAATCTGCAAAATGTTCTTGAAGTAACAGTTAAATTATTTTGAGCAACAATTATAGGATGAAAATCATGAAATTATTACTAATAATAATAATATCATAATTGTCAGAGGTAGCCCATGTCTGTAACTGATAACTGTTTTAAGTCACAAACTATCACAGCTATCAGCATAATGTCTACATTTCTTTTCATCTGCTTGTGCTTAGGTAACATACTAAATATCTTCTTTTTTTTTTTAAAGAGCATGAGCACTATCAGTCACACATTGTGAATTGCAATTTAAAAAAATTAAAACTTCTGTTAAAAAAATTCTTGTAAATGTTTTTTTTTTTAACCAAAATATGTTAAGATGTTGTCCAGTGCTAAATAAGTCCAGAGCACTTGTGAAAGTAAAGCTGTTTCATGGATAAACTGCTGACAGAAAAATGAGCTTGCTGCTCAAACTTCCTCAAAGCTGGTGTCTGATAGTAGTAACATTGAACACTATTTATGGTCACTGCACAAAGTATACCAGAACTATAAACTCCCTGCCCCATTGGTTGAAATTAACATAAACTACCATTATGATTTGTGTAAAAACAATTATTGAAAACATTAATTCCATACAAAATTTCTCAAGAATGGTGTGCTTTGTAATTCGCGACACCATGCCAACTTTCATCACACAACTCTCCAGACCACGAAGAACCAGCTAATTCGAAAGTACAGCCAGTAACACTTTCAAACGATCTTTTTAACAGCAATCTAATATAAACACACCCCTAAAAGACAACAGAAATGTTTAAAAGTAAGAATTTAATGGTTTTAGGTGTCATTTGTTACATTTAGTGTACCGCGTAACTTGAAAATTAAGCGTGACAAAAATGAAAACCTCAACTGCACGCCTCACCATCTTCACCATGCTGGTAAACAAAGTTTTGCACATGCGCAGACGGCATTTCCGACATCCAAAATGGTGGACATGACTGTGTTCAACCTTATGTTAAAAAAATAAATTAAAAAGTTTCATTCGTGATTTTGTGACACTAAATATTCAAAAAGCAATATTTTCTAACACAGCATACTATTTTACATAAAATAGTGATTTTTAGAAAGCGTCAACACAATAGAAATAATCAAGTGCGTTCCCCGATCCAGTCCAAGTTTTACATCGTTCTACCGAGGCATCATCTAACGATCTCAGCGTGACAACTTATGTAACGCGGTACTCCATGTTTTTAAAGTCATAATACCTCAAAAAGTATGTGTATTTGAGCACAAATCTTTTAAAGAGAATAAAGATCAATTCAGTAACTAAAACACTGCCCAGCTGTTTTAGCAAACTACTCTTAGTTCGTGCACACGATCATGCACAATAACCTATGTGCTGACGGACCCATTAAAATAGGCAGAAAAAGGCCCACTTTTCCACACTATTATCTAAAATTAACAATATTTTGACTACCCACTAGCTTTAAAATGCTCAGTTCATCTCTCCAATCATTTTCCTAGAGTATTTTAGGTTTGCTGATTTAAGTGAATGATTACTTACAAAGTTACAGCGTTTTTTGTAAGGTATATGTAAGACCGGGCACCTTTTGAGAGCTGATCATATCTATTATATATAACTTGTGCATAGAGAAAAACAACTTTCCTCTCATATTTAAAAAGGTAGAAGTCATACCAGTCCACAAATCTGGAGATTCTTCTTGTCCTTCAAATTACAGACCAATTTCAATCCTACCTGTCTTATCTAAACCCATCGAAAAACATATATATCCAAAAATCTTTATATTCCTACTTTGTTAACAATCTAATAAATGAAGATCAGTCAGGCTTTCGTAAAAACTATTCTTGTCACACAACTGTAACTCAACTTACAGACAGTCTCTTACACAACATAAATGAAAATAAGTTTACAGGTCTAATTTTTGTTGACTTTGAAAAAGCATTTGATGAAATTAATCACTCCATGCTAGTGCGTAAACTTCACCTATTATATAATAGACTAACACCAGAAATAATCTTTTTAAAAGTTTTTTGTCAGATAGACAGCAGCAGGTAACTGCAAATAATCAAACATCAGAATTAGTATCTATTAAACATGGAGTACCACAAGGATCAATATTGGGTCCTCTTTTGTTCTCAATAAATTACCGTAAAATCCCTAGCATAAGCCCACCATCTAGCAAACGCCCACCCCCCACTTTGGGCCAAAAGTTGTGCACAGGGTAACTACCTAGCAAACGCCCACCCTGCTTTTTTCAAAGAGACTATGCTCACTTTCACTAGGATTTGTGCAGTTTGTTCAAAAAGTCATCTTTTTCCCTTTCTTTACCTTTTCGTGTTTCCTTTTTTCTTATTCTTTGTCCCCTCTCCTCACTCCCACCCATACCCAACAAAGTGAATTAAAATTACGTCATGCTTTTTCCACTGACGTCTTTTGTCTGTCAGTGATGTACCAGTACTTTGACGACGCTTCCTGATGGCCGGAAGCTGGTTCTTGAATCTCTCTGTGCCATTTTTGCAAAATGCCCAAGCGACAGTCTTACACTGTATATTTCAAATTGGAAGCCCTTCAGTATCTGGATAATGAAGCAGGTGGGAATGTTTCGGAGTGTGCCCATGAATTTTCTGTGGATAGGAAGAGGATCGGGGAATGGAGTGAAAAGAGAGATAGACTTGAACAGCAATACGGAAAAGACAAAAATGAAAACTGTCAAAAGGACCAGCAGTTAGATCTGGACATGTCGACCAAGGTGTGCTGCATTATCTGGAAGATGAAGGCAGGGTATTGCGAAACAAGGACCTACAATGGAAAGCGATGGAACTTGGCCTTCTTTGCCTCAAAATCCTTTTTTATCTATTTTCCTTCATTTCTACTCACACGACCTAACTTACATGCTTTCGGGGTTTGTATTCACCCGATTACACGGTTGAGCACAAAAAATATTTTGTGCAAAGGGGTCTATCCCTAGCAAACGCCCACCCCCCAATTTTGCCCTAAATCAGTGCACGGGGGGGGTGGGCGTGTGCTAGGGATTTTACGGTATATGTAAATGACTTACCCTTATTTCTAGATTGTAGCTCTATGAAATGTTTGTCGATGACACATCCCTCTATTGTAGTGATACTGACCCCCACAGAATGACACTCAAACTTCAAAACAATATCAACAGATTGATTACTTGGACTCAATTAAACCATATGTCCTTAAGTGCGCAAAAAACTAAGAGTATACATACATACTAGCAAGACAAAAGAGGCTAAAAATGAAAAGTAAATTTCAACCTTTGTTGGTAGATCAAAAAAATATGAAGAAGTTGACTCACACAAAATTCTGGGTGTAATTATTGACCAAAATCTTACTTGGACTGACCATGTGATGGCACTAGGAAAACGTCTTACAAACAAGGTATGTCAGTTATCAAAAATAAAACGCTTTCTAGATAATCATTCACGCAAACTCTTTTTTTGTGGACATATCTTGCCTATAGTTGACTATGCCTCATCTTTTGGGGACAACTACAGTGAAACTAATTTAAAATTCATTCATCGATCATATAAAAGAGCACTAAAACTTGTCCTTTTAAAATCAAGCTCCCTAACCATCAATGATTATTAGCAAACAAATATTCTTACATTCCAAAACGGCCTTTATTTCAATAAAGCTCTATTTGTACAAAAAGTTGTCAATGGAAATGCCCCTCCCAATATCACCAATAGATTCAAAATTAATGAGCCCAGGCATAACCATCTACTAACATTTCCCAGACCCAGAAACAATCTTTACAAGACAAGCTTCTTATATTCAGTTTGTGATTTATGGAACAAGCTCCCAAAACGTTTAGAATGTATCAAAAATGAAAATCAGATAAAAAATCATGATGCACTTATGCAAAAATGTATAAGAACTAATCATGAATCCAATCAACCATATTTAGATAAGATTAAATATATTGGTACTCTCTGCTCACCCTAGAAATCTTTCACGTGTGGTTTATTGTGACTGAAAAATCTACACTTTGCTTGCTTTATATGTATGTGGAAGGGGGAAAAGGAGGAGAAAGTTGTTTTTGTTATAATGTATTTATGAATAGGAAAGGGTGTAAGTGATGTAAGTAAACACGTGTACAATCTGCAAATTCAAAAGGAGAAAACCAAATCACTGATCTGATGGCTAGATTGGAGACATTTTTTCACGCATTTTTTCTTACCCAGTTCAATAGTTTTCAGTATAAATGTTTATTTTATTACTTTTATCAATGAGACTATTGCTGTATTAGCACTATTAAATTTATACTACTTTGGTAAGTGGTTAAGTCCTTTCTTTTTTTCTTTTGTTTTTTTTTTTGTTGTGGTTTTTGTCTGTATATATAGGGGGTTTTATTTATTAATATAATCATAAATCATTACTGTAATTCTTCTGTTTGCTGTTTGCGTTTTCCCCCTTCCTCCTTGATACCCCCTCCCCATCCCCTTTTTTGTTTTTGTTTATTTTGTTTGTTTTTTTGTTGTTTTTGTTTGTATGATTGTTAGTGTTTATGTTGTTTCCTCTCATGGTGATGGGTATTATATGGTACTGTTGCATTGTTGAATTTTCCTTTTCTTCCTTCTAGTATTATAAAGTATGAACTGAAGTATGGAGATATTGTAATTTAACCTGACATAAATTGCTTATTGACATTTCATGGATTCTTTTTTCTTAAGTCTTAAATAATGGTATTGGTGACATTGTACCTGATAAGCTGTTTATTTGACATTATATGGGTTTTTTTTTTTTTTTAAATGTGTGCATACGCATACGTGCTGCAAACGCGCACGTGTGTGTGTGTGACTTTTGGGTGTTTTTTTTTTTTTGGTTGCTTTTGACGTTTTGTTGTAATTGTTGTTGCTTGTATTATCTATAGGCATATTTTTTGTTTTTAAGGCTGTTATATATAGTGTTAAAATCATGTTAATTAATGTTGGTGAACATTTTGGTGGGGGGGGTTGTTTGGGGTTTTTTTGTTTGTTAAGGTTTTTTTCTGGATTTTTTTTGTTTTTGTCTTTTTCTTTAGATAGATAGCTTGATGAAAAAAAGCAAATCAATGCTTATTCAATGCACCATCTGGAAATAAAAATTTGATTTGATTTGACTTACACATTTCTGTTTCGTAGACTGTGCATGATTTGGTCTTAATTCACACACACGCTTTCTATCTCTCTCTCTCTCTCTCTCTCTCTCTCTCTCTCTCCTCTCTCTCTCTCTCTCTCTCTCTCTCTCTCTCTCTCTCTCTCTCTCTCTCTCTCTCTCTCTCTCTCTCTCTCTTTTCAAAAAAAATCTTTGTTTTGATTTGCTTTACCCCCTGCTCCCCTTTCTTTTCACCTCTCTTTCCATTAGGAATGCTTGTTTTTCTCATCTGTAATCTATCTCTGTCATTGTCCCTCCCTTTGCCAATCTCTGTCAGATAGTCTGTCAATCTGTTATTATCTGTCACTTCCCCACCCCACCTCTTTCTTCGTATTTTCTGTGTTTCTTTAATTCAGCATCCTGACACTTTTTCTCTAGTATCCCTACTCACACACACACACACACATGCACGCACGCACACACACACACACACACACACACACACACACACACACACACACACACACACACACACACACACACACACACACACCCTAGTGGTCAGAACATTGCGCTGGCAATTTGACGACTCGGGTTCGAGTTCGGTCGAGGAAATTTTTCTCCTGGAGTTAACATCAGTGCCGACTCAACTCTCCCCAAAAGTCCTTCGGATGAGACTTTAAACCAAGGCCCCATGTGCGAACGCACGCAGAACATCTTGCGCACACGTTAAATCCTGTTCTGCTTTTCGTAAGAGTAGGCCATCTTGTTTCGGTGGGAACAGATGACAATATTTACAAAAACTGCATACACACAGGGACCGGATGAAAAAAAGCACATGATAATGATGATTGCTTATTCTGTTATCCTCGATATAAAAGAATAAATAAATATAAAAAATAAATAAATAAAAATATAACACACATTCTCTCTCGTTCGCTCGCTCGCTCGCTCACTCAATCTCTCTCTCTCCTCTCTCTCTCTCTCTCTCTCTCTGTTCTGTCTTCTCTCTCTCTCTCTCTCTCTCTCTCTCTCTCCTCTCTCTCTCTCTCTCTCTCTCCTCTCTCTCTCTCTCTCTCTGTCTGTCTGTCTGTCTGTCTGTCTGTCTGTCTGTTTTTAAAAAGATCAGGCCCAAGTCCAGTAAATCTCTCAAAGAGATGAAGGACTTGCTGTTGTCATGTCACTGATGTCCACTATGGAAAACCTGTGAAGCAGAGTGGCAGTCAGAATTGTTCCAGGTTATGTTCAGAGAGAAAGAGGTGCAGAGCAGCACACACGCACGCACACACACAAGTTGAATTTTTTTGTTTGTTTTAGCTAGCCCATAACAGTTAAAATCTTCTTGATGGGTTTGACAGATTATGAAAATGATCTCCAGACTTTTGAAGAGATCTGTTTTGTAGGAGAGGAGCCTCAGGAGGGGGAGGGGTTCTTCTGATCTTTTATTTCACTTTTTTTTTTTTCACAACATCATTTAATCAATCTTCATGCAAATTTCACAAGTACATACATTCATTATTGCTTCTGGCTTCTTTTTTTTTTCTACCCAGAATGGAGCAAGCAGAAGAAGAAGAGCGGGATGCAGCCTACTGCCCTGACCTCTGTAGCCCTGATCCAGTCAGCAAATCACCGGAACAACATCAAGCTCATTGGTCCCCGGTTGTCCAGCTGACACGCATGACATTAACTGCCGATACAACACAGGTGAAGGTGAAAGATGTGTATGGAGCAGAAGAACTTTGGAACAGGCATGAAGATCACTGGAGGCTGCAAAATGCAAGAAACAGTCCTGCCATCTTTAGCTCTGCTTCGTCGTTCTTCAAGTCACGCAAGCATCATCGAGTTTACGGCAACAGTCCACATTTGTCCCCATTTGTCATGCTGACACCCATCTCATTGCCTCCTGATACAAAATGGGTCAAGGTGGATAATGTGTTTGGACCCACAGGACAGGACAACAAGCATGGTCGTGCTAACCTCCCATCTTCACTATATAAGACCATGGTTCGTATCCATGCGTCACATGGCTTGAACAGGAATGGTGATGAAGCTTGTGACTACTCTCGGGATGGTACAGCTGTGGCCAGTAATGGGGAATAAAAATATTCTCTGAATGTATGTCCATGAGAGAAGAAAGTGATACAATATTGGAAAGTGACAGTGCCACCATCTGCAACAACTCGGTTTCGTCAGATTTCTTAGACTCGGACTCGACCATCAGTAATAACAGTTTTACAAACCAGCAAAGGTTCAGTTCTCTACCCGTTGGTGTCACACCAAGGGTAGGTTTAAGTGACAGCGAGCAGGACAAAATGTCTCTGTCAAACTCTTCAAACTGTCAGAGGGATGTGAATTCCATCCAGGAGAACTGCCAGAGCCAGACAGTTTGAAGTGTGGACGAGGCCTATCTGTGGGGCCGTGTCAAAGATCAGCAGTTTCTGAAAAGAAGAGGTCAGGCAGACCGGCCAGAGTGCTAAAACAGTCGAAGGCAAAAGTAGGTGAAAAGGATAACGCAGCTGCAAAGACGAGGAAGAGGCACAAAATGGAAAAGAAAGAGTGCAGCAAAATCTGCCATGTGTGTGGGAAACTCTTTACTCGCTCTGAAAGTCTCACTGTCCACCTGCGTGTCCACTCTGGGGACAGACCTTACCAGTGTCAGCTCTGTGATGCCAACTACAAGATAGCAGGGCACCTGCGTGACCACGTACGTTCCAAACACTCTTCCTCCAGGCCCTATTTGTGCGCTAAGTGTGGAAAAGACTTCTCTTACCCAACAGCAAGGCACAGACATGAGAAAACATGCGGTAAGAACATGTCTGAACGTGTTGGATACAAATGCCAAGTCTGTGACAAGGGATTTGTCACAGCCAAAGGATTTGCGAAACATCAGGGTACATGCGACTCTTCACGCCAAAGAAAAAATTCAGAGAAAGAGAAAGAGTTGCCGTATAAGTGCAATACTTGTGACAAACTGTTTGCCACTTCTCCTGGCTTGGAACGTCATCAGCGTTTTGTTTGTGGCAAAGGCTCCTCCACAGGACTCTACACTTGTGAGGAGTGTGGCAAGACGTACAAAAAGAAAGACCGCTTCGAGGCCCACATCCGTCGACACACTGGAGAGAAGCCATTCAAGTGTACACTTTGTGATAGTGAATTCTATGAGGAAAGTGCTATGAAGAAACATGTGAACAGGCACAAAGAAAACAGAAAATTCAAGTGCTCCATGTGTGAAGCATCCTTCTATGAAAAGCAAGCACTTTCTGTACATGTTATGCGCATCCATTGCGGTCTAAAGCCTTTTAAATGTCCTGAATGTGATGCTGATTTATCATCGGCTTACCAGCTTTCCAAACATATCCGAAATCTCCACAGACAGGAGAGACCATTCAAATGTGTTTTGTGTGGTAAAGAATTTTTTGATGCAAAGTCCTATAAAAACCACATGCAGCAGCATACTGTTCAGCACAATGATGCAGACCAGCTTAGTCCCCAGCAACCCAAACAGCATACCTGCAAAATCTGCAACAAGGCCTTTCTCTGGCAAGAACTTGAAGCTCATATGGCTTCTGAGCATTCAGGATTGTCACTAAGCGATGTCCTCAGTGAAGACGTGTTCAAGTGTGATGTGTGTGGCAAAGAGTTTCCCTGCCAGCAGACTTTGCGTGTGCACAAGCGTAGTCACACTATTGTGAAGCGCTTCCAATGTGACAAGTGTGACCGTCAGTTTGCATTTCTTTCAGCCCTGCGCTTTCACAGCAAAAGGCATTCCGAGGAGCGACCACACTGTTGTCAGGATTGCGGGAAAACATTTCGCTGGCTGTCAAATTTGACCTTTCACAGAACGACTCACCACACACCAAAGCCAGACTATTCTGAAGTGCATATTGAGACATACGTATGCAACAAATGCGGGCTGCAGTTCAATCAGAAAAGCCTTTTGTTTCTCCATCTGAAGTATCATGATCCAGGAACCCCGTGCATTTGTTCGCGGTGTGGTAGAGGGTTCACAGGCTTCGATGAATACAAGACCCACATGTCCTCGCATGACATTGTCACTGCAAAGCCGCACATATGCTCCATATGTGGAGCCAGTTTCCCTCATGAACACTTTTTGGACAGACACCATAAGCAGAAGCATGCTCCACAGAACCAAACTTCATTTGTATGTCAAGAGTGTGGGAAAAAATTCACCCGCAAAGTATACCTTCAGAAACATGCTGCTCGTCACGCCAAGTACCCACAGGGTCAAATCCCCCCAGCAGGCCGTCCAAGAAAAGACTCGGGGAGCCCGGAACCTTTGCAGCAGCATTCTGCACACTCCGTTCTGGACATGGACACAACCAAGTATGCCGTTCATCCAGAGGTGGACAGCGTCCTTCATTCCGGATCATGGCACACTACTTTCGCGCCTCCCGTCATCAGCAGTGAATTCCACAGTGAGATGCAGCCTGAAAGACATACAGACCAGTTAAAGTGAAGACCATACCAGCATCACTCTGTTTGAATTGCAAAACTATCAAAGTCCTCATAATATTACATTAACCACACTCATGCTTGGCCCAAACCAAATCCTCATGATACTTACATTAACCACACTCATGCTTGGCCCAAACCTGATGGCTATTGAGCAACTCCCAAGGGGATACCTGGGGCTCTTTCAGTCTGAATAGCATCTTCACCTTCTGAAAATGATGTGCTTGAAATTTCCCTTTTCTATCACTTTGTCTTTTTCAGACCTATGCACCCTTCATATTTTTCACATTTGTTTCCAGCAAAAGTTGAAAAATACGGGAAATGCGATTTCATTCATCAAAATCCAATTTTTTTTCAACAAAATATCTGAAAATCAAAAATATCTGCTGTTGTTCAGAGACTGTTCATCTCGCGATTTGTCATCTACTAGCTTATCATTCAGAGTCTAGTCTCCCCTTACAACGCATGCGCACAGCACGTCTTTTAAAGCAACATGGCCGATAGTGGTGTGTATTTTACCGAAAAATTGACCAAACTGACACACTTACAAAAAAAAAAAATGTGGGGTAAATGCAAAATGAAGCTACCAGGCCAGGATGGGGCTAGAAGAGAGGTGCAGATGCAGATACACTTAACAGCAAAATTGGCCGTTTGTTTTGCCGAGTAAAGTGTGAGACCAGTGCTACATCCTCGCACAAGGCTAGTGAAATTTAAGATTTCATTCACAGGCGGTGTCGAACACAGTCAGAAAATAACAAACCACAGCACTTTCAAGTTATAAAAGCACTGATCTCATGGCAAATCATGCAGAGCAAAACGGTCGCATCTTCAGAAAATCTGTTAATCATTAAAATTGCAGAGTGACTCGTTGTTAAGTGATATCGCATCGAACACAGCCTCCACTCTGCTGCTGTACTGAACAGCAGCAAAACACATACACAGGTCTTATTTTCCAATCACACAAAATGTCCTGGCAAGTCTACTTCAAAATCAGATGAATTTTTTATCTGCTTTTGTACCGGGGCTTCAACTAGATATTAAACTGAGAAAGGTGTAGGATCTTCCAGCCTTCACAAGAGTGCATGATGTTTATCTGAATATCAATATGTCAGTTGATGTGACACAAACTGCATTTCTCATGGAGAAAAACTTACACATGCTAGATATTAACACGGCATTGACATATATCACACACACACACACACACACACACACCAACACACACACACACACACCACACACACACACACACAATATATATATTTTGATGGGGAAAAAAACACAAAAAGCTTATGAACTTTTGTACAGTAGAGAGAAATTGGGGAAGGCAAACAAATAGGGAAAAAAGGCATTACAAAAAATAGAAGAGAAAAAAAGCTGTTTATTCTTTTTACTGGAAAAGTTCGCAGACTACAGGCAAAAATTCTGAGAGCCTGCAAAAAATACTGAAAATCACCATGAAAGTACTGAAATCAGTAATATGGGGGTGCACGGGTCTGCTTTTTCCTTACCTTTTTATCATTCCTCTGGCCTACCCTGTCCATTCTACTTTTTTTTTTCAAGCAAATCTTACAGATATTTTGTGTTCATTATATGTAATTTTGCCTGTATTGTTTTGTTTTGGTGAGTGGCACAGGTTGTACCATTCTTCAGTGTTACCTGCTGATATGTCATTTTTCTCTTGTTTATTCTTTTTTTTTTTACCTTTTATATTAAGTGTTCATTATTCTCTTTTAAGCTTTTTTGTAACCTGGGGATGATAAATTGAGCAGAATGGTTGGTGTCCTCAGCACAGCGTGGTTTTATTGGCCAAAAGGAATTAGATGATTAATGTACTTTGTAATTGTGTTTTTCTCTTTTTCAGTTTTAGGGTATCTAGATTTTGAATGGATTACATTATGCTGATTTTGAACTGAAGCTGAATGTTACCGGATTTGCTGAAACTGTAAGATGTCAGCCCTGATATGGCTTTCAGGGTCAGATGGATTTGTTTGTTTGTTTTGTTTTTTTGAACCAGTTTGCTGCCAATAGGACTTCAGCTGACCTTGTTTCATTCCAATTTTTCACAAGTTCTTGTCGGGTCTAAAATTGAAAATATTTGTTCGCTCTGTTACTGTTAGAAGGTCTAAACTGTTCAAAATATGGAGTTCTAAATAAGGAATGTCACAGCCAGCGTCATTGTTTACTTCATGCCAGTCAGTACTGGCCAAGTTTGTGCGAGTCTGAGCCAGTGCCACATGACGAGATGGATTCTCAACCTTAGTGCTCGATAGTCAGTTACCTGTCCCCTTCACAGTTAATGTACACCACTTTGCCAGCACTGCAGATTTGGGTTTTTGGGTTGTGGTTTTTTTTTTATCAAAATGGTGATAAGAAAGGTGATAGATCTTTTGTCTGATGATTCACTTGAAAATTAGTGATTAGTGACAGCAATGAATGGACACTTGCCGGATGCTATGTATGTTACTTGTGTATCAGACGAAGCTTTCAGCGTACAAGTGCACTCGCGTCTTATAATGTAGTGAGTCCACTCACAGTTCCAGCAATGGCAAGTCACAGCAAAACAAGGCCTGAGGTAATAGGAAATAGGGATCTGGAGATTAGGCAATTCCTCATTCATTCCATAAAACATATAATTTATAAACATATAACACTTGTCTATATCCAATAGTTTTCAGGCTAGAATTTTGTTAATCATTAGCCTGAAATTGTAAAATATCTATGGCACTTGCAGGAATTTCCAAGTTTTTCCTGGCAGGAAACTGGTGACTATGGCTGCAGCTAAAATGATCAGTTGAATGAAGCATAGTGCAGACCTGTATTTAATAGGCCTAACATTATCATGAAGTCTTGGTTTTGTTTGTTTTTTAGATGTAGAAATTACCACTTTAAATAGAGGAAAATCATCTCAAAATAATATGCATGTACATTAGAGTCTAAGCCAACATGAAAACGGGTAAGAGTGGAAGGAGTTTAAGTAAAGTGTTAGTGGCCAATCTAAATCTCAGAAAAAGACTTCCTGAATACAGTAGTAGTCCTTTTCAATCACTCTAAATTTGTTTAGTGCTTAAGAAAAGTGTTTATACTATCTCTTTCTTCACATCATCTTTCTTTTTTCCCTTATTTTTCTGCCCCCCCCCCCCCCCCCCCCCTTCCAATCCATTTACTTGCCTATTAGTTAACCAGCAAAATCCCCTTTTTTTCTTCCCACAGTTTGAGATGTGTTGTCTGTACCGTTGCATACCAATTACAAAATTAGTGAACAGGATAAGGATGTGCACAGTATGTCCTTTCTGCTGCACTCTTTTGCTTACAAAGTGTCTCTGATTTTCTTTTTTCTTTTTTTTTTTGATTAATCAAGACAAATGATATTTTAAATTTATCAATCTTTTTTGTCGCTTTTTATTTTCAATCTTTATTCTTCATTGTTGTATGCTCAGACACCAGTCATATGAGCAAAAATGTGTTGCGCTTCATTCAGCACCTGACACTCTAAGGATAAGTTATGGGGAAAAGCTGAACTCCTCAGCACAGCCTCGTATTATTGCCTCAGTAATCTGACGAAGAGTGTTGAATTTAATTATTGGAATTTTTTTTTTCTTTTATATTTCTATTTCCATTCTTTTATATTGAGGATAATGGAATAAGCACTCGTGTGCTTTTTTACATCCAGTCCCTGTGTATGCAGTTTTGTAAATATTGTCATCTGTTCCCACTGGTACATGATGGCCTACTCTTACAAAAAGCAGAACAGGATTTAACGTGTGTGCAAGATGTTCTGCATGCATTCGCACATGGGGCCTCGGTTTATAATCTCATCCGAAGGATGGATAAGCTTGTAATGCTGAGTCGTATACCTCTTTCAGTCACAGCAGATTTCTCTGCATCAAATTCAAGCTGCTCTCCTGCTAATACTAATAATAGCACATTGCCAGAAGAGCGGAGCCAACCTTTTCTAGTTACTTTCCTGACTGTATGTGTTTTTGTTTCCCTATGGTGTTGCTTTTTTTCTACCATATTTTGCCAGGAACAACTGTCTTGCTGCCTTGGGTTCTCTGATGTAGGCGTGTATGTGTGGCATACAGGACCTCAGTTTATCGCCTCGTCCATGTTCAAATAAGGATCAAACATTGACTTACCATTTTCTGGACATGTATCTTTCCTCAAGACCAATGGTCCACCCTGAAGTGTCTGAAATTGTCCGTTTGGAGAAAACTTATATCTGACTTGGTTTGTTTTGAGTTAATGTGGTTTAAAAACCTGGATATTTCGTTAGCTGTTTTTAAGCTCTGAGTAATATCTTCAGTTAAGCTCTGACTATATCTTCAGTTAAGCTCTGAGTAATATCTTCAGTTAAGCTCTGAGTAATATCTTCAGTTAAGCTCTGAGTAATATCAGAATGAAACTGTCAATTCTATCATGAAGGTGTTGAAGCCAGTATCAAAAATAGAAATCAAGAGAATAAAAGAAAAAAAAGGCTCTGCAAGTATGTTAATTGTTGAGTGGTTTAGTGATTCTGATCAATAATCCATATAACTTACTTTACACGGTTCTGACTGACATTCATCTTTTAATATAGTTCCCAATAGGGGAGGTAGATGACAGGATCGATAGTTTATGTTTTGCATATTGTGGGCTTGCCAGATATGTTAGTTTTGTTACCTTTACCTGATTTTGTGCTGCTGAGAAAATTCAAACAGGCTTTCAGTTGTAGATGTATGTGTTAAAGCTGGCAAGGTCAGGTATACAATCCTTGATTTTTAGCATTGTTGATCTGTTTTGTGTGTGTGTTAATTAAACATCATTATGGATCAACTTAATATTATTCGTCAATTGTGATCTCTATAGACATGATCTTCTCCCTCAAACAACTTCAGGAGAAATGTAGAGAGCAAACCATGAGACTGAAGGCTGCCAATGATTAAATAAACATCATTATGGATCAACTCAACTGATGATTCATAATTCTGATAATCCTTCATTATTAATAATAACCACAAATATTCAAGTGTCTTAAGTTTTTTTGTTTTTTGTTGTTGTTGTTTTTTTGGGGGGGAATTAAGATATAGACTTTGTTTTTTATTTGACAAGTTTTGAGGCTGTGTATGAATAAAGTGGAGGGGGGGGGGGGGAGTATTATCAGTTGACAGTCAGGTGGATAGTAACAATATGCTATCATGGAAAATTTTTGTTTGCTTTTTTTAAATTGAAAGATATTTTTGTTTTGAAAATGTGTTGAGCAAAGTAGTCCTCTGTTGAAAGGATCTACACATGACATAAAGACCTGTGTGCATTCACACAATGCTAGCTAGAGTTCTTCTGTTACAATGAAACTATAATTTACAGTTGTTACCATTTCACCTATCACTCATGTCATAGCAAAAAGGAAGACCCATACTCAACTTTTTTCTCGGGGGGGGGGGGGGGGGGTCTTAGTGGCGTTCAGGTTGTGATCTGACACTAGTGACAGTGCAGGCTCCAGTAACCTCCTAGACACCCATTCAAAGGAATATTTTCCCTTGGAGTTGACATCAGTACGGACTCCACTCCCCCAAAAGTCTTTTGGATGAGACTTTAACCTGATGTCCTGCGTACAAACTCATGCACATGTTGCGCACATGTTAAAACCCATTCTGCTTTAAGAATAAGCCATTGTGGGCTGGTAGGAATGGATGTCAAATTTTAAAATATGCATGCATGGTGTTGTGTTTAGGCATCATCCCAGAAACAAAGAAACAATCAATCTGAATGTCCGGAATATCTGGTCAAAATTTACTGATGAATACTCGAAAAGTGCTTTTTTCTTAGGAAAATGGTCTTTCCCAAAAAATCTGCAAACCATACATCATGGGTCAAAATATACCCACATGCATGAAGAACAAACATTGCACCCTGTTCTGTCTTGGGTCCAAATATGCCAGTGCTCTCTCCTTATGGAGGGACAGTCTCTGACCTGTCTGCATTGAATGGAACATCAAGAAAAGGGGAATAGCCTAGCGGATTGCATACTGTACTGCTCCATGTGGGTTTGGACTGAGGGGGGTGGTCTTACTGAAAAAGTAGGAAGGGTAGAGAGGCAGCTACTTTCTCAGTGCACATGAGAGAGAGTGGATGAGGGGAAGAGAAATGCATGGGTGTGTAAATTTGTGAGAATTAATTTGTGTTGTGTTTGTGACATAGACATGTGCAGAAATTTTTTATCAGACACATTTTCCCTGTACACTTGCAGCTTTGATCAGTGGTCTGTACGTCTGAAGATATCAGTATAGCCATTATGTCCCTGTAAGGTAGGAGCATGCATGTGTACCTTATGGGTGAGCTTGCCTGCACATGTTTTTGTATACATATTTGGGGTGTGCATGATTGCTAGCATTAATAATATATGAATAGCAGAACTGCTTCTCCATTGCTGCATTTTAAATATGCCCTGAGCTTATGATGTGAATATTGCCATATTTTGGGGAATGATGGTGCTTTCGTTTATAAAATATGGGTATTTTTCTGACCCACAATGTCCAAAAAGGGTTTGTGCATTCAACTTCTTCTTCTCTTCTCTTGTTCGCTTTACACTGTCAGATGTGTCTGGGGAAAATAATGGCATGTCCTTTCCAGCTCCTCTCATGGGCTGTACAGCTTGGTCTGTAGGGTTATTTCCGTTTGCCACACTTTCTTCCTCAGGTTGCCAAATAGCATACACCTCTGAAGGATTACTCGCCTGTCTGGTTTTCTTTACCACAGGCACACAAGGGAGAAGGAGAAGTTTCAGCTTTGTGGACAAATGGTGGTTCAGTCTGTCATGCCCAGTACAGAGTCTTAGAATTATGACTTGTTCAGCTTAAATCAAGGATAACTTTTGACCAGTGTCATAAGCAAACAAGTTTGGTGGGGGGGGGGGGGGGGGTGTCCAAGTGTATATGTCAGAAAATGCCCACAGTGTACAGTCTATTAAATTTTAGGTAGCATATGACAATAGTAAATTGTTGATTTTGTGTATGTGAAATTCTCAGTAACAGATTTTTGTACATGTCATCATTAGTGGGAGGCTTTTTAGGGGGGGGGGGGGGGGTTGTGAGCATGGACCCTGACCAGCTGGCTATTGCTGACTTGAATTAGCTATAAGGATGCTACTTACACATTCATCTCTTTGTGTGGAGAAACAAGTGTTATATGCTCGGTTATTCAGGCAACCATACAGAGTTTATATATATTATTCCTTTTCATGAGCATGACATGCAGTGTATGTATTATGTCAACTACAAAATGGCAAATAATGGCAATCTTTTTGTATGTGTCCTGGAAAGCTCACACTGAACACCTGAGATTATTTGGAGGATGGGAAGAATCTCCACCATTTAAATCGGGGTCCAAAGCAGTGCCAAGATCTAGGGCCAATGGCTCTGCCAGCCATCACAGTTGAAAACTAGATTGAACTTTTTATCCCCTATGGTTGTTTTGATGGCAGAAACACTCAGGGTGGTCTTTGTATATTTTGTAGTGTGTATTATATCACTTATACTAGAGTTATTTTGCCACAGTCATTTTTTTTTTCAAAATCACCTTTGTTAGGCCTACTCATAAAAGGCATCTTTTGTGGGATATTTTTGGGAGTTCTGGGCCATAGTTGAATGGGAATTATAGCATGTGCACTTCTTTTAAAAAATAATATTTTCAATTTTTTTCCAATAAGTGTTTTATATTTTTGTTTTCCTGAGCAAAAAAAAAAGCAAAAGGAAATTGACCCCCCCCCCCCCTTCCCCTTTTTTTTTGGGGGGTCACACTTTCCAAAACATGATTCCCCCCCCCCCACCCCCCACTCTCCCTTTTTTTCTCACTCTAGAAGAGGTATAGAGTGTGTTCTTTCCAAACATTATCCTCCCAATAGTTTTCTCATTCTTCCATTGTGTTTTGTGGCATGCATTTTGTACTGTTTATGAATGGATGACTGCTTACATCATGTCTGGGTTTATTGTTGTCTCTAGTGTCTGCTGCTGTATGCATTTATTTGATGTATTATGAGGTTGTCATGTAGGCTACTTTGAATGTGCTCAAATTTTTAGTATGTTTGCAGTTAAACAATAAGCACAATTTTGTATTCTACACATGTATGTGATAGCTATTGATAGGATATTTTTATTTTTTATTCTTTGTATTGTTAGACATAGATAGCATAACAAAGCAAACGCTGGTACCTTTGTGAAAATGAATTTTAAGTCACCGGCCACAGTGTGTCGTATATTGAATTACATCTTGTGTCATGAACTGGAGTTGTCTTTGTCTTTCATTTTGGTCTGGGTTTTTTCTCTCCCTTTTTTTTTTTTTTTTTTTTTTTTTTTTTTTTTTTTTTTTTGGTTGGTTGGGTTTTGTGTTTGCTGTGAATTTTTCAGTTCTGTCAGTATCTTTGAACTCTCCTTGTGCATTTGGCACATCTTGTTTGTTTGGCATCTTTGTCTGTCTGTCTGTCTCTCTGTCTGTCTGTCTGTCTGTCTGTCTCTCTCTCTCTCTCTCTCTCTCTCTCTCTCTCTCTCTCTCTCTCTGTCTGTCTGTCTGTCTCACTGTCTGTCTCTCTCTCTCTGTCTGTCTGTCTGTCTCTCTCTCTCTCTCTCTCTCTCTCCTCTCTCTCTCTCTCTCTCCTCTCTCTCTCTCTCTCTCTCTCTCTCTCCACACACACACACACACACACACACACACACACACACACACCACACACACACACACACACTTACATACATACAAACATACATACATACATTAATACATACATACATACATACATACATACATACATACATACATACATACATACATACATATATATATATATGGTCATTCATGTCCCTAGGAAGGACAACAACAAAATATTTCAACACAGGCTACTGGTGTCGTGCTTAAACCTCATCCCTGAAGTCAGAATGTGACTTCTTTGATAGTGAGTAAAATTGGTCGCATACGCAAAAATGTCAATTTAAATTTTGCTCGCTTTTTTAAAAAAATCTATTTTGATTTTAGGGAAAAATGAATGAGCACTGTGTGCTTTTGACATCCAATCCCTGTGTGCATGCGGTTTTGTAAATTCTGACGTCCGTTCCCACCAGCACACAAGGCCTTACTCTTCCAAAAAGTGGAAGTTTTTGACGTGTGCTCGAGATATTCTGCGTAGGTCTACATTCACACACAGCACCTCGGTTTTTACTTTTTAGTCTCATCCAAAGGACTTCACAAGAGGTGGTGACTTTGTGAACCTTGGAACTCTAGCTGAGGAACGGGGGGAAAAAACTGTTCAGCTGGGCCTGGTTCAGCAAGAGCAAGGATTATGAACCACTTTCAGTCCTGGCAGATTTCTTTGCATGAAAACTCGGACTGTGCGCGCACACGCGCACGCACACACACACACACACACACACACACACACACACACACACACACACACACACACACACTAAAAGAACTTTTTTTATTTCAAGAATAAACTAAGTCACACACACACACACACACACACACACACACACACACACAACACACACACACACACTAAAAGAAGAGGGTGTTTGTTTTTTTAATTTCAAGAATAAAGTAAAATAAGTCGCGCGCGCACGCACGCACGCACGCACGCACACACACACACACACACACAACACACACACACACACGCTTGTGGACTATTATTATTATTATTATTATTATTATTATTATTATTTATTCTTTTATATCGAGGATAACAGAATAAGCAATTATGTGCTTTTTTTCATCCGGTCCCCGTGTGTATGCAGTTTTGTAAATATTGTCATCTGTTCCCACCGGCACACGATGGCCTACTCTTACGAAAACGGAACAGGATTTAACGTGTGCGCAAGATGTTCTGCGTGCGTTCGCACACGGGGCCTCGGTTTAAAGTCTCATCCGAAGGACTGGACATAGCAGGACTGTCAGCCGACCTGAGGCCAATACCTCTGAGAAGGGTAAGCTACACGGTTTTGTTGTTTTTTGTTGTTTTTGTTTTTGTTTGGGGGTTGTTGTTTTTGTTAACCATGGAATGCCATAATAATAATAATAATAATAATACATGGAATTTGTATAGCGCTATTTCTTGTAAAAACAAATCAAAACGCTTGCATTCGACCTACACACACACAATCAACAACAATTTACAGTTTTAACAAATTCGAATGTACACACACACAGCACGCAGCACGCGCGCGCGCACACACACCCACAAACGTTATGCACTTTGGCAGGTGGATGTTGAAGGCAGGGACAGGTAAGAGATGGAAGCGGAAGGAGAAAAACTTAGGTTTGAAATAAGTGTGTGTCTTGAGGTTGGATTTAAAAGTGTCATATCCAATGAGGATGCCTTGTGTCTAAATTGTTCACAAATAGGGAGTCAGTACAGTGCCTCAGAACATGACCGATATCGTACTTTTGCGATTTTTGTAACAACCGGAGAGTTTTTCTTGTACATGTAGAAACAACAAACAAACCTTTCTGATAGGGAAACATACAGACTTACTCATAATACAGCCTACACAGGTGGGGAAAGTCTGATTGTAGTTTACCTTACACGATAATTACAGTGTTTCAGAAATAGAAGGAGAAACAATTAATTCAGTCTTAGATCTGTCATTCAGAGCACAACGTGGACATGTAGGCTACCTGCAATTACATTTTTAGGTTACCAACAATTACCAAGCCGCCCAGTTGCTATTATAGGCCTATAGCTACTTTAAAAAATATGTTAGGTTTTTTTCAATATTTTTTTTTAATTAAAAATTTTCCCTATAGGCCTAACTTCTGTGAACTTGTTATCACCGAATCTGCATCATCTGCTTTCTTTCTTTCTTTTTTTAAGAACAGTACTGGCAGACTTAAAAATCAATGTCTTTAAATACTGCACCATTGTATCTCTTGGTGGTAGATTCCTTTGCAATCTTTCGTTTGCTGATGACATCGATCTCTCAGGAGGTAATAGCAGCGAACTCCCAAGAACTTACAAGCATGGTAGAAGAACGAGCTAAGCGCTTATGGTGTGGAAAATAAATGAAAAGAAAGCAAAAAGATAATGGTTGGTTGATGGTTAGTCCTAATCGTGATGATTCTGTGGACTACTAATAAACTATTAAAATCTACATGATAGTTAGCGTTATCATGATGGTCAGCAACTTGAAAGAAGAATCTTTTAAATATCTTGGTTTCACACTGACCAGAGAAAGCTGTTCTCCAGTTGAAGTAAAGCTCCCCAAAGTCGAATTGCAGCTACCTTAATGGGAGGGGGTGGGGGTGGGGTTGTCGCAAACGGCAAAAATCTCACCAATGGCACCATTGGTGAACCTTAGAGTTCTAGCTGAAGAACAACAACAACAAAAAAAACTCGTCTCAACTAAATTGAAGTTGTTTAGAACAGATAGCCTATCATTTTCATGCCGTTGTATGGGTGTTAAAATCTTGACTGCAAAACTAGAAAAGATAATTCAAGCCTTTTAAATTAGATAATTCAGATGGCTTCTACATATCTCCTGGCTGGACCACAGAACAAACTTGTCACCGCGCAAGAAGGGATTACGAAAGCTGGGCCTCAGAAACCTCTCCTGCTGTTGTGAAGAGGTGGAAACCAGCGTAGCAGGGTCACGTCACAATTCCTTCCGATAAGACTATAAACCGAGGCCCCGTGTCACACACACACGCAGAACATCTTGGCACACGTTAAATCCTGTTCCGCTTTTAGTAAGAGTAGGCAATCGTGTGGCTGTGGGAACAGATGACATTTACAAAACTGCATACACATGGGGGCTGGATGTAAAAAAAAAAAAAGCACATGAGTGCTTATCCCATTATCCTCGATATAAAAGAATAAAATAAAATAAATAAATAAAACTCTCTTGCCAAGGCTGTTTTGCAGGGGGACACTTGGGAGAGGAAGATCGTTCTGGCCTTGACATGGCTGTGTTGCTGCGAAATGAAGACAGACCAGTAGAAAATTGTCGATCAAAGCACCCTCCATGAACTCCGACCCCATCTTTGTCATGGGACTGGTGATGGTGATGATGATGATGACTGGTAGACAGCGTTCAGGCGTTATGTAGGCTAACGGTAACAGCCATTTCAAGACTTACCCATTAGGCTTAATTCTGAGGCAATGTTCTTCCATTGAAAAACGCTACAACAACAACAAAAATCTCGTCAGGGATGATTTGGGGTTTTCCTGTGATTTAGATTCCGAAAACTCTACTAGTTTCGTAGGTATCAATGCCTTCTGCAGTTAAGTTCGCCTGGAAGGAAAAAAAAAGTAGGTACAGGTCTACACAGCTTTAGATTAAAATGTAAAAACAAAACCCAAACATGTTTCTGAGGGTAAAAAGTTTAGGCCTCCAAATATGCACGACAGTATGAGTAGTACAATGCATGTTATATTAGATTAACTACTGCTGTGTGATATCTTCCTCCTGATTATCCACTTATGTCGTTTTTAAAAGATTTGTGTGTGTGTGTGTGTGTGTGTGTGTGTGTGTGTGTGTGTGTGTGTGTAGGCCTATTTATACTTGTATTTTGGAACTGATAATACTGATAAGATTTCAGATCGTTTATGCTGCTGTCAGAGTAGCTACTGTTATTGATCAACATTCGTTGGCTTGCCTCTGTTGCTCTTTGTTGTTGTTACTGCGTTAGGCCTAACATCTTTGTTTTTTCTTGGGTTTCATTGTTTTTGTTTTCACCCATGCCGGTTCTGATAAGCCTATTTACAGGCTTAACTGCCACTGAATGTATAATGCCTGTGTTAAATTCATACTGTACACTGTTCTGGCTGGATTTTTGTTATTTCAGCTGTGTGTGGTTGCGTGTGTGTGTGTGTGTGTGTGTGTGTGGCACACCTTCACACACGTGTGTGTACAGGGGTGTGTTTTGTGTCTTGGCGGCAGCTCGGTCAGCAAAAGGGAGACAATACGATTTGGGCCCTGACTGATTGACAAATGATAAAGCTTAGCCGAGTATTTTCGGTTCATACAGTGCATTTGTTGTTTACAAGCAGATCTGTCATTTTTTACTTAATTGTCGGTACGTTTGCATTTTCTTATTCCTATGTACGAATCAGAGCAAGTTGGCCCAAAAAGTGCGAAACTAACACTCTTAATTCTGTCATGCAAATTTTGTCGGGCGAATTGCTTCTGCAGACAAGCAGACAATCGGTTGTTCAAGCCTTGAGTTTATGTTTTACGGTAAGCATTCTGTGTTGTTTGAAGCTGTAAGTGTATTCTTTTCTCGCATTTCAACAATACAACAGAAGGTTTGGGGAAGGTATTAAAATGCACAGATCTGCAACGAAGAGCGGAGCTGTTTGACAGGTGCGGGGTTCGGAGAGGATGAGGGAGGTGGCAAATGGCTGGATCCGCCGTCATCCGGGCAAGCTACGCTGGAAGACCGAAGACCAGACTGGATTATTTTCAGATTTGTTTTCCTTTTGTACTTTTTTGTTCTTAATGTCGTCGATACTCAAGAGTATAATGCTCATAGCATCGTTATCAAGATTTAATTTATAGGCATTGTATTGCTCGTGTAGAGACAGGGTTAGGTTAATGGGCTGTGGATGTGATCGCCCATGGTAAGAGTGATGGAGGAGGGTTCAACCCTTGGATCAAGTTAGGTTGGTGTTGATTGGCTGATGGATCCACATGATGGAAGGGATTTTATTGCAGACCGATTGGTAACCATGCACATTAGATAGGTTAAAAATTAATGCTTTTACTTAAAAAAATCTACTCTAGTCTGGTACACACTGTAGACAACTGTGTAACATGTGTAAGCACCATTTAGGAGCAGTCAATATTTATCATAATGAAAATTGGGATCATACCTCTTTAGACTAACCTAACTAGTTTCTTCAGTCTTTGTATTCTGTGCTTTTTTCAGAGAATATTTTCAAGGTGGTCTTTTTAAAAAATTTTTTTACTGGCCTTATTAAAAAAAAAGTGCTTCAGGCATCTGTCTCAACTTGCTGACATATTCAGATAATGAGTTTGTGATGAAAATCTTAAGAGTTTTAATCGTTTTAGATATAATCCCAAATAAGGGGGGGGGGGGGGGGGGGGGGGGGAGGATTGAATGTTAAAAAAAGGGCAGAGTACTGATCTGTTCTGTCAAATAAAGAGTTTTGCCTAGCCTAGTTTTCTCACTCCCTAAGGCCTTTCCATCTAATTTTTTTTTTAAAGCACACTGATCTTTTGTATTTGAAGTTAAAAAAAAAATTGCCTGGTCATTGTTTGTTGAGTTGAGAAACTCTTTACTTTTAAAGTATAAATAGTACTGGTAATAGTGTAGTAATTAGTAGTGGTTGTTATAGTACTTTCTACTTAGTACTCTGTAGTATATCGGTATATCAACAGCCTATGTCCCACATGGGGTGACCCAGGAGGACGTTAAGCCCTATATATCATATGATACATATCTGTGTAGTAATGAGAAAACTAATAATAAGTAATTATATCACTATTATTAGTATAAATGATGATGGTGATGATCATTGTACTGTCATTGTTATTGTTTTGCTCTATTGATGATGTCCACTTGTTGGTAATGTTGATCAATGAATCTGTCTTTGGGTTTTTTAAAAAGGCTAATGAGTAAATTGTGTTGGGTTTTTTTGCAGGTTTTTTTATGTGACCTTGTGAAAAGTTGTTTGACACATGTGTTCACTTAGAAGTTGAACTGATGTGTGTTTATTTAAGTTGTGTTTTTTGTTCTTTTTTTTGTTCTTTTGCAAAGGGTTAGCTATGATCTTGAGATTGTTTTCAAATTTTATTCAAATACTATAGATCTGCCATGCAATGTTTTCTGTCTTTTTTGTTATTCAGTAAATTGATAGCTAAAATTTCATGCTGTTATTTTCTGTCGGTTTTCAGTTTTGATTCTGATCACAATGACAGCTAAAATGTTTTCGTCATATTCTATGTGTGTTTTGATATTTGGCAAGTTGACATTCCTGCTGGGCTAGTAATGTAGTATATAATAAAGTAAAATCATGTAAAAAGATTGCTTTTTTTCGTAAATAGTAAATATAACTCTTTTTCTTATAAAAAAAAACAACCCTCCTTTTCTTGATATTTTCTTTGAGTTAACATCTCTTTTTTCAAAGTCAGAGTGACATTTAAGGAGGGTGGCAGGATGGTAAAGCTGTTTGCCTGTCAACAAGTAAGCTGTGAGGTTCTGGGTTTGATTCCAGCCTCACCCTTTCTTCCCAGTTCTATGAAAAAATCACACTGAATGTTGATCTTTTGGATGAGACTACATCACGTGCGAATGCACACAGAACATCTTGTGCACACATTAAAAATCTATTTTGCCTTTTGGAAGAGTAGGCCTTTGTATGCTTGTAGGAATTGGATGACAGAAAAAAAAAAGCATGTGCACAATCCCCTAAGTTGGAAAACGGCTACCTAAATGGTGGGGGGGGGGGGGGGGGGGGGGGGGAATGGTCACATCCGTGTAAATCTTACCATTGGTGATCTTTGGTGCATAGCAGAGGAATGAAAAAAAGTGACTTTAGGTTTCTTTGAATGAGATGCCTCATATTGTCTAAAATGCCCGATTTTATAACGAATCTGTTAAGAAAGAACTAAAATGTGGATTTTTTTGTTGCAGCATGAAGTCTTGACTAGGCGAAAGCAACTACTTTGCATGTGGCTATCATGCACCTGACAAGTTTTGCGTTTGTCCTAGTGCAGGTATGTGTTCTTATAAAGACGAGAAATTCAACAGTGTGGCTTTGTTGTGAATTTTTATAGGAATGGGTTCTTTTGCAATTTTTTTTGGTGGGGATGTGGCATGTGGTGAACCTTAGAACTTCTAGACCACACAGTCAAGCTTCATCCACTTTATGGATGCAAGTTTGAGAGTGTTGCTGAAATTACCTGACCAACACTGCAGGTGTCTGTATCTCTCGGGGCCTGGCTGCGCCGGGATATATTATGATAGTAAGCATAGAGTACAGCCCTGTCAAGTAGTCTCAATGCACATGCACTTCCATAGCAACATCATTATATCATCGTCATTCTCATCGATCATCATGCAATGAAAAAATTGCCTCTGATTCCGTGGCCCTGGTTGCTCTGGTCCCATGGTGACCTCGGGTTCAAATCCCCCGTACGCTTCTGTGCCTATAGGCGAGTTTGTGTCAGAGCCTTTGGGGTTGGAGGTTCGGGAGGGGCGGTCATTGAAGGGACGTTGTGGTGGTCGTCACCTTGGGTGGGTGACTCACTCAGTCTGGCTCCGGGCCTGAGCTAATACTGTCGTTAGTAGGGGGCTTAGTAGGTGGTGTCCTGCATATGTTAGCTCAGAACAGGCACCACTGAACACCACCAAAGTGACCCAGCAGCAGTGCAGGAGCCCTCTGGCTGGTGGCCCCATGGCGACTTAATATTCATGAGCTCCCGGTAGACTTCTGATCCTGAGGATGAGACATAGCAAACCTGGGGTATGACTGTGGCAGGGAGATTGAAACGAGTGGCGTGGGAACAGCAGGGATAGGAGTGTCACAGAAGATGAGGCAGCCCCCCCCAAATGAGTCGAGTCAATCGTGACCTAGTTATGAGCTATGACCAAGTTATGAACAATGGTCCTCCAGGGTTCGCGATAACTGGTAATTGTCGGTATTTTACCGATTGTATACAGGGAATACCGAAAATTTTCGAAGCAGCCGGTACCGCGAACCGGTTCTGTTTGCCTGTGACCGATTAGATTTCCGTCTCCAAAAAAAAAAGTCTGAAGTGAAGTTTTCTGACAGTCTGTCATGCGCCTGTACTGTGCTTACTGCACCTACTACCCCTTCCCACCCCTTTCGACGACCATCTTTAGCGCCAGCCTCATTATTAGCCTAGCACGCAGAACAGCAAGCTTTACTGTGAAAGAATAGAGCTTCGCGCTCTTCTCGGCATGACAGCGACTTCCATTCACATCAAGTAAATGGGGCTAGATTTATTTATTCTGTATTCTTTTAATCTTTTATATCGAGGATAATGAAATAAGCACTCCTGTGCTTTTTCACATCCAGTCCCGTGTGTATGCAGTTTTGTAAATGTAATCCGTTCCCACCGGTACACGACGGCCTGCTCTTACGAAAAGCGAGGGTCTATGACTATGAATTTGCGCGTTGCTTTCAGAGAGAAGAGTCGAAAACCAAATCTAAAATGAACAAAGATCTAGATGAGCGCTAACCATAGAAACAAGAAAGAAGAATATAAGTCACACGAATGATGCCATGCAAAACAACAGACTGACACGGACAGTGGCACAGGCGCTAGAAAAAAAAATCCTATTTCCTTCGTGGCTTCATGCCCAAGAAGCGAGTGGCAGCAAGCAGCACGGCAGTCAAAGTCTGAGAGATTCGCGTTCAATTTAGATTTAGTTTTGCTGCCCAACAATCCCCCCCTCCCCCACCCCCTCACTGAATAGTTTCGTTTTGTTCACAGTACGTACCGGATTTTATTTTCTGGGGACCGATTTTGGGGGAGTTGGTCAAGATGTCTCTGAAATGGCAACTCGCAGTACCGGTTTTAAAAAATCCTAGCGCGAACCCTGGTCCTCTGCTTGCCAACTTCAGTTTTTCCCTCCTGTGCCAGTTGCTACATATGTAAAGCCCTGTGCAAACAAGGTTCAGAAGAAGGAATAAAATGAAATACAGAGATCAGAAACAATATTGGAGGAGTGCAGAGTTAATCGACAGTATGAAATCATAGAAACTGAAAGTCCACAATTGAGGTAAACTTCAAAACTTTGGTAGTTGGATATACCATGGGTTTTCTGTTGTTGGTTGTTTGGAGGGTAAATCACAAACACAAAACACAACACAACAACACAACACAACACAACACAACACGCACACGCACGCATACATTTTCAAAATGGATATAAACTTTTTCATCCCCATGACTGCTTTTGTGCTTTTTGTGCCTAGATATGTGCACTGATTAAAAAAACAAAACAAATCCCATCATTATCCTGACAGAATTTTTTCTCACTTGAGGGCAGAATTTTTCCATGCACAGAGTATGATCTGCAGGGTTTCAATCCCAGTCAAGATGTTCAGCAATTTTTTTTCTCATGATTACCCCACTTCCACTCTGCACCAATTCTTTAGACAATTTGCTGTCAGTATGCAAGTGGCAACCAGCTATGACCAGGTGGTTCTTGTACTTAGTGGATGTGTTGTGTGTGTTAGGCATAGTGTATATAACATTTGCAAATGCTTGGACATACTTTGGTAGTAGGGATTGAAAATTTATATGTGTATGGGTACTTACATGTGCATATTTTTTAAAACTTACATAACACCAAAAAACCAAAATGAAATGAAAAGTAACCTTTGTGGTTTTCCAGAGCACCCATAAGAATGGATGACAGAGGAGGAGACCGCAGAACCCCAGTGAGCAGTTTAATGGCACGCTACTCCTATCTTCCTGCTGGCCAGACACCTTTGTCTCCAGGCACTGGCTTTGATCCGTCATTGAGCAACGTTCCCATCAGCATGGCATCCTCGGCAGGGATGACCATGCCCTCCTTCAGGCCAGGGCAGAATGTGATCAGTGACATAGCGGAGGCCGTAGTTACCCAGACAGACAATGCTCACAGCACAGGCAAAACTAGAAACCGGCAGCAAGACATGGACAGTTATTCTTGCAAAGATGACAGTATGCATGGTTTAGCTTCTCGGGATACTGTGGGGAATATGTATGGCTATTCTAACTATATGAACCCACCAGGGAACAGTTTTGTACCAGAAGGAATGGGGGATAGAGCTGATCTGTTCATGTCCCAGTTGGGACTGACAGGGAGACTTCCCTCGAGTAGTCTCTATAGTAGTCTGCCACAAGACTCGGGCAATCACAGGAGTGGTGACTCAGCTGCTCTGAGTCCTCTCCACTCTGCCGCTGAGAGATCCATTTTATCCAGATCAGTACCTCCATATCTCCCGCTTGGCACAGAGTCTAACTATGTTTATTTTAACCCCCCGGCACTGGGTTCTATAGGTGCCGCTGAGTTGTCCTTGTCAGCTGGTATGCATGGGAGTTTAGGCTCTTTTGTCACTCCCTCATCAACATACAGTCCAAGCAGCGCGGCTTCTCGCCTGCGTACTTGCTTTCCAACAATGAGTGCTTCTTCAGCATACAACTTAAGTGTTGACACACAGGAAAACAACAAACAATCATCTACTACAGAGAATACGTCAAAGGAAAGCTATGACATGCCATGGAATCTCACCCATGCCCCACCTGAGTGGAACACTTCCAGGAAATCAAATTCAAGAAGAGAGATGGACATGTTTGAGGCTCAGTATAAGCAGAGCAAATCCACAAGCCCAGATAATGAATCTGACATGGGCTCCATAATTGATCACCCCCTTCCAAATAACTTTGATGGAAACAAAAAGAATGAAATGAAAAACTCCTCAGTGAAATCAGAATCTTTCACTGCAACATCACAAAATGGCTCATATTATCGAGGTGTTAATCAGAACTCCTCTGACAGAATGTTTCAAGAAAATGAATCCAGCCTGATGAGCACAGACTTCAGAAATGTTCCTACCCATATAACAAACCCCAAAACGATGCCAGCTGTTGGAAACACTGACCAGACCGTTGGAGAGGATGGTAAATATGCTTCTCATCCTCAAGAACGAGGTAAGAAAGAGATGGCCAAGAGACCCAGCGGCAATGTCTCGCACTTTCATAACACCGGCTCAATGACATCCCAGCAAATGACTTTGCCAGTACCTGCTGCAAGCAGTCATAGTTCATCAGGACAGACTGGTACAACTCCATTTGCTGTCACACCCAGTGTGTATTCAGATTCAAGTGAAAATGAACAGAGTATTGATCAGATTAGCAGCAGTGCTTGTCAGAAAGCTCTAAGTGCAACAAGCAAAAGTACAGAGACTTCTGTGGGCATCCAGAATAAATTTGGTCCTGCGAAAGCAGCTATACTTTGGAAGAAGAAACAGATGCAGCAGTCAAAGGGCTTCTCACTCTCTGATAACAAAGCAGCAATGCAGGCATACCAGTTTGATGACCAAAAGCAAAATCCACAATCAGAAGAAGATTTTAGCCCTAGATGGCAGACGTTTACCAAAGTCTCTGACATTGATGAAGAGGAAGAAGGGATGCTTAGTCCTCCAAGGATCAGACTTGTCATTAAAAAGAGTCTTTCATCCAAGTTGTCCGGTGCAAAGTCCTACAAAACTTCAACATCTGGAATGGGCTTCACCAAAGGGAAAGGTCGGATAGAGAAGAGAACTTGTGGCATCTGTCAGAAGACCTTCAGCCGCGCAGACAGTCTAACTTGCCACATGCGTGTGCACACAGGGGACAGACCTTACCAGTGTCAGCTCTGTGATGCCAACTACAAGATTGCCGGTCAGCTTCGTGATCACGTGCGTTCCAAGCACTCCACCTCCAGGCCATTTGTGTGTGCCAAATGTGGGAAAGATTTTGCCTATCCAACTGCAAGACGCAGACATGAGAAAGTTTGTGGCTTGGATTTGTCAGAACGCATTGAGTTCCAGTGTCCAACATGTGACAAAGGATTTGTCACAGCGAAAGGTTTCTCCAAACATCTGCAGACATGTTGCCCTAGTGCTATTGAACATGGTCTAGGGAAAGACAAGGATTCGCCATTTCGATGCAGCGCTTGTGATAAATCATTTGTCACCTTTCCCAGTTTAGACCGCCATCAACGCTTTATTTGTGGAAGAATACCTCAGAAAGGAATTTATGCCTGTGAAGAGTGTGGTAAAATGTTTCACACTCGGAATCGCTACATTACTCACACTCGTCGCCATGTGGGAGAGAAACCGTACAAGTGTTCAAAATGTGAGACGGCTTTTTTTGACAAGGGCACCCTGAAGAGGCACATAAAGCGCTGGCATGAAGAAGGTGGAAAGTTCAGCTGCACCCCATGTGGAAAAAGTTTTTATGACATAAGAAGTTGGAAAAAACACATGATACAGCAGCATGACTCTCAGTTTGTTGAACCCTTACACTTGCCGGGTCGCCAAGGGCGAAGGATGAAACAACATATGTGCAAGTTGTGTGGCCGGTCGTTTATTTGGAGATGTCTCCGTGCCCATGTTGCCTCTGAGCATCCTGGCATGTCATTGAGTGAGGCACTGAGCAAAGACCTTCTGAAGTGTGACATATGCTCTAAAGAGTTCTCGTCCTATCAGATTTTGCGCGTGCATAAACGTGGGCACTGCAGTTCCCAGCGTTTCAAGTGTGATAAATGCAACATGCAGTTTGCTGTCAAGTCTGTCCTGGGTTATCATATTCAGATGCACTGCCAACAGTCTTCTAACCTCTCTGACAGTGACAATATCTCAGTGCACATGGGTATTGGCTCAGGAGATAGGCCTTACCAGTGTCAGCTTTGTGATGCCAGCTACAAAATAGCGGGTCATCTGCGTGACCACGTTCGCTCCAGACACTCCAATTCAAGGCCTTTTTTATGCGCTAAGTGTGGCAAGGACTTTGCCTATTCAACAGCAAGGCGTAGGCATGAAAAAGTGTGTGGTGTGGATTTATCGGAACGCATTCAGTTTCAGTGTTCATCATGTGACAAAGGCTTTGTGACAGCTAAGGGATACACAAAGCACCAGGTTACTTGCAGCGGCGGTCTTGGTGGGGATGCGGGAAAGGTTTTGCCTTTTAAATGCACCTCCTGTGACAAATCTTTTGAAACCTTTCCAACTTTAGACCGTCATCAGCGCTTCATTTGTGGAAGAATTCCTCAAAAAGGAATCTACGCCTGTGAAGAATGCGGCAAAATGTTTTACAAGAGAGACCGCTACATTACACACACACGTCGCCATGCTGGGGAAAAACCTTACAAGTGTTCACAGTGTGAACTAAGTTTCTATGATCAGGGCACATTGAAGACCCACATGGAGAGATGGCATGAGGGTAGCGGAAAATACAAGTGCACACTGTGTGACAAAGATTTTTTCTACTCCAGAACCTGGAAGAAACACATGCATCAACATTCTGTTGAATTAGCAAACTCCGTCACTTCAGTGCAGCACGACAACTTCCAGGAGCGTCTACTGAAACAATACTCCTGCAAATTGTGCAGCGGATCATTTACCTGGAAAGGTTTATGCGCTCATGTGGAAGCTCTTCACCCTGGAGTGGCATTGAGTGAGGTAGTAACAAGCAATGTTAACAAAGAAGTGATGAAGTGTGATGTGTGCTCGAAGGAATTCTCATGCCCACAAAGTCTATCTTTGCATAAGAGGAAACACACAGGTACAACTTTCAAACGCTACAAGTGTGACAAATGTAACTTGCAGTTTGCCATGAAGTCGTCCTTCCTTTCCCACTGTCGCACTCATGCAGATGGTCGGCCACACCGCTGTGAGGATTGTGGGAAAACATTCCGCTGGCTGCACTCATTATCAAATCATAGGGAGAACCAGCATGGCCGTGTGGCAGAAAAGAAGGAAAAGGCCATTGAGAGATACACATGTAATGAATGTGGAAAACATTTCAAACAGGAAAACTTTTTAGATCTCCACTTGAAGCTGAAGCAGCATGGCAGTAGTCAAGATACCCCCTGCATTTGTTCCGAATGTGGCCGAGGATTCAGCAAAATGGCTGACTACAAAACTCATATGGCCACGCACACCAACATAACAAACAAACCTTTCCCATGTTCGCAGTGTGGGGCCAGCTTTCATTTCAAGCACCTGCTGGACCAACACATCAAAAGAACGCACAGCCAGGAGCCGCTCCCGTCCTATCTGTGTGCGGACCGTGAAAAGTCTCCCAATCAAAAAGAGCTCATGCCGAGTCAGCCTGCCACACATGATAAGTATCCATCCAGCACTGTCTCCAAACCTGACCATCCCCAGGCACCTGCCAAGCACTGCATGGCGGCAGAATTTGCACAAGGAGATACCAGCAATAACAACCAGGGTCAAACAGCAGAGAAAGAGATGGAAAGTCACTTGGGATTACAGAACAGATCATACATGCCATCTACCAGTGGCCATGAGCTTAGGAGGGACAACTATGAAGGACTCCAACTTCCAAATGATGCTCTTCCTCATTTCAGTACATTTGAAAATCAGAACTACCCACGTCACTACAGCACCTTTATTCATCAGACCCTTGCTTGGCCCAGGCCTGAAGGGCACTGTGCAGAAGAGGGTTGAGATATTACATGGAGGAGGAAGAGAAGGAGAAATAGCTGATGACAGCATGAGCCATGAACAAAAACCTGAAAGGGGAAATAGAGGGCAGTTTGAACTGACATGATGTCTTTTCTTAGGCTTGAAACCAGAGCAGTGTAACAGAGAGGATATGAAAAAAGTTCTCAGACCAAAACAGCATAAAAGTAAAAGATGTATTTTGAACAAGAAGAAGAACGGTCAGTGGTTTGGTAAAAATAATGATAAAAACAGTCAGTTCATGAAAATACGTGGTGTCTTGTCAACAAGTAGTCACTATGGGCAGATCATGGAACAAATGTTACAGATGCTACCTGTGGTGTTGCATGGATCATGAGAATAAGACGATTGAGACAGTGCATGGAGAGAGGAAATTTAAACTGTTGTGTTGGCTTGTAGATGGATTTTACGTAGGTCAAGCATGGTAACTGTGGTATGCTTAGTAAACCTTTCCAAACTGAAAGAGAAAATGTCCAAGAAGATTGCAAGTTGTGGTGTTGGGTATTTGAAGTTGTGATCTGATGACCATGAACTCTGTCAAGTTTATGTACAGAGACTTTTTTCCAGGGTTCTGCATGAGAGACTTGGTGACATGACAGCAGCAACTTTGTAGTGGAACTGACAGGGGAAGTCAGCTGGCAGCCAGTAAAAACAAGACACTTAGACAGTGTTATTATTCAACAATGGCAGTACACTCTGATTGTAGACAAAGTGGCATACACATGATGCTTATTGTATATCTTGTGTGCAAAAATAGCAATTGTCACAACTACCATTGTTTTAGTTGTGACAGACAGGGGAGATCAGTTTGGCATGCTGATGAGTGCATATGATTTTGTTGGTTTGTTACTCTACAAAATTTGTCATATTTTACACCAAGTTCATGTAATCATTATGCTTGTATAAAGAAATGTGTATGTTTATGCTAGATATAATATATGTCTGCTCGATGTGCTTAGATGTTTGCTGGTGGATGTCTATGATGTTTTATTGCTCTGACTACAGAGAAAATTTTGGATACCTTGATGTGAGCAGTTTTGTGTGCATACATGTAAACAAATCTATAGCTTACGATTTATGCAGGGTCAGGATTTGATGCTAAAAAAAATGTGCAGTTCGGTCTCTGAGAATTGCGATGATTTTGACAATTGAAATTGTGTGGGTCTATACTGTGCATGGTAACTACAGGATCAAGTTTGCATTTCTGATATTGAATCATTGCATGAGATTAATTAATTAACTTAGAGGCAACCTGTACTTCATTTTTGTATCAGGAATGTATGCCAGATTTGCATGTGATGGAAGAGTACTAGCATTTCAAGGTGCGGATATGTGTGGGTACATATCACACACACATACATGTATACACATGCACACACACACCACACACACACACACACACACACACACACAACACACACACACACACACACACACACACACACACATATGCTTGCGCACATGCATGCACACATCATACAGAAGCGTGCTCTTATGTGAATCGCACAGGCACACACGTGCATGCACTCACTCACTCACTCACTCACTCACCTCACTCACTCACTCACTCACTCACTCACTCACTCACTCACTCACTCACTCTCACACACACACACACACACACACACACACACACACACACACACACACACACACACACACACACACACACACACACATATTTAAAACTCCTAATGGAATGCAATGAAATATTGTTAGGAGTAATAATATTGAATGAATGCTATTGATAATATGAAAAGTACAGTGCTAAATGCCTACCTGTGCCAACAATAGGACACCCTTTTCCTTAAAATGTACATAACAGGGCAGAAGGTAGTTTGTGGTGGAAAACTCCAGCGAGGGATAGTCTGAAGATGTAGGTTTTTGCAAACAAAAAGTCTTAAAGTAATTAATACTCGTCAGCTGGCTCTGAGAACAGGAAAGACGTACACATGTATTCTCTGGATGTTCCTATAGCTGGAAAAATGGAAAATACAGAATTTATGTAATTCAGTCAAATCCAATTTATATAGGACAAATAATTCTTTTTTAGAACAGTAACATTTGTCTTTCCATCATTCAGAAAATTTTTTGTGCTTGCAAGCTGCGAGGTCTTTACACATCTGTAATTGATGACAGAAAAAGAAATTTACGAAATTGTTTCAAAGAAAAAAAACCTAACAAGATATAAAATTAAAGGTAGAATACTTGTAGTTGAGTGCTGACATATTTGTCTTTTTTTTTTTTTTTCTCCTTTTTTTTTAAAGGAAGGTGAATCATGTACATGAATAACTTTGCAGATGTGTGATTAGGAATCCAAAAGAAGTGATCAAAACCAACTTTTAATAGATATTTACATTTTTTAGGAAGAGGTTTGTAATGAAAAATCAACAGGTTCTTAACATGTCTTCCTCAATACTAACCCCCCCCCCCTTTTTTTTTCTTCTCCTCTTTGTGTTTGTGTGTGTTACTGATTTTGTGTGCATGTTAATGGTGGTAAAGGGGAAAGTAAAATGTGACTGATATCTATAATCTGTACAGTTGTAAATATATTCTGACAATATTTTATGGTGATGTATACATACATGTATTACTGTCACTGCATGAACATACATAAAAATGATGTTTTGATCATAATTGTGGTGGAAGATCTGACAAATTAACGTAATTGACAATGTTCCCTGGTACTTTTAGTCTCAGAAAAGGAGCCATGAACAAGGTATTTTGATGTACCATTACTTCTTTCTTGTCTTTGAAATGGAAGTGTTATGAAATAAGATATTGTATGACAAGATGGTGCTGTCAGTTACTCTGTGACTATGAATGCAAAGCTGTACAACTTAGTATATATGGAAGACTTCCTTTCTTTTTCTTTGCTTTTTTTTTTGATAGAAGTATGTGTCGGAGAATCTTTGGTCTTAATGATAAGGTACAGATGACCAGTTAAAAAAACATTTTTTGTGTGTAGAATCCACAAAAAAAAAGTTCTGGGGGAAACAGAAAAAAGTCTGTGAGTGACAACCCTTTCATTTGATGTGGGTTAAAAAAAAAAAATTATCTAAAAAAATTCACGTATCTTCCTAGTCATTCTTAGAGCAGAGTTAGGTCAGTATTTGGTTTCTGTTTGTGTTCGTTGTGGTTGCTTTTGTGTAACTATTATAGTAGAAACTTAATAAATGTATACATGTATGTATTGTCTGTATTGACTGATGGGACAACTGCTGCAGATGTTTGCTTGTTAATAACTCTGCACACGAAGCGAGGTGTTGAATTTTAAGGCAACAATGAAAACAATTGAAGCTTTAATATCCTTCCTTTCGCCTCATTCCTCAGATCTATCCTTCACCTTCTTCTGTTAAATTGCTTGTGCAAAGGAGGATACCCTTTGTTTGTTTGTTGGAATGTAGGTCAAACTAAATGTTTTGTGGGTTATATTTTCACATAAGTTCTCTGTGTGTGTGCGCGAGTGCGTATGTATGTGTGATGAATCTCTCTGCATTTATTAACTGATTGAGTCTCAGTAAAATAGGGAGACACTTCTTAAAGCATTATGTGTTTGTCCTAGTTCTTACACCATTGATTGTTCTTTTCTTCATTTCTATACCCTGTTCTGAACCTTCTATGTAGTTAGCTTGTCAGTTCGAACAACAGTTGCACCAGATCAGATGTTTTATCTTAAAGGATATATTTACCTTGATATTCATACCGCCCACCCCCACTTAAAAATTTTTTTTAATTTTTTTTTTATAGAATATTAAAAGTATGTACTGTGAAAGAGAGAAGTGAGGCATTTGAGGAAGCTCTCTTTGATTGCTTTATCATGGGAGTCATGCAGGGAAGAAAATAAAGAATAAATCCCACAGGCTGAAGTCCTGCAGTGTTACAGTTTCAGCTGCGGAAGCTCCTGTGAGAAAAGAGTCCATCAAGGACAGTTTCCCTACCTGACCTAGAAACTGTGCATATGCCTCCTGCCTCCAGTGAAGCCAGAAGATGCTGACACTGACAGGTCTTTGTCAGATTGGAGACATGCGGCAACATAAGAATGACCGCAGAGGGATTGTGAGACTGAATTGAGAGCTGAGTTCATTGAGTCTACCTCAAACTCACTGTCAGCCAAGTGCTGTTGAGGGGAGGGGAGTGGGTGTAGAAAAGTTCCTTGATGCCATGGACAGAGGATATAATTATGTGGTCCACAGGGCCAGAGGCACAGTGCTGTTCTGACAGTGACTTCTGCACTCGAGCTGAGCATGAGGGTTGAAAAATCTCTACCAGATTGAGCAGATTTGGGTGTAGACAATAGTGTTTGTTCTGATTGCTTTTTTGGGGGGATATATTGTGTAGGAAACAGGGGAAAACCATGGCTAATATTTATGTGTAACTGTTTTTGATGGTATTGTCTTAAAACTTGTCAAAAGCAGAAATTCTGTTTGTTTAAAAATGAAGTACATGAAATATGAAAAAAAACACAACAGCAAGGGAAGCTGAAATGAGGGGTAAAAAAAACAAAAACAAACATGACTGCATTTTTTCTTTCATTCCTTGGCTAGAGCTCGGAGGTTTACCAACGGTGAGATATTTGCATATGCAACCAGTTTTCCTCCCACTATTTATGTAGCCGCTTTCAGAATTGAATTCTTATTGAACTGGAAGAACTTTGTTGAAAATCAAACAGTATACTGCATAATCCTTGTACAAAAAAAGTTCACATGCTGGCAGCCCAGTGTCGGCACAGTTGACTGAAGTGTGCGCCCCCACCCCCCACCCCATATTTCTAACCATTTTCATCTTTATGGCTGAAAGTGTACCAACGGTCAGTTAAAAATGGTAACTTGTGAAGGATTGCTCTTGTGAGAATGTTTGATTTTGTTTTCGGGTTTGCTTTTTACATGTCTGTTTAAGGTTTAGAGGTGAGTTTTGATTTGTTGATGTGATGACAGCCATGCTCTGTGGTGAACCTCAAGTGGGCTGGTGTATGTGAATGGTCTGAAATGTTCATATGTATTGCTTTCTGTTTTTGATAACAACCCCCATGTGTTAAGCCAGTAATTGATCCTAGTCTTTATGTTAGCAAGTTGCCCATATAGTGATGGAAAATGATCTGTTGTACATTAAAAAAGAAAAAAAAAAGAAATTGAAAACTTACCTGTAATTGCCAATGTAAATATTTCCTCCTCTAAACATTCATGTAAGCATTCATGTGAGAGCCACACACACACACACACACACACACACACACACACACACACACACACACACACACACACACACACACACACACACACACACACACCACTCTTACATGGTCTGCAGTTTTACTGTCATTTTCACCTACTATCAACTCGTCTTTTCTGTCAACTGGAGTCAAGAAGTGAATCAGGAGAGTCATCCTAACTGGAATTCTGTAAAGTTTGGAACAAACTTCATAAGAGACAGGCACTCACCTTTTATTTTAAGACCTCCATGGGACAGACAGGCGAATAGGCAGAACTAAAAGCAAGTCTTCTTCATTTCAAGTGTTGTTCATGGAACTTAAAGCAAACTGGTCTTTTGAAGATTTGTTCTTGGGACAGAGTATAGGCAGAACTACAAGCACATAGTAGTAGTGTTGTTCACTCACATCAGACATGTGACAGCCACTATCACCGTAAAGAGTATCTTGAATGCATTATTCTTTGCGCATGGTCTTGAAACTTCAGTGATGGAATAAAAATCAGTACAAGTCCCAAATCTAAGTGGGATTCAGATTTAAATGTTTGGTCCAGCTGTAGAACGTGGCTTCGTCATCATGGTTTCTTCAGTCCCCAGATCTGAGTTGTATCATGTACATTAGATTCTGTCTCTAAATGCTTTGACAAAACGGTTAAAAAAAGAATAGTTTGTTCTAAATGCTTGAAAAAGGTTTTAAAAAAAGAAGAAAAAAGGCTTGGTACTTGTCAAAATCAGTGTGTTTGAAGCTTAACCAGAATCTAAGGAAAAGATAAGAAGAGAATTCCTTTGTGGTTGATTGTCTTGATTTAAATTCTGATTCAAGTTGGTCAAGGAGAGTGAAACAACAGGTACCCCTTCCCCCCCCAAAAAAAAAAAAGAGAACAAGAAGTCATTGTATTTGTAAATTGTAGAAAATATTTGTACATTATTTTGTTGTGTAATCATTGCATTAATTTTGTATATTGTAATATGTTTTTATGAAAAAGTTTCTTTTTTTTTTTTCTAAGACATGTGATTTTTTCATTATATTGTTATGTTTTGTTAATGTTTTTCTAGCATTTTTAAATAATGTGTGGACTTGATGCATGCTTGTGTGCTTGATGTATAGCTAGCTGTAATTGTAACAATAATACCAGCCATTTATTTTGTGGATCAGTGGATTTTACATGGTTTTTATGATTCTGTGTCCTATTTTTACAAGTAATTATGTCAGTTTTGATACCCGAACTAGCGATAACTTTTCCAGTTGTCTTTTGTTCTGACTTTGTGACAAAATTCAGCTTTGAAACACAACATAGACTTTCACTAAGACATAAAAACAAAAGAATAAATGAACAAACTTATGTTTGTGATCTTGAAAATGATACTGATGTCTTGAATAGGTTAGTGGTATTGATTGCAGAAGTCAACATGACAGTGATGGCATGGATGTGTTCAGCATTATATATGTATCATAATGAGACTTTCTGTAGTGCTGAAGTAAAATACAGTTATCAAATTGTTACTTTAGAAATCTCGCAGTAGAGCGACAGATTAGATCCATTTCTGAAGGATTAAAAAAAAAATCAGATGTCCAGCACAGAAAATGTAATACTTTTGGGATCTCACAGAACAGTGGTAAGTGTGCATATATATATATGTGTGTTTAATCTTTTAAATATTCTGTAAGACTGTGTTTTAGTCAAGCTCTGGTAAGTGGAGTTAATCAACTTTAAGGGTACAAATAAAAAAAGAAAGTTGTCGTTATCGTGTGTTCTCCAGCTTAATGCTCTGGAGTTCACCCAGAATATGCTTTCTGTCTTGCTTGTCATACCTTTGAATCGCTGTAGGATTTTGAGTACACTTCACTCTAAATGCGAAGTTTGTGTGTAACTGGAGGGCTTTTAATTAAAAAAAGAAAAAATTAAATACCATGCCATATCGACAGTGCTTTTTTTTGAGAGCTTGGTGTTTTCAGTTAAACTGGATGTTGGTAGTGAGTGGTACAAAGGTACTTGTAATTTATAAGTAAACAATTGTAAGAAAAAAGTTATTTTCATCCCAGGCAAAAACAATTTTAAGCTAGGGATGATTTATTTATTTATTATTTTATTTTTTTACTTTGAGGACAATGAATAACTCATGTGTTTAAAAAAAAACAACTGATGTTAGTAGTGTGTCGTACATAGATATTTATTTTTTTAGTTCTTTTACTTTGAGGACAATGAAGAAGCACTCATGTGCTTTAACAGTTGGTGGTTTTTTTTTTTACATCCAGGTCTCGTGTGTTTGTGGTTTTGTAAACTTAGTCATCCATTCCCACTGTAACACAAAGCCTACTCTTTCAAGAGGCAGACCAGCTTATTTAACATTGTGCATGATGTTCTGTTACGTGTTCACACACACGACACGCACACATGACAGTTTATAGTATCAGCCGCTGAAAGATAATCTAAAATACCAGTTAAACAAGCTCAGACAGATAGGCAAGGAGATTTGGGTATATATTAGGTTTGGAAGAAAATAGTGCACCTATGTTGATGTCAGTTGTCGCTCTGAAAAGAAAAATCTTAACATCTTTTCCACAGGCGATTAATAATCATTACATTACATATTGAGTAACCAGTCTACATTAATTTTGAAGGGAGGTTCTTTCTGTGAGTGTTGTCATTATGTCAGATAAACTGGCGAGTGGAGTCTTTTTTAGGAACAAATTGTGTGTTGGATTATATAATGAAGATCTGTCCTAGTAAAATGATAGTGTATCTAAAAAAAAAAAAAAAAAAAAAAAAAAAAGTATATCTTTTGCTCTTCCTGCTGTTTTATAGTTGTACTTATTGGCACTGTGTGCTAGTGGATACATGTGTTATGTGTTATCTCTCTGTCTGTCTGTCTGTCTCGGTCTCTCTCTCTCTCTCTTCCTCCCTCTCTTCCTGTCTCTTCCTCTCTCTCTCTCTCTCTCTCTCTCTCTCTCTCTCTCTCTCTCTCTCTCTCTCTCTCTCTCTCTCTCTCTCTCTCTCTCTCACTCTCTCTCTCTCACTCTCTCTCCACACACACACACACACACACACACACACACACACACACACACACACACACACACACACACACACACACACACATGTACACATCTTTTCAGACTATGTACCTTGTTCATACATGTATCTCGCTTTCAGTGTTGATCAATACATATAATGTTTGTACACTTTTCAATATTTTTTTTATCATGCATCATTTTGTGCCATATTCTGTGCTGTTTTCTGTCATCTGTATGCAAGTTTTTATATCATAGACATTGTTTCTGTGTATATATTATATATAAACTTGGGTTTCCATACTTTGTTTTTTTATATAGTATCCATACAATGTCATTAAAGAACACTCTTTGATCTAAGGAAGACTAGAGAATTTTTTTCTGTGGAATTTCTTTCAGAAATGGTAATCGTGGTTGTGTACATTTGACACTCTTGGTCTTTTAAAAAATATATAGATTTTTTTTTTTGGTCAGGTGTGGCTGTGTCATTAGGAACAGGGCAGATTTTTTTGGTCAGGTGTGGCTGTGTCATTAGGAACAGGGCAGATTTTTTTGGTCAGGTGTGGCTGTGTCATTAGGAACAGGGCAGATTTTTTTGGTCAGGTGTGGCTGTGTCATTAGGAACAGGGCAGATTTTTTTTTTAATTGCCTTTTTTTGTTTTTTTTTAAATTTAAAGGTCAGATTATACAATATAAATATGAACTTTGGAAGAGGAGAGACTGGCTGTGTATTGTCAGCCAGCTATCTGTTAGAAAAGTGTGAAGTATTACATCACTTAGTTGTTTACACTGTTGTATGGTCTCTTTTACATAAACCATGATATTGAAAATGGGATTGTGTGATGATTTTGATATTTAATACTTTGTGACTACTACTATTACCAGATTTCAGATGTCTAAATATTACTAGTGGATTTATAAAACGTTTATGATTGTAAAAAAAAAATGTTTGAAGTTGTGAATTGTAGATTTCTGTGGCTTTTGGGCTCTGTGCTTCTATCCCAGAGTTTATTCAGGATGTGTTTGTATGTTTGTGAGTGACCCAGTAATCATGTAGTATAGTCATAGCTATATCGATGATGTTGACTTGTTGTGGTGGTAGTAGCTGTACACCTGTTAACTGCATTGTGTAGATGGATTTTTAGTACCATATTTTGTCCTGGATATTTTGGGCCCAGTATAAACATTTGCATACATCTATATTCAATTCACACGTCATTCACATGCATGTTCATTCTCATATTCAAGAACAGTCTTTTTGTAGAAGTATGGATTCTGCTTGTGTGCTAATGTATTCTTTCTTATGTTATTCCTTAGTGTTGCTGTAATTAAATATACTGCTTTATTTACTGTATGTTGCAGAATACATGTGGATTAAGCGAAATAACCAATAAAAAAAGGGAAAAAAAAGCAATGCGTTATTGTTTTGTGCCATGAACGACATGAAAGTGTTTCCCACTACTAGTTGTATGTTTCGTAATGTCTTAAAAAAAAATTCTGTCATTGTCTTTTCATCATGTGAATGAGATTATCCTGAGCTGTCAGAAAAGAATGGCTAGACACTTCCTTCTGGATTTTTCTACTCTTTTTGCCCTCTTTAGTCTGTTTTTTTTTTCTCTTCTTTTTTTTGCTCATACTCTTTCCATTTCCACAATGTGAAGTGGGTAACCACTATCCCCAAAAAACGACTATACAGATGTGGTTATCACATTATACAAAGAAACAATACAGGCAAACAAACAAATACAGAAATAAACTACCCCAAAAAAAAAAAGAAAAGATAAATGAGGTAACCAATCAATCAGTCAATCAAACAAGCTAATATTTTTTACACTGTCTTTAAGCAAAAACTGAATACTCGAACAAACAAAAAAAATCTAAACAGCAAACACACACACACACACACACACACACACACACAATATATATATATATATATATATATATATATATATATATATATATTATATATATATATATATATACACACACACACACACACACACACACACACACAGTGGGACCGGCTTATAAGAAAGTCGTCAGGACCCGATTTTAGGTTTTCTTATAAGTGGGCTTTGTTTTAAGCGGCTTTCTTATATCCAAGCACCTGAACACTATTCTGTATGTGCTTTCTTATAAGCGAGCAAAAGTGTAAATGAGTAAAATAATAGCTAATTGGACATTTCATAATGGTAAAAACATAACTAAAACACACCCTATCTACAATTACTCAAGTTTGTTGTTGTTGCTGTTGTTGTGTTGTTGTTGGTGGTGGTGGTGGTGCTGCTGCTGCTGCTGCTGTGCTTGTTCTTAAATTGGTTTGTGTGGTCATGTTCTGTCTATATAGAATGAGATTTTAAACTGTAGCCTTCTCCATGTTTTAGTAGAAATTCAGTGACAATGGTATAATGTTCAAAATCAAAAGCAACTTAAAACACACACACACACACACACACACACACAGAGGAATTCTGTGGATTCAACAATATTAATTTTATTTCTGTTATTATAAACGAAAAACCATGACATGAAAAAAAATAAAGCAGGAACTTTTTTTCGGAAAGAGAATATAAAGTGATCAATGCTTTACTGTCTGCTCAAGATCTTTGGTGTATCACTTATCACAGGAATAAAAATCGTTTAAAAAATCGCAAAGAAACCTTGAAAAGATTGAACAGATGCCTGACTGGTACTGAGAGAATATTTGACAGCCTTCCCTGGTGGATGCTGCTGTTCATCTGCTATAGCCTTTTTCAGCTTGTGAGGGTTAGCCTTAACTTCTTCGATAAGCTTAATTTTAATAGTTAAGACGTTCGCCTGCCAACAAGTAAACCGTGAGGTTCTGGGTTCGTACTCAGCCTCGCCCTTTCTTCCCAGTTTGACCAAGAATCGAACTGAATGTCAAAGTCATTCGGATGACACTATAAACCGAAGCCCGTGTGCGAGTGCACGCAGAACATCTTGCACACACGTTAAAACCCCGTTCCGCCTTTCGGAGGAGCAGGCCATCAGAGCAGGCCATCGTGTGCCGGTAGAAGGGATGACAACATTATATATAATTATAAAAAAAAAAAAACCAGCATGCACACGGGTGTCGTGTTTAGACACCATCCCTGAGGAAAAATCGGGGAGTTAGTGTCCCTGGGCAGCTCGGGGCTGTATAATTATGGCAACGTTCTGGTGGCTCCTGGGATGGTACTGGAACCATTGGTATCAGTCATTGCCTTTCCAAAGGATCATTCCAGTGGCGTGGAGAGGGTGGAGGGTCTGCTGCATGGGTAACAGTTTGCCCTCCATACTGACTTACCCAGGCTTTGCACTCTAAAGACTCCATAGTCTTCAGAGACTGATGGGTGCTTTCTCTAGAGGCCAACAAGTTGAGGGCGGTGCCCATCTCCTCACCCTTGCTGTTTTACCTTCCCTGACCCTGTAGAGGGCAGGTACCAATTTACAGCTGGGTGAACTAGGGGAACTGTACTGAAGCCAAGGTGGCAAGGGTCACCCTTCCAACTGGTAACCACGCTCGACCGCTGCTTATAGATGCGGTAATTTCCGCTGTTGGAATGCAGCTACCTTAACGTTGGGCAAACAGTCGCATGCACAACTTTTAACTTTAACTGAAAACCTTGAAGCCTTAGACCAGGAATGAAAAAAAAACAAAAAAAACATTCAATAGGCCTATGCCACATGCGTTTGACCAGCTGTAGGCTAGGCATAGACCTTAGTAAGAGAAAGAGCAATCAGCCAAAGAACAGTGATGTCAATGCTGACCCCCCCCCCCCCTCCCGACCACAACCGCCCACCCCTTTTTATTTGTTTGTTGTTGGTGGTGGTGGTTATGGTTTAGTTTTGTTGTTGCTTTTTGTGTGTGCATTACCACAACCTGGAACATTGAATTGATAATTGTAGGCACCAAAAAAAAAGAAGTTTAAAATCAATATCATAATTATTTCGGAAGCTGCCAGGAGAGCAGGGCTGTGCACAGAAAGACTAAAAACAGAACCTGTGTGTAATGTTCACAGGTTCAGACAAAACAAAAAACAAACAAACAAAACAATCCAGTTTCAAAGTAGCACTACCCAGTGTGGTGATGGTGGGTTGATAGTATAGTCCCCAAATCGGATAGCCCTCTGGGACTTTAATGTAACCAAACCAGTTGTACTCTCCAGCATTAGGCTACCATGGAAGTCACAGTTATGTATAGCTGTAGACTAAAGAAATAATCAAGGACAACGGAGGCTGATCTAAATCAGATGAGTTTTAAAAAATTCACTTGGGCACTACAAGTGTAAGACAGGGCATGACTGTCAACAATCACTGACTTTAAACTACAGATAGTACACTAAACAACACACACACACACACACCACACACACACACACACACACACACACACACACACACACACACACACGTGCACCCACACCCACACACGTGCGCGCACACATGCATGCATGCACACACACACACAATCCCCTTAACACTATATTAGACATAAAAAAATTCAAACAATTTCTACAGCTGGAAATTAGCCAGAACACAATTGCTACGCACCACAAATTGAGAATAAGTTTATAAACGCCAAGCAAAAGCCTTCGAAACCTTTAAAGCCCAAAGCTTCCCTTTTGTTTTAGTAGAATACTCTTATGTCTGCATCGTTCTGGTATTCAGACTCCAAGCTATGCAGTAATATTGCGCGACACTCATGGAGGATGGCAGTGAGAAGGTACTCGGTAAAGCTACATAACGGTAAATACTGATTCCCTGTTTTGTTAAACGCAGTGCTCTGTTGGCTTTATAATTATTAGCAATCATATCAGTGTATTGCCTTGTTGCTTGCATATTTCAGGGGCAAGTAGCGCTATCAAATAGCAAAAAGGGTTGGTTACTGTGTGGTTACTGGTTACTGTAGGTAATGTATGATCCAGATCCAGTCATCAGGCCCATTTGATAATAATGCTCTGGGTGCGGGGGAGATAAACATCGGTCTGTTGGCAAGATTGAGAGAATGACCATGGCATTCTATGAACAGGTCATGAAGGTAACAGATTTGGATGTTTTGGAGAAGCTGTAATACAGGCACAAGCTATTTTTCAAGGAAAATGAGTTTTTTAAAGGGGGGGGGGGGGGTTGAAAGTGGCTGGCTTTGATATGCCCTGCAGTGGCACCAATGTGTTCACAGGATTCGTGACAGGTATGACTGCACAGTGCAGTTCACAGATTTATATATATATATGTATATATATATATATATTTTATATATATATATATATATATATATATAATATGCCATTTTTCCTGTGACTTTGTTACTTCCATACTTGCTCAAGCCACAGGATGCCACTGAATGATGAATCTTACAGTTTTACTTTCAGTTTCAGGCTATGACATGGACAAACATGACTTTTGGATATTTTCAAATATAAATTGCTGAACACAATGATTGTATGAATGGGTTTTGTCTAGGTATGTTATCTCATTGGAGGCACTCATATATAGTTTGGAATCAAACATAAAGTTCAATAAATAAAGCCAAAGATTTTATTGTTTTTTTAGTTAATGCATGTAAAATCAATCCTATAAAATGGTAACACAACTTCTTTTTAGATGAAAGGAAATCATTTCATTGTACAAGAATTTTATTAACCTTTCTCAGTTTCTGAATATTTTGGGAGATGCAGCCTTGTTCACCTAAAAGGCATCTCATTCTAGCCATCTGAAAAGATTTGACAATAATGCTGAAAACAAGTGAGAACAACAGTGATGTGTTTTTTTTTCTGATTATTATACCAGAAGATTTAGGTAACCCTACAGTAGACACTTGTGCTAATGAGTAAATGATGCTTTTTTCTGTTCTATAGGCTCATGACAGAGGAGACCCAGAACTAATACAGAGGAGCAGAAAAAAGAGAGGACTTGTGACAGTGGCTTCATGAGCAACAATGGAGAGGTAGGTGTTTTAGGTATCTTTTTTTTCTTTTTTTTTTGCTGCCTCGTCTTCTGTGACATCCCTGTACAGTTGCTCCCACGCCGCTCATTTCAGTCTCCCCGCCACAGCCATACCCTGATTTGCTGTGTTTCATCCTCGGGATTGGCAGTCCACAGGGAGTCCATCAGTATTAGGCCGCCGTAGAGCCACCAGCCAGAGGGGCCCTGCACTTCTGCTGGGTCACTTTGGTGGTGTTCAGTGATGCCTGTTCTGAGCTAACATACGCAGGACACCACCTACAAAGCCCCTATATATATGCACAAACGCAATTAAAGCACTGGCGGGTCTATATTTGAAGTTGATCTGGAAGAGTTCACCAGAGCTGCAATGATTCGAACCCACGACTTCATGACCCATTGGGATTGAAGTTGACGGTCCTAGCCACTCAGCTGTGGCACCTGTTGTATGCATACATAAATCTTGCTTTCAGCTTTTTAGCCAGGCTGACTGTACAGGTAAGTTTCTTCAAGAGCTGGAGATTGTCTAGTAAGTTTAAGTATCATTGTCAAAAAGAGTGAGCAAAATGGCTTTGCTTGATTAGTTAACAATGATGATTATTCTGCCAGTGCTTTGGTCTACAAGAATTATTCTGATTTGGGGGAGCGTTGAAACGAAGGGAGTGGCAGAAGATAATGATTTTGAACTGGGTGAGGTGGAGAAGACTGAACTTGAAGATATACCACTTTCATGAAGTGGGGTGGGATAGCTAAGTGGTCAGAGCGCTCGCTTTCCCCAAATCAAGTTAAGCAGCGTTGAGCGTGGTTACCAATTGGATGAGTGCGCGCCTTGGCTTCAGTACAGTCCCCCAATTCACCCAGCTGTAAATAGGTACTAGGTACCTGTTTACAGCTGGGTGAATTGGGGGACTGTACTGAAGCCAAGGCGCGCACTAGGTACCTGTTTACAGCTGGTGAATTGGGGGACTGTACTGAAGCCAAGGCGCGCACCCATCCAATTGGTAACCACTAAGTAGTGTTAGGGAAGGTAAAGCAGCGAGGGAGAGGAGATAGGGTCCGCCCTTAATATGCTGGCCCCTGTAGAAGCTGAGGTCTCTGATGCCTCTCCCCTACAACCACCTAGGTCACAGGACACCTTTACCTTTTACTGAAGGTTGGGTAGCAGATGATAATGCCCCTGTGCTTGAACCATTTGCAAGCGGTGAAACACCAAAGAATCAGCAGTTTTCAGAGTGACTTGGGTTAAATTTATATTTTGTTTTTGCGATCTGTTGTACTTATCAGTACTTGATATTACTCATCAGCAGAGTTATGATAGCAGTATGCAATTATTGTTATCATAGTGATTTAATTATGATATAAACTTCTTTTAACAAAATGAATAGTTAAAAATAAATTCAGACAGGTATTTGGGGGGAGGAGGGGGGGTTGCTGCCTCATCTTCTGTGACATCCTTGTCCTGCTGTTCCCACACTGCTCATTTCAATCTCCCTGCTACAGTCATACCCAGATTTGTTATATCTCATCCTCAGGGTCAGATGTCCACAGGGTGCATATCAATATTAGGCCGCCGTGGGGTCACCAGCCAGAGGGGCCCTGCACTGCTGCTGAGTCACTTTGGTGGTGTTCAGTGGTGCCTGTTCTGAGCTAACATATGTAGGACACCACCTACTAAGCCCCCTACTAATGACGGTAAAGGCTCAGTTGCAGAGTCAGAGTGAGTGAGTCACCTACCTGAGGTGGTGACCACCACAATGTCCCTCAAATGACCATACCTCCCAAGCCTCCAAACCCCAAAGGCTTTGACACGAACTCACCACAGGCACAGAAGTGTATGGGGAAACTGAGGCAAGAGTAGGCCTGGTTTATTTAAGTTAAAGCATGGGTGATTTTTCTTCTGTTTTAAACAGAACTCCATTTGGGCGATTTTCAGATTTTTTTCATGTAAAAAAGAGGAATATTAGATTCAAAACCATGAATCTTATTGAAAATGACCAAAATGACAACCTGTGACAAACACCTTTAAAACCCTTGAAAGTCGAGGCTCGTCTATTGAAAGTATTCTCATAAGGATGATGATGGAATAAACATCACACTTTTGTATGGAAAAACAATTAAAGGTTTAATTACAGGTGAGAGTGTGTGGCGCTTCACAGGTGGGCGGCTGCATGGTTATGTGAATGGGTGGGAGCTTATGTTTGGACACTAGGCTATGTTGTGGTATTTTCCGTGATATTATGTTTACATGTTGACTGTTTTTATATGTGAGATGTTACCCGCGTGAATTTCTCTTTGAGATGAAGTATTTGGATTGAATTGTACTGAATTGAGTGTGTGGATGAAACAACAAGGACTTGCAGGCAACAAAGTCTCTAATGAGGTAAAAATTGATTTGGCACATGCACAGTAGGTCTCTGGAAGTCATCTCCCGATCGCTCAGTTGGATGGATTTTTGTCATTCAGAGTTCAAAGTGACAAAGCAAAGTCAAAACTGTGCATTGAAACTTATGTATAAGACAAAAGCATCGGAGGCTATATTAACGAAGTAGCAACAAACAAAACAAGTGTTTTCACTGTGTATGTGATAACACACATGGGTATGTGTGCACAGTGTGTGTGTGTGTGTGTGTGTGTGTGTGTGTGTGTGTGTGTGTGTGTGTGTGTGTGTGTGTTTATGTAAACAAGTTTTGGGGAGGCAAGAGGGGAATCATCATTAATTTTGTAGAAGAGGTACTAAAAGGAAACTGATAATTAGAAGGAGGGGCTTTTTCCTTAGAGTAACTGCTAGGTTCATTTGTCAATTGTGAGAAAAGGGTAGGATATGTATGGCTAGGTAACTGGGAATAGAAAATAGGCTAGCACATAAGAGCATGTTTTTCTCCTGTGGTTTTGTTTGGGGCTGATAACTATCTTTGGCCATTAATACAACTTTGGTTCCTTTGGAAATGGGCATGATTTTTCAAAAGTACAGTAAGCTGGAAATTGCTTTCAGAGCTGAAAAATTGTAATTTAATAGTGGGGAAATTCAAGAAATAAGCAAGAAATAAGCAAGAAATAACCGTATATTTTGGCTTGATCCTTCGTTTATATTTTGGTTCTTTACAAAACACCCCCAGTCCAAATGTCCAAACCAGTGTCAAAAGCTGGGTGCCATTGTGTCTATGTACCATTGTGTCCACATGGCTTACATATATACAAGCAGACACGCCACCTGATCAACAGCATTTTCCCAATTACTAATGTTATGTGCTAACACTAACACTAACCTTTACAGTAACCTTTGTTATCTTAACCTCGCCCCACATGTGGACACAAAAGGTAGATGGATATGATGATACAAGGCGTGACAGAAACTTTTTTGTGGTTTTCTTGCATTTTTAATGTGTAGAAGATTGAGGGGTGGGGGGGAGGGGTAGGACGTATGTGAGAAGGGGCAGGATGGATAGCTAGCTGTATGTGGGAAGAGGCATGAAAATGGTTATGGCACAGTCATGGGTGTGAGTGAGTGTGAGAGCAAAAATAGGGAATGGGCATACATGGTTTTGTTTTTTTCTATGTTAGAGAGGATGGGGAATGTTTTAGCAAAACAGATACTTATTTAAATAGAAAAAGTGAGGTTAAGTAGGAAATGCAGTTACCAAGATAAATATTTTGTGTGTGTGTGTGTGTGTGTGTGCGCGCGTGCGTGTGTGTGTGTGTGTGTGTGTGTGCGCGCGCGTGCGTTCGTGCATGACACAGAGAGAGAGAGAGAGAGAGAGAGAGAGAGAGAGAGAGGAGAGAGAGAGAGAGAGAGAGAGAGAGAGAGAGTGTATACTGACATACATGCATGGATTCATGAAAGGACGGAAGAGTATCCACACATAGACCTTCATTTTGTTGTAATTGTTTTTTGTCTGCTCCCCAGATTAGCATTTGAGGGGAAGGGGGGGTGGGATCACCCGGTCACCCAGAATGTGCACTCAGACTCGTTCATCCTACCTAGGAATCACTGTGAGATTGAAATTACACACTGAATGAAAAGTTTGCGTGTATGGCTGTTCAAGAACCTTGCCATTTTATAGGCAGCTATACTTCAGAAGATTTTTCTCCTTTAAAGGAGAGTGCAAGTTATGTTAAGAGCTTGTCATAGCTGAAGGCAATCTCAACACAACATTTTACAACGTAACAACATTTTTGTGTAGTCCTTGGTAATTTGATGACATCACACAGCTTTTGGCTTGGGCCAAGTCCATCATTTTTAATGTTTGCATTTTGTTTAGATAAGATTAACTTTCAGTTGAAAAAAAAAGAATACGAAGCATCAGACTAAGCAAAAGAATTAAAAGAGGCCAAAGAAACAGAAGAAGAAGTACAAGATAAAAGAACTTGTAAAGGAAAAGCACAATAGAAACAAAGAAGAAAGTGTATGGAAAAAGAAGAAAACGCAAAGAAGACAGAAGCAGGTTAATAACAAAGTAAAGGGTAGAACCACAAGAACAACCAGTGAAAGGATCACCAAACAGAAAGAGCAAAATGAAGAAATGGGCATCAAACCAAAAACAGCAACAACAGCAACAAAATTAGAGGCTGGGAAAAAATGGAAAGAACAGAATAATAAAAAAAGGGGGGAGGGGGGTAACAGAACATGGGTAAGAAACAAAAAAGAAGAAAGAAAAGAAAAGGATACAGAAGAAAGGGACAAACACATGGGTGATGTTCCTTCCAGTTTAAACAGAATTCTTTAATGGCAATTTTCGGACTTAGAATACTATTTTAAAAAGAAAAACCAGATTAAAAAATATAAAAAAACAAACAAAACAGATTGAAAACTGAATCTTTGAAAATGACCAAACTTGACAACCTGTGACAAACTTCCCATTGAAAATCTTTGAAAGTCGAGGCTTGACTATCAAAAGTATTCTCATTAACAATGACAATAAAGATAATTTTTTTGTGTGAGAAAAATTAAAGTTCCAGACATAACAGAATAACAGAATAACAGATGACAAATGTTTCAGTGGTGACTTTAAGTTAAATTCTTTATATCATTCTTGGTTTTACATAGTGGGGGTTTTCTTAATGAAATTCTTTGCCTTAGTAGTGACTTTCTGTATTGCATTCTTGGCTTATGTCACATGATCACAGTCTTGGCTTTATTCTTCGTTTTAGTGGTGATATGTTCACATTCTTGGCTTTATTCATGGCTTTAGTGGTGATATTATCACATTCTTGCCTTAATGGTGAGTTTCTTTATTACATCCTTGCCTTTTAAGGGTGACTTTATGGCATTTTTGGTTTTAGGCTATTGGTGACTTTCTTTATGACTCTTGGCTTTAGTGGTGACTTGATCACTTTCTTGGCTTTAGTGGTGACTTTATGGCATCTTTGTTAGTGGTCTCATTCGGATGAGACTCGAAGCCGAGGCCCCGTGTGCGAATGCACGCAGAACATCTTGCGCACATGTTAAAACCCCGTTCCACCTTTCGGAAGAGTAGGCCATCGTGTGCCGGTAGGAGCGGATGACACAATTATAACAAACCAGCATGCACACAGGTGTCATGTTTAGACACCATCCCTGAGGAAAAATCGGGGAGTTGGAGTCCCAGAGCGGCTCGGGGCTGTAGGTATATGGCAACGTTCTGGTGGCTCCTGCGACGGTACTGGAACCATTCGTATCGGTCATTGCCTTTCCAATGGATCATTCCAGTGGCGTGGAGAGGGGGGGGGGGGGTCTGCTGCATGGGTAACAGCTTGCCCTCCGTAATACTTGCCCAGGCTTTGCGCTCAAAAGACTAGAGCACAACTCCATAGTCTTCCGAGACTGATGGGTGCCTACTACTGTTAGTGGTTACTTCTTTTGTGACTGTCTTGGTTTTAGTGATGACTTAATCACATTTTGGCTTTAGTGGTGACTTACTCACATTTTTGGCTTTTGTGGTGACATATCACATATTTGGCTTTTGTGGTGACTTATCACTTCTTTGGCTTTAGTGGTGACTTTCTTTATCACACTTTTGGCTTTAGTGGTGACTTTTAAAATCACAATTTTTGGCTTTAGTGGTGACTCTGTATATCGCACTTTTGGGTTTAGTGGTGACATCACATTTTTGGCTTAAATGGTGAAGAATCCACTTCAGCAATAGAATATTCCAGTCTATAATATACTGAAAAACTGTTACTATCCAAACAAGCGTAATCAAGATTTAAATAGGGAAAAAATGTAGCACTGTACTGTGGTTATATGCTGTCTTGGGCAGGGCAGCTTGATTTTCAGGAAGAGAAACTTACTGTGTAGTGTAGTAGTATGGCACTACTCTCCTGTGTTCTGCGCTGTACTACATTATACTTCCATACCATGCATATTGTTGTGTATCATACTGTGCCATCCTATCCCATCCCATCCTGTCTTGTCCCATCCCTTAGCATCCGAGATTTTCAAATTTATTTATTTATTTTTGTACTGTGAGTTGTATTGCAGATTGTGTTATTGCAGATTGTGTTGAATAGAAAATAAGTTGTGATATTCATGGAAAGGTTAACTTATTCACGTAGGTGACATATTTGTTGGAAAGTAATAACCAAAGCCATGTTGGATGATGGATAGAAATATGTTTTGGGGTTTAGTTGGTTTGGGAGGGTCTTTTAAAAAAAAAGGGTATGTTTGCTTCTTTTTTTTTTTTTTGGGGGGGGGGGGGGGGTAATGTATTGGCATCATAGTTTGATATAAATTTCATGAAATTGACGACAATTGAATTTCATGAAAAGGAGAATTTCTGCTTGACTTTAATCTTTTTTTTCCCTTTTTTTTTCGGGGGGAGGGGGGGGGGGAGTGTTTTTGAGAGGGGTGGTGGGAGC
>CM060330.1:28256210-28258710 GCA_030674155.1 Stramonita haemastoma
TGAAGAACAGTGTGTGAGTGTGCATGTTGGATGAGGGGGCAGGGATTATGAGGTTGTAATGTGTGTGATGGGTCACCTGGAAAAGTGATGCAAGTCAAACTGATGTAATATGATCAGAGAGAGAGAGAGAGAGAGAGAGAGAGGAGAGAGAGAGAGAGGAGAGAGAGAGAGAGAGAGGGGAGTGTAAGTGTGTGTGTGTGTGTGTGGGGGGGGGATGTGTGAGAGAAGTGACTTAATGCCTTGTGTGTGTGTGTGTTTATGTTTGGGGTGAGTAGGGGGGTGGAGAACATGGTGTGAGATGTGAAACATGTGCATTGTGTGTGTGTGTGTGTGTGTGTGTGTGTGTGTGTGTGTGTGTGTGTGTGTGTGTGTGTGTGTGTGTGTGTGTGTAAATACTATGTGTGCACATACTTGTAAAGTTACATGAAATGTGTGTGTATGATAGGATTTTTTTTTTCTTCAGATTGATCTATTTAATTGTTGAGTTAGTTTAAAGATAGTGTTGAACACAAAATAAGCTGTGGCATCCATAGAAATGTAATCATTTTTACATATGTGACATCTTTGTCAAAGTAATGAACAAAACATGTTGAATGATGGAAAGCTATGTTCATTTCATATTTTTTTTCTCTTTTTGTGTGTGTATGTGTGAGTTCTTTGCCTTTCTTTTTGTTCTGTTTTTTAAAATATGTTTTGGCATCAAAGTTTGATATAGATTTAGCCAAAAAGATTGCTTTGTTGTTTTTTAAAAAATCTTTTTTATCTTTACTTTTGTTTTCTTTATTGTTGATATATATACATGAAATTTTTTTGCTTGTGTATTTTCTTCTTTGTGTGTGGGAATTAAAAAAAAAAAGATTGGGCTGTGAGTTAGTTATATTACTGGTGTTGAATTCCAAATGTTTTGATATTCATATTGGGAATATTTATGTATGTGACATGTTTATTAGGGAGTAATAACCTAAATCTTGAATTTGACAATGGAAATGAATATGCATTTTCAATGCTTTTTTTTTGTTCTTCTTTTGATTGTGATTTAATGATGGAAATGAATATGCATTTCGACTGGGGTTTTCTTTCCTTTTTTTTTTTTTTTTTTCGATGATGTCTATTGGTTGCTTTTCTTCCTTGTGTTGTATCAGCATCACAGTTTGAAAGAGATTGTTTCAAAACAATTTTTTAAAATTTACCTATAATCTATCTATACCTGGTGGGGGGGGGGGGGGAAGGGGAGAGAGAATTCTGGGAATAATAATATGAGATGTAATTTAATGCCTGTGTGTGGGGGGGGGGGGGGAGGGGGGGTACACTAAGAGAGGAGATGTGACTTGATGCCTGTGTGTGTGTGTGTGTGTGTGTGTGTGTGTGTGTGTGTGTGTGTGTGTGTGTGTGTGTGTGTTGTTGTTGTTGTTGTTGTTGTTGTTGTTGTTGTTGTTGTTGGGGCTAGACTAGGTCAGAGGAGATGTGACTCAATGCCTCCTGTGTGTGTGTGTGTGTGTGTGTGTGTGTGTGTGTGTGTGTGTGTGTGTGTGTGTGTTTTGTTGGGGGGGGGGGGGGTAAAGTAGGTTAGAGGAGATGTGATTAAATTCCTCATCATGTTTGTGTGTGTGTGTTGTGTGTGTGTGTGTGTGTGGTGTGTGTGTGTGTGTGTGTGTGTGTGTGTGTGTTTTATTGGGTGGAGGGGGGGGGTAGACTAGGTTAGAGGAGATGTGACTAAATTCCTCCTCATGTGTGTGTGTGTGTGTGTGTGTGTGTGTGTGTGTGTGTGTGTGTGTGTGTGTGTGTGTGTGTGTGTGTGTGTGTTTTGTTGGGGGCGGGGGATTAGACTAGGTGAGAGGAGATGTGACTAAGTTCCTCCTCATGTGTGTATGTGTGTGTGTGTGTGTGTGTGTGTGTGTGTGTGTGTGTGTGTGTGTGTGTGTGTGTGTGTGTGTGTGTGCGCGTGTTCGCGCGCGCGTGTGTTCATGTGTGCATACGTGCATGTATTCACTATTGTGTATGATTGGCAACATGAAAAAATTTTGCAAGTTTGACTGATATCAGTGACCCAAAACCCTGTCAAGTCCCTGAAAATTACTCAAAGCTTAGTCAGTTTTTGCAGACAACCATCAGTCAGCTTTCATAACTTTTCCAAATTGTCAGTTACGCAGTATATGACATTATAATTTTATGTGCCTATGAGTTGGCTGTCTGATTTCATTTGGTAGGAAATTTTGTGGGTTTTTTTTTGTTAGTGCATTTTCTTTTTTTGTGTGTGAACTTAAAAAAAAATTATTGATTGGCTGTGAGTTAGTTATACAGAATGTGTTGATATCAAAATGTTTTGATATTTATGGAAACTCTTGACATTATGTGACACATTTGTCAGAATGTGATGCCCAAAAGAGTCTTTGATTTGATGATGGAAATGAAAATATGCATTTTCACTGTTTTTTTTCCCTCTTCTTTTGATGTCTGTTGTTTGCTTTTCTTCTTTGTGGTGTATCAGCAATTTATTTTA
>CM060330.1:28263710-28276210 GCA_030674155.1 Stramonita haemastoma
AATAAAACCAAAACAAAAAAAGGAAAGACGAAAAAAATACAGAAAAGAGAGGAGAAAAAAAGGAAGAAAAAATGAAAGAAAAGAAGAAAAAAAAGAAAAGAAAAAAAATTAACCCTTTCTTGAAAAATTGTGTATTGAAAGCAATATATGAAATGTGTGTTTTGTGCCTACCTACCACCCAGGTGCCTGTGAAATAGCATTATTGACGTATGTTTACAGATATGGAATATTGTGGTAACTGTAATGATGTTACTGTTGTTTTTAATTCGGAAATGCTGTGGGATATTGTGTTACTGTGTTAGTGGTTATCATTGTTATTATTGGCATAATATTCAGCTCTAAGATATTGTAGAATACTGTGTCATTGTGTTGACACTTGGTGTACGGCTTGTTTGTTTGTTTGTTTTTTTGTTAAGCAAGTTTTTTGGGGATTGCTTATCTTGTTATATTGTTTAACCATGTGAAGATATTTTTACAATTCTTTAAATCACATATTTTTTGTAATATATAAGTACACAGTGTTCTGTTTTTTTAAGGTACTGGCATCAAATTAATTATTTAAGTTTTTTTTTAATTGGTTGTTTGGTGTGTTTGTTGTTGCTGTTTTGTTGTTTTTGTTTTTGGTTGGGTTTTTTGTTGTTGTTTTGTTGGGGTTTGCTTTTTGTTGTTGTTTTTTCTTTTTTTCTTGGGGGGGGGGAGAGGGGTTGCACCAAAGAGGGAAGATGAAAAGGTACCAACTAAATCAAGAAAAGTTGACTTCTTTTGTGTGTTTTGTGCATGACAATAGATGGCCATGGCATTCAAGAGGATAATGTTATGAAGAATGATTGTAATATTAGTATTTCTGCTACACTTATGATAATCACCATCATGATATTAATAATGGCTTCTGAATTATTATTATCATCATTATTATTAATAGCAGCAGCAGCAGCAGCGCAGCAGCAGCAGTAGTAGTAATAGTAGTAGTAGTAGTAGTAGTAGTAGTAGTAGTAGTAGTAGTAGTAGTAGTAGTAGTAGTAGTAGTTAATGATAATAATCATAAATATTGTAATCCTCATGATTATTATTGTTATTATGGTTGTCAGAGTGCTTTGTTGTAGCATCACACCTCAGTACTATAGATTTCTCTTTTTGAAAATGAGGTTCCTATCTATCCCAAGGGAGAGCATCATTGTCACAGAACAGTGCCACTATTTGTCCCGAAATATGCATTGTTTGCCCTTGATAGTATGTCTTCAAAACAGTTCAGTCATGCAGGAAACATTGCATTACACACTGATTGCTTATGTCAACGCATTTTTTTAAACTAAACTTTGTTGAGGAAAAACAGCATCATGTGTATTTCTTGATGCAGGGCAGTGGGCAAATCCAACATCACTCAGTCAAGAGTGCAAAATTTTCACTTTCCACTGGAAACCAATCAACCATTAACCCATTTGGTGCTGAACACATCATAGAGCTCTCCGAGTACGTTGCATTTGCCTTTGAACTAAGGAAAAAGCAACTCTCTCCCACAACGTCTTAATCGCATCTGTTGTTCTATGCTGCTCCTTGTTTGGATATTCGATACAATGCACCCCATGTATGAATACATTTTGTTAATCTTCACTGCTGTTCTTGTTTTTGATTGGGGCAAAGGCCTTTATCAATTAAATTTCTGAGTTCTGAGAGTGCAAAATTTAGTAGGCCCTTTCCTTTTGCCTAGTCCAAGTGTGGTCAGTTCCTGTTAAAATTAGCACCAGCTGGGCAGGGATGGAATGAAGTGGACAGCAACTGAGAGCAGCTGAAAGTGGGGGAAACTGACAGCTGTGCAGCAGGAAAATATCAAGCCGAAGGAAGATAATAAACAGAGAGAAAAAACACACCGTAGCATCCATTTTTTGATGCAGTAGAGGTATTAAAAACAAAGCAAAAATACAAAGATAAAAAATTGTCTGCTTTCTGCAATAGGGATATTATTTTTTTTTAAAAACCTACAAAAAACCAAAGAAAGGAACAATTCATAGTGTTCTTCTCTGATGCAGCAGGGGTATTAAAAACAAAACAAAATAAAAAGAGAAAAATCCAGTGTCTGCTTTCTGCAATAGGGTATTAAAAACAAAATAAACAAAAGAAAGCAGTTCATAGTGTCCACTTCGTGATGCAATGGGGGTATTAAAGTCCAATCTAAAAAAAAAAAAATTACAGAGAACAAAACCCATGCTTCCCATTTGTTGTTGTTGTTGTTGTTGATACAATTAAAACATAGGAAGAAAAAGAAAAATCCGTAGCACCAGTTTCTTGGTGCAAAGGGATATTTAAAACAAAATAAGATGAAGAAAACAAAGTGAGAAAAATCCATACTGTTAATTTCTTGGTGCAATAGGACTAAAAAAAACAAACAAACAAAAGTAGAGAAAAAAATCAGAGTGACTACTTCTTTACATAGTAAGGATGCTCTGTGTGTGTGTGTGTGTGTGTGTGTGTGTGTGTGTGTGTGTGGTGTGTGTGTGTGTGTGTGTGTGTGGTGGTTGTTGTTGAGTTTAATTAATGTCATTACACTAAATAGTGATATCAGGCAGGAAAGTGTGTGTATGCGCGCGCGCATGTGTGTGTGCGCATGTGTGTATGTGTGTGAGTGTGAGTGTGAGTGTGTGTGTGTGTTACAATTTAACAGCCTATGGGACTAAGTGTTTAGGAGAACTGGGCCGGGGGGGGGGGGGGGGGGGGGGGGTTGGGAGAAGCTTAGCTTTAAGCATGGTGTTGAACTATAAGGGAACAAATCGGAACATGCTTTTTAAAAATCTACAACCAATCAATGATAAGTAGAAAAAAAACTTCCTCAACTAACAATAGGAACTATAACATGAAGAAATCTTTGGACTTTGAATACGTTTACACATGATGATGTAGATAACGCGTGCAAAGTTGGGGGGAGGGGGGGGGACAGTTGGAGAGGTATAAAGAACAAGTCATAAAAAATTGCCTTTAAAACAAAATGATCAATCACAGGAAGATACCATTGGGCTGTGTAGCAGACCTTCAGAAATTTTGCAAAGAAGTATATCATTATTTAGGATGTGTATGTGTGTGTGTGTGGGGGGGGGGGGGGGGGGGGGGGGGAGGGGGGGGGCGTGTGTGTGTGTGTGGACTCCACCCCCAAAAAAGTCTTTCGATGAGACTATAAACTGAGGCCCGGTGTGCGAACGCACGCAGAAAATCTTGCGCACAGGTTAAATCCTGTTCCGCTTTTCGTAAGAGTAGGCCATCATGTGCCGGTGGGAACAGATGACATTTACAAAACTGCATACACACGGGCACTGGATGTAAAAAGCATATGAATGCTTATTCCATTATCCTTGATATAAAAAAAAGTAAAATAAAATAGGAGAGAAGGGTGTGCGGTGTGATTATAAACAGATTATATTTGTGTTAAGATTTCATTTTAACATGAATTGTGTGGTCTTGTTTCAGATATGGCGGTGACCAGATGCAGATGACATGTGAATCAAAGCATCACAAGAACACTTTTTTTTTGGGGGGGGGGGAAGCACACACACACACACACACACACACACACACATGTGCACGTGCACGCATGCATGCATGGGGAATTTGATCGCTTGTGGTCAGAAAATTGCGCTCACAATCTATCAACCAGCATTCAAATCTTGTTCAAGGGGATATTTTCCCCTGGAGTTTACATCAGTGCTGACTCCACTCTCCCCACAATTCCTTCGGATGAGTCTCTATAGGTCCCGTGCGTGAACACACGCAGAACATCTTGCGCACATGTTAAATAATCCTGTTCTGCTTTTCGAAAGAGTAGGCCATTGTGTGCCGGTGGGAACAGATATTTACAAAACTGCATACACACGGGGACTGGATGTAAAAAAGCACATGAGTGCTTATTCCATTATCCTCATAAAAAATAAATAAAAGAATAAAAAGCAAACACACATACACATACACACACAGAGACACACATACACACACACCTGTGCCCAGTGAGTGAGTGAGTACGAGTAGACACAGGGCTTATTATGTTTAGCATTCATAAGTTTAAAATTTGTGCATAGATGTTAGTCAGTATGTTGATATATTATATATATATATATATATATTATATATATTATATATATATATATATATATATATATATATACAGGTGTGCGTTGGTGTTGCCTGTATGGTGATGCTGAGATGTCTGTTAATCATATTTCTGCATGAAACCTTTTGGGGAGTATGAAGGGAAGAATGTATAGTGGGTGGTGTAGGTGGGAGAGAGGAGGGGAAGGGAATTTAGGGGTGAACATATTCGCCTGTCAAATTCTACGACATGCACTTTGAACAGTTTTCACTTCCTTGTCATATTTTAGTTTTCTCAAGAGGTCATTATAGCATGCAAAACATTCCATAAATTGGGGGGGGGGGGGTTAGTCCAGTGTTTAGAACATTGAACTTATTATCTGACGGCCTAGGTTCGATCCATCACCAAGATGCCCATTGAAAAGGATTTTTTCCCCTGGAGTTAACAGGAGTACTGACTCCACCCCCCCCCACCACCCAAAAGTCCTTGGGCACAGATATTGCATACACGTTTAAAACCCATTCCACCTTTCTGAAGAAGAGGCTATTTGTATGCTGCTGGTAGGAATGGATGACAAAATTTGTAAAATGCTTGCACTCTGGTGTTGTGTGTAGATATCATTCCCTGAAGTTGGAATACAGCTGCTTCAAATGGTGATTGGTGGTGGTGGTGGTGGTGGTGGTGGTGGTGGTGGTGTGTGTATGTGTGTGGGGGGGGGGAGGAGGTAAACAGTCCCGTACGTAAAAGTATCACAATTGGTAAACCTCGGAGCTCTAGCCAAGGAATAACAGCAAAATAAAAAGATTCCACTAAAAAAAGTCAACAGTGGTTCATACAGTAGTAAATGTAGTTTCATCCGAGGAAGAAAATGAGGTTTTGCATGGAATAATCGCCGCTCTAAAGGCCTGAAAACACAAAAAATGTTGATATTGAGGTGGAGCATTAGGGACTAGAAAAGGAGTTAAGCGGATGGGAGAAGGAAGAGGTTGGAAGGGGGGGGACTGGAGGAGAGAGTGAAGAAATTCTATAGGAGAAGGGGGGGGGGGGGGGTGAGCCAGGAGGTGGCTGTTGTGCTACAATCATTACTGGTGACATGTGTTTTACACATGTTCTATTCCATGCGATGTGTCTATACATGTTCTATTCAGTGTGTTCCAGTGTGGTGTGTGGAGATTGCTGAGTTCTTTGGATGACGGCAGTTGGGACTCTGGCGTAAGTAAGTGATCTGTGTGTGTGTGTGCATTTGTTTATTATTTATTTATTATTTTAATTCAAGGACAATATTTTTTTCCATACCATCTTTAGACAGCCACCTTCAACACACACACACACACACACACACACACACACACACACACACACACACACACACACACACACACACACACACACACACACACACACATGCATGTTTACATAAAGTACAAGCCATCACTGAGGTCTGGTCATGTGCTGCTGGATCTATCTCTTTCTCTCTTCATTCCCCACCCCCACCCCCACCCCCACCCTCCCTCTCTCTCAAGTCCCCTCACTTCAACTTTCCACCACCTGTCATGATTGCTAAAAAGTGACAATCTATGAATAACATAAGATGTAAAATCGTGTAATAACTAAAACAACAATAAAATGACCAAGACAGTCTTCCAGTACTGTACATTATGAAAATAGTGATTTTGTCTTTAAGAAAACATACATCCAGATGGGAAAAAATTTCTGGGGTAAAACACACAGAGAAGTCACCCTGGTGTCAAATATACCTCTTGCTCCCTCCAGCTCTCTCTCTCTCTCTCCCTCCCCTCCCCCCCCCTTCTTCAACACCCCCCCCTCTCCCTCACCACATGCCCCCAGCCACCTGTTATAATTGCTTTAAAAGATTTCAAAATTTATAAATAAAAGTAATCAAGAACAGTTTAAGAAAATAACAAACAATTATTGTCATAGATAAAAGCACATGGAAGACCAAGACAAGTCTTCTAATGAAATGCAATATAAAAATTGTGATGATTTTCTAAAGCACATATTCAGGATTAATGATATTGATACAAGGTAATTTCTAGAGCACTGAATGAGTGAATTTTGCAAAGCAAACTAATGAAAGCACCAGCAGTTGAATCATTCAAACACATGTGACCACACAAAAAATTGGTATATTTCAAATCTAGACAGTCACAAATGCACACACATACAAAATTAAACATTCTTTTATCTAAAAAAAACACAACCAACAAACAAATAATAAAAAGAAACATATCTAGGAGTAAAATATTTTGCTGGTAAAACACAGTTCTGTCAACTGTCTAGCCGTCAAACATACCTCATTGTCCCTCCCATTTCTTGATCTCCTTCTCCCCCTCCATTCCGTCTGTCTCTCTCACCCCTCCCACTGTCTCTCCCCTCTCCCTCAATCTCCACCCTCTCCTGCCTTTCCCTTACTCTATACCCCAACCATATATATATATATATATATATATATATATATATATATATATGTATATATATGTATATATATGTATATATATGTATATATATGTATATGTATGTATATGTATGTATATGTATATGTGTATATATATGTATATTATATATATATATATATATATTGTATATATATATATATATCACTATCAGTCATATTGTATAGCACGATCAGTCACAGCAGATTTCTCTGTTAAAAATGTGGGCAGCTTTCTCCAGGAAGAGCACATCACCACAATAGCAGTGCCACCTATGTTTTTTCTTTTCTTTTTTTTCTTTCTCTCTGCGGATATAGGTGTCCCTGAGAGAGTGGATTTTTTTACATATTTTTTGCCAGGGACAATTCTCTTGTTGCTGTAGATTCTGAGATGTGTGCTGAATACCGAATTGCACATGGGGTCTTGGTTTGTCAACTCATCCAGAGAACTAGCACCCAGACCATCACTTAAGGTGGAGTGGATGGGGGGAAGTTTGGATCCACATGGGGATTGAACGCATGATTTCTTGCTGTTAAGACAGATGTGTTACCCCAAGATAACTGAAACATGGTTTGTGTTGTGTGTGTGTGTGTGTGTGTGTGTGTGTGTGTGTGTGTGTGTGTGTGTGTGTGTGTGTGTGTGTGTGTGTGTGTGTGTTGGGAGAGGGGGAGGGGGAGGGGTAGATGCAGATATTGTTAAAGACAATGATTTTATGTTAATTTTTTTATGTTTCCAGGGCTGATGCACCAGGACAGACATCAGAGCTGTTTTGGAGCGCCTTATCCAACCATGTGTAGGTGTGAATGCATGTGTTTCTATGTGGGGGACGGGATAGCCTAGTGGTCAGAACATTGCGCTGGCAATCTGACGACCCGAGTTTGATTCCCGTTGGAGGGGATTTTTCCCCTGGAGTTAACATCAGTGCTGACTCCACTCTCCCCAAAAGTCCTTCGGATGAGACTATGTACCATGGCCCCGTGTGCGAACGCACGCAGAACATCTTGCGCACATGTTGAATTATGTTCCGCTTTTCGTAAGAGTAGGCCATTGTGTGCCGGTGGGAACAGATGACATTAATAAAACTGCATACACACGGGGACCGGATGTAAAAAAGCACATGAGTGCTTATTCCATTATCCTTGATATAAAAAAATAAATAAGTAAATAAAATGCAGTTGCTTTTGACACCTAGCTGACATGCTGTGGCTGAGGGGTTAGGAAACCTTTAACTTTAGTTCTCAGTCTCCATGAAATAGAGAGTTTGAATCTTGGCAGCGCGTCTGGTTTTCTTTTTGATATCTTGTCTCTGACCATTTGACTAAACATCATAAAACTGTTCAGTTTTCTTGTCAGTGTTGACGGATGTTGGCCTGAATGATGTTGAGAACAAGATGTCTGGTGTTAAGCTTCAGAGAGAGGATACGATCACTAATTGTACTAAAGCTTTTCATTGCTGCAGCCTGTACTCTGTCCAGCACAATAGCAACACCTTGGCTCTGAATAGGGATGTATATAACACAAATTTGTGAAAATGATTTTAAAAAAAACAAAAAAAACACCTACACACAAACTTGTGCTAGCCCAAAAACACAAAAATCTACAAACATGTGAAATATTAGTATCACAGTGTTACCACAACAACATCAGAATGAAAAGCAAACTGCAGGATAGACAGTGTGAAAATGGTTGTGACTGGTATTGTTTGGATTCGTTTTACAGTTGGCAGTGAAACAGTATTTATTTCAGAACTATTAGACTGCTTAATCAGTTCTCTAATTTTTTCTCATTGTCCATTCACTTCAAAGTGATTTAGACAACTGTATAGATCTATTGAAAATAAATGTAAAGAATGGGGTAGAGAAGGAATGGGGAAAAATATGGGTGAAATATTGTCCAAAAGGTTAATACTATTGCAGCTTTCCTACCACTGGCAGAAGAATCATTTCAGCAACTGCCATTATCACAGCTTGCGGGGAATGACACACAACACCTTTAATATTATTGCCGTATTTCTCATTTAAGTCAACTATTTTTTTCTTATGTAAACTATTGAGCAATGGGCAATCAAATAATTACATGGTGGACTGAAATAATACCGGAACAAGCACATGTCACATTTTTTGAAAACTTAGTATTTCAAGTATTTAAACACAATTTATGGATTATCATATGAAAATTCACGAAAAAAATGTTTTGGAAATGACCTGTACAAATTGTAAAACATAGATTTTGCATGAACAGAATCACTTTCAAATGACGATAAACTTAGGCCTGTCATAGAGTTCATTATTGTGCAGGTGTTTTTTGAAGCACCCCAGTTTCCTAAAGAATCTGTTCTAATCAGTCCAATTAAGCAATAACATCTGAACTCATTTGGAGGAAATGTGAAAAATACCCTGCATTTCTTTTTTAAAAACACTTTTGCAACCCCCCCCCCCCCAAAATGTCATTTTGCAAACAAAATAATGCATTTTTGCAAACCAGAAAATGTGTTACTATATTTTTTTTTAAATGTCAAATAAATGGCCAAGACCCCATCTGGCAAGGTAACCGTTATGGGTTCTGGGACTTATAGATAATAAAGACTTTATGATAATTATTGATATGGTGTAATACTGGTGACAACATAAATAATATATGTAAGTTGAGCTGTAAAATGGTAAAAGAATGAACTCTTCTTATTTTCACCTCAAAGAACATGATACCTATACCACTAAAAAAAACACAAAACTTCTATGTCTTTCATTGCTGTTGACAAAGAAGAAGGACAGTATAACATCTGTAATCAGATATGTAATATTGCAGTATTGACTATCATTAGAAAAGCACCAGAATACAGAAGCTGCATGGGACAGACAAACTATACTGTTTTTTTATATTGAAAAATGCCTTTGAAATCTATGGTAGATTAGCTCTTTTTTGGGGGGTGGGGTGGGGGTGCTGGAATAACCGTTTTTTTTTTTAATCCAGTCCCCATGTGTATGCAGTATTGTGAATTTTGTCATCCGTTCCCACCAGCACACAATGGCCTACTCTTCCGAAAAGTGGAACTGGTTTTAAACGTGTGTGCAAGATGTGCAGTTAGCAGAATAATTAGGCTACATTGGTTTAGTTGAAATCATTTGACGTCATATTGATATCCTGTGTTAGGAGCCATGTCATATGGATACAGAAAGAGAAGACCAAAACTGGGTTTTGAGGATTGGTAGAAAATATGATATTTTTGGTTATTATTTTGATTTGGCGTGTATTTTCTTTGTTCCTGTCGTGCTATAATCATTGCCTTTGTGAGATCAATCGTCACCTTTGAATAGCTGTAAAATGCCAATAAAAGTAATGAGTGCCCCCCCCCTCTCTCTCTCTCTCTCTCTCTCTCTCTCTTCTCTCTCTCTCTCTCTCTCTTTCTCTCTCTGAGGGCGGGGACTGGATGTAAAAAAGCACACGAGTGCTTATCTATTATCCTCGAATAAAATACTTTGCCTTGCCTTGCCTTGCCTTGCCTTGCCTTGCCTTGCCTTGCCTTGCCTTGCCTTCTCTCTCTCTCTCTCTTCTCTCTCTCCCCTCTCTCTCTCTCTCTCTCTCTCTCTCTTCTCTCTCTCTCTCTCTCTCTCTCTCTCTCTCTCTCTCTCTCTTTCTCTCTCTCTTTCTCTCTCTTTCTCTCTCTTTCTCTCTCTCTCTCTCTCTTTCATGCTTTAATTTTTTTTCGTGGGGGGGGGGGGGGGGGGGGGGGGGGGGGGGAGAAGCTCAAGTGGTTTAGCTTGCACATACATGAATTTGCAGGTATTTCACTGCTTTGTTGATTTGCTTGCTTGCTTTTTATTTTTTTTGGTTGGTTGGTTGGGTTGGATTTTTTTTTAATAAGAGAGGGGGTGGGGTGGGGAGTTGTTCCTCAGCTTGAACTCTTGGGTTCACCAATGTAAGATTTTGTGTATGCAACCATTTGCCCACTGTTAAGACAGATGTGTTGCCCAAGACAACTGATCCATGGTCAGGGGGGGGGGGGGGGGGGGGCGGGAGTTGCAGATATTGTTAAAGACAATGAGTTTATGTTGATTTTTTTATGTTTCCAGGGCTGGCACACCATGACAGAAAAGACTTCACAGCTGTTTTGGAGCTTCATATCCAACCATGTGTAGGTGTGAGTGCATGTGTTGTTGTTTATTTATTTATTATTTATTATTTATTCTTTTATTCTTTATATTGAGGATAATGGAATAAGCACTCATGTGATTTTTTTTTACATTCAGTCCCTGTGTATATGCAGTTTTTTTAATTTTTGTCATCTGTTCCTTCTGGCACACAGTGGCCTACTCTTCTGTAAAGCAGAACAGGTTTTTCATGCGCGCAAGATGTTCTTCCTGCATTCGCCACAGGACCTCGATTTATAGTCTGTCTGAAGGACTTTGGGGGGGGGGGGGAGTGAAGTCAGCTCTGATGTTAACTCCAGAGGAAAATATCCCTTTGAGGGAGGGAATAGTCAGTCCCCTTAAACAGGGTATCTCACTAGTGGTTCAGTTGTGAGCTCAAAGATTCCAACTGCTAAGCTTACCACCACCTGGGACTGTATTGAACAGCATCATACTGTGTTATAAATGTGAAGTACTTATGATAGGAAGGATTTTTCTGTGACTGGATGCCCCTGGTATTATTTACTGTGTTTATATCAGTAGGACTGTATAAGCTATCGCTGAGATAGATGAGAGCTTTGGGGCGGTTAGTACGTGCGCCATAGCTGTACTGACTGAGAAGCACTAATGCTCGGTCGGCCGAGTTCGATATGGTTTTCAGCAGCTGGGGTGGGAACCAGTGTGGTGACTGGTTGGCTTCAGTGGTGGTACATAGTCATAAGTCAATCGTACTGGCAGTAAAATGTGTTTTTTACAGTCAAAAACAAACAAAATTTATACAGAACTGTGTTGCATGCAGAGAAATTGATAAAAAATATTTGCAGATACCGAAAATGAAACTCTCTGAAAATGAGAAAACATATGAAAACATATTGCGCACATGTTAAATCCTGTTCCATTTTTCGTAAAGAGTAGGCCATCGTGTGCCGGTGGGAACAGATGGCATTTGCAAAACTGCATACACACGGGGAATGGATGTAAAAAAAGCACAAGAGTGCTTATTCCATTATCCTGGATATAAAAGAATCAAATCAAATCAAATCAAATCTCTCTCTCTCTCTCTCTTTTCTCTCTCTCTCTCTCTCTCTCTCTCTCTCTCTCTCTCTCTCTCTCTCTCTCTCTCTCTCTCTCTCTCTCTCTGTGTTATATTATTTTGTGTGTGTGTATTAAACTTGGGCACACACACCACTATCCCACAACACACACACACACACCACTACCCACCAACAAATACATGCACGCACGCACGCACGCACGCACATGGGCTGAGCATGCTATTTCTGACCAACGGGGAAAGTCGGGTATTGCCCTCTAGACGATCACTGATGACGGCAATGCTGGATAAGTTCCAAGATCTCGTCCTATATACCACATAGGCCCTACCTAAGAGGTGCCTGACATATACATGGGTATGTCCCTCCCCTATTTCTGATGCGGAACCAAAGATTTCTTGTGTAACTACTTGCTCAAAAATTGCCGATGAAAAGTATAGGCTATTCTGCTTTTCCAGGTTTTGTTGTTTTTCTGGTCTGTCACGCACGCACGCACGCACGCACGCACGCACGTACGCACGCATACACACACACACACACACACACACACACACACACACACACACACACACAGAGTAGTAGGCATCGGTCAGTCTCGGAAGACTATGGAGTTGCGCTCCAGGCTCTAGAGCACAAAGCCTTGGTAAGTATGGAGGGCAAGCTGTTACCCATGCAGTGGAACCCCCCTCCCCCTCCACACAACACACATCAAATAATACTATCATACAATATGATGCACCACAGCAAAGTGCAGGGACTCTGCCACACGCACAAACACAAAAAAGTGCACACATAA
>CM060330.1:28283710-28291210 GCA_030674155.1 Stramonita haemastoma
GTCCCGTGTGCGAATGCACGCAGAACATCTTACGCACGCGTTAAAACCCGTTCCGCTTTTCGGAAGAGTAGGCCATTGTATACGTGCAGGTGGGAGCGGATGACAATATTGACAATACGGCACACACACGGGGACTGGATGTAAAAAAAAAGCACATAACTGCTTATTCCATTATCCTCGAAAAAAAAGAATTTAAAAAAGGGCTTGTGTTAAGGGCTTCAAGTCACAGCAAGTCACCCGCAGTACTAACTTTTCCCCTTTCATACACAGAGAGAGTTGACTGTAAAGACTGTCGGGGTCATATTACGTTTCTAAGCTGTTTTTTTTTTTTCGTGTGGATCAGTTTTCCCCCTTCGAAAACAAAACAAAACAAACAAACAACCCCCCCCCCCCCCCAAACAAATGCGAGTACTGCAGGAAATGTCAGATTACCCTTGACCTCAACCCAAAAATGTTCAGAAGATGGGGTGCAGTAGAATTGAATAGTCAGTCAAGTCAGTCAGTCAGTCAGTCAGTCAGTCAGTCAGTCAGTCAGTCAGTCAGTCAGTAAAGAAGCAAGAAAGCAAGTAAGTAAATAAGTAATTAAAGAAGTATGTAGGGAAGTAATTAGGGAAGTAAGTAAGTAAATAAATAAATACATGAATAAATAAATAAATAAATAAGGAAGGAAGGAAGGTAGCAAGGAAAGATATTTTCTGCGCCTAATCTTTCTTAGGACGGACGCTATAGCCGAGTGGTTAAGACCATTATTTTGACATCAATCTCAATGGGTCCATGAAGTCGTGGTTCGAATCTCTGCGGCACTTGGTGAATTAAAGGGTGGGGATTTTGACGATCTCCCAGGTCAACTTAAAGGGCAGACCCGCCAGTGCCTTAATTAATTCCCTTCATGTAGATACCCGTGTAGAGCATCAAACATATACGTTCAGGAATTCCTGTCAGCGTTCGGTGGGTTACTAAAACACGAACATACCCAGCATACACCCTCGAAGTCGGAATGCAGCTGCCTTCAGGGTAGGTGAAAACGGTTGCATACGCAAAATCTCACCATTGGTGAGCCTCGAAGCTCTTGCCAAGCAAAAACCAAAAAAAAAAAAGAAGAAAAAAAAGAAATCCAAGTAGGGGTAGGTCTTATGTAGCAATGTTTGAGCTAGGAAGACTTGTATGGATCCTTTTCATAACAGGGATTTTTGTCATCAAAGATTTTTTTTTTCATGTTTGGTTTGAGATATTTCAGTCTCAACTCCTGTTTCAAAATGTCGGAGAGTATTCAACAACGCCTATCTTATCAACACGGATGTTGAATCTGCATGAAGTGTGTGTGTGTGTGTGTGTGTGTGTGTGTGTGTGTGTGTGTGTGTGTGTGTGTGTGTATGTGTGTGTGTGTGTGTGTGTGTGTGGGTGTGTGCGTTGTGTGTGTGTGTGTGTGTGTGTGTGTGTGTGTGTGGGTGGGTGGGTGTATGTGTGTGTGTATGTGTGTGAGTGTGGTGCGTGCGTGCGTGCGTGTGTGTGTGTGTGTGTGTGTGTTTGTGTGTGTGTGTGTGTTCAGACACACACACATTATATATATATATATATATCTATCTATCTATCTATCTATCTATCTATCTATCTATCTATCTATCTATCTATCTATCTATCTATCTATCTATCTATCTATATGATGGGGTGGTAAGTTTGTTCGGTGGTGGATGTGATGAGGCAGTAAGTAGATTCCCTCCCATGCAATCTGGGCCATATCGCAGCGTGGTGTTTCTAAACGGAGACACACCTGGGAATTGTGCAATGCTCTGTTTCTTTGGGTGGTGGTCGAAAACCCCGCCGTTGTATGAACTTTGCCTACACGGTGAAATGTAATATCAATTTTATGCATAACCGTGTTTTTTCTGAATGATGTATTTTAAAACCACACAAGAACAGCAAAAGGTACTGAGAATTTCCCCATCTTCTTTATAAAATTAAAGTGAAATCAAGGAAGATTAACGACTGTCAGTTTTTCACCTTGATTTCCAGTCGACGATCGTCAAGGGTCGGACATTTCTGTTAGGAAATATGCTGCGCAAGTATAATGATAAGAAAGTGATATATTTTGATTTTTTTTTCTTCTGAACAGATTGCTGGCATTAATTTTGGCCGGTAACTGTACACAGTACAACACAATTATCCTCAGAATAAGATAAAAGAAAAGAACAGAAACAGTGCTAATGAATACAAGACAGTATAACGCAACACGAAGGAATACATACACATTTCATAAGCGCTTTCAAGAACATTTGTAAAACTAACAAGAATCGTAATCAAACTTAAAGAAAAAATCCTCCAGAACTGTTATCGCTTAGAGTAGAATACCTTATAGAGGTATAAAACAACAGACTTTTCCCCCTACTTTTCTGTGGTTCGATCAGTATGGGTATACATAGTCTATAGAACTGCAGAACGTTCTCTGTCGAACAATGCTGATTTTCTTATCTCGACTGTATTTACGTATACAGTGTCAGCAGTGATAGGTTTGACACGGCTAACACTGTGAATACTGCCTGTCTGTCTGTCAGTCTGTCTGTCTGTCGGTCGGTCGGTTTGTGTGTGTGTGTGTGTGTGTGTGTGTGTGTGGGTGTGACACACATATATAATTATATATGTGTGTGTATCTCTATTATAATGATATATATATATATATATATATATATATATATATATATATATATGTATATATATATGTTACACATATGTACATATATTTGATATATACATCTACACACACAGAGAGAGAGAGAGAGAGAGAGAGAGAGAGAGAGAGAGAGAGAGAGAGAGAGAGAGAGAGAGAGAGAGAGAGAGAGAGAGAGAGAGAGAGAATGAATAATGAATAACCTTTATTTTTCAAGGGTAACAGAGTAAGTATTTACATCCTTTTTTTTATCCGGCCCTTGCCCTGATTAGGGAATATAAAAAAGGGATCCCACCAAAACATAAAAAAGACCCCCAAAGGCAAAGATAAAGTAGAGAGCAAAAATAAAAAGAGAAAAAGAAAAACAAAATCACCAGCACCAAGATTAGGAGTTCAACCTGTAATTGTAAAAAGGGGGTAAATATACATTCAACAAATACATAATCCCCACTGGGTACATTAAATACTGATTTAAGACAAAAGAGATAGATATGTAATCAACAAACACATAATCCCTAACTGACCCGAACATTCATGTCAAGAGATATACTGGTTATAATTAAATCAAATAGATTAGAATGGGGGCGGGATAGCAAAGTGGTCAGAGCACTCGCTTTCCCTAAGTCAAGTTAAGCAGCGTCGAGCGTGGTTGCCAGTTGGATGGGTGACCGTTTGCACGCCTTGGCTTCAGTAGAGCCCCCCCCCCCCCCAGTTCACCCAGCTGTAAATGGGTACCTGCCTTCTTTAGGGTCAGGGAAGGTAAAGCAGCGAGGGAGAGGAGATGGGCACCGCCTTCAATATGCTGGCCCCTGGAGAAGCTGAGGTCTCTGATGCCTGGCTCCCCGACGACCGCCTAGGTTATGGGACACCTTCACCTTTTTAGATAAGAATTGAGAAGACAGAGCTGAGAAGAGAGCAGCCCAAACAAAAAAGATACATATTAATACATGTTGACAAATCTTTCTTACTTTGAAACAATATGAAGAAAAGGAAAAAAAAAACACAGACAGACAGACAGACAGACAGACAGACAGACAGACAGTCAGAGAGAGAGAGAGAGAGAGGAGAGAGAGAGGGGGGGGGGGGGGAGGGGGGGAGACAGACAGAGAGAGAGGTGTTGCTGCTATGACTGTTGCTGTTGGTTTTATTTTAGTTTGCTTTGCTTGTGTTACAGTCCATGTCTTTAAAAAAATGTTTTTGTTTTATCACTATTATCCGTTTTTTTTTTTTTTTTTGAAAGATAAAATCATGCACGAATAACGTTACAGTTAATGTTAACCAGCTAAATCTATGTATTATTTCAAGTGCTTTCAGACAATTTGGCAAATATAAAACATTTATGAGAAAGCTGTGTTTAAAGATACCAGTGATGTTTTACATCTTATTGAGTTCCAAGTGAAGACCAAGGCTTTGCTAGTCAGGAAAAAAAAAATCTTTCAAGCTGAGCAAGTACAAGAAATCAGTTTCAGGTGTGGACAATCTGGGCAGAGTCGGATATAAAACTGTAAGAATGTAGAGTGAATGATGTTTGACTCTTTGGGACAACTTTCATACTTTTTTTTTATAAAAAGCATCTATTACATACCTTCTACGTTAACTCGCAGAACAAGTAGAACTCGGCTCTTAACGTAAAATGCGAAAGAGAGAATCTTTATCTTCAGATCAGTGACAGTAGGCCTGTTAAGCTCACGTATCCGTATAAGAATAGATAAACAAGAACTGGATGCAGAACATTAAAGACTGGACCGGCCTTGACATGGCTGTGTTGCTGCGAAAGGCTGAAGACAGACTGACCAGCTTGGAGAAAACTGTCGTCCAATGTGTCCCTTTTGTTTCCCCGACGATTATCTTGGCCAAAGGATTGGTTGTGATGATGATGATTCATATCAAAAGGTATGGACCTGACAATGTCTGTTCGGTTTTTCTGTAGAACAATTCATGCTTTTAATGACATGTGAATAATGTTTTAAAAGTAATCTGTCAGAGAATTTTTCAGGTTTTTTTTTTTTGGTGGTTATTATTCTTTATTAACTAATCAAGGCTTTTAGTAATACTACTTGGATGATTCTAAAAGTAACTGAGTAAAAAAAAAAAAAAAAAAAAGCAGTTCTGTGTTATTATTTTGACTGATAGTTAGATAGCGCTAAAAGTAATGATGGCAAAAATAGTTTCTGTTTTTTTCTTGTCGTTTCAATGATTCCCTGATACTATTAAAAGTAGACTGGTCTCTGAAGGAATCGATTTGCTTTAAAAAAAATTATTTATTTATTCTTTTGTATCGAGGATAACAGAATAAGCAATCATGTGCTTTTTTTCATCCGGTCCCCGTGTGTATGCAGTTTTGTAAATATTGTCATCTGTTCCCACCGGCACACGACGGCCTACTCTTACGAAAAGCGGAACAGGATTTAACGTGTGCGCAAGATGTTCTGCGTGTGTTCGCACACGGGGCCTCGGTTTAAAGTCTCATCCGAAGGACTTTTAATAATCGGTGTAGGCCCACACGTTAAACTTTGAATCTGTTTAACAATATCTTAGAATTATATCATGAAAGCCAACAAACACGAAGAGGAAAGAAGGAAGTCGCAAAAATTAGCGCTGACGAAAAACTTACAAAGAAAGGGCACAGATATTAACCATTCCCCGGTGTTCAGGAAGGCGCTTAGTTAGGCTCGGAGAAAAAGGAAGTTTATATTCCAGCTTATTTGCGCAGCAGGGGCGAACTATTTACATAGGCAGACCGTAAGCACTCATCCTTTTCGTATCCGCGTGTTGCAGACGGTTTCGTATGATTTTACCGAGTTGTATCGGGTTGCATTGTATGGATTTGTGATGTACCCTAGCTCGTTGTATTGTGCTGTTGTAGTTGTACTGCTTTGTGTTGTATATTCTGTGGTTGCATTAAATTAATAAAATTTGCATTTTGTTGTGTTGAGTTGGATCGTATGGCAGTGTGTTGCATTGTATGGATCTGTAATGTATCTTAGCTCATTGTATTTACTGTAATTGTAATTGCTTTGTATTGTGTACTCTGTGGTTGCATTGCACTGATTTGTATTGTGCTGCGTTGAGTTGGATCGTATTGCGATGTGTTGCGTCGATTGTATTGCTTTGTGTTGAATTGTAGGCTGCTATATTGTATTGTGTTGCATTTTAGCCAGATGGCATTATTGTATTGTATTGTATTGTATTGTATTGTATTGTATTGTATTGTATTGTATTGTATCTTATTACTATCATTTACTGTTTACGTAGGCCTGGGCACTTCGCTTTGTGCCTGAAACTACCCCCCCCCCCTCCCCTAGTCCGTGACTGGTGATATGGGTGCAAGTCTTTTGGTTGAGACGATAGACCGAGGTCCCGTGTGTAACACACATTTAGGACATGTAAAAGAAACCACGGCAACAAAAAGGTTGTAGTATATTATATTGTATTCTGTCACATTCGTAGCCTATTGTATTGTAATGGATTGTATTCTATCACATTGTTGCTTGTTGTATTGTGTAGCCTTGTAGCTTGTATTGTAATGCATGTTGTGATATCCTACTTTACGGCACTGCTTTTGTTGTACTGTGATTTATTGCACACACACACACACGCACGCACGCACGCACGCACGCACGCACGCACGCACGCACGCACACACACACACACACACACACACACACACACTCCCGTTCGAGGGGATTTTCCCCCTGGAGTTAACATCAGTGCAGACACCACTCTCCCCAAAAGTCCTTCGGATTAGACTATAAACCGAGGCCCCGTGTGCAAACACTCGCTGTTCCACTTTTCCGTTGTGTGCCGGTGGGATCAAAATAATGACAAAAGTTATAAAACTGCAAACACACTGAGACTGGATGATAAACAGCACATGAACGCTTATTCCATTATCCTGGATATTAAAGAATAAATGTATCATAGATAGATAGATAGATAGATAGATAGATAGATAGATAGATAGATAGATAGATAGATAGATAAATAGACAGACAGATAAATAGGTAGACAGACAGACAGACAGACAGACAGACAGACAGATAAATAAATAAATAAATAACGCTGCGCCTTCCCCCAAAACAAACCCAAAAAAACCCAACCCCCCCAAAACCCAACAAAAAACCCCGGTAGGTAGGTACTGATTTCGAGTATGACTTGTAGGTGTTTCTAAAAGTAGATACACAGTATTCCCGTCTCTTAATTAACAGGAAGGCAAAGCACAGTTCTCAGTTCGCAATGAAAAGACTTAGGAATGTTTCCCCTCCCCTCCCCTCCTCTCCGCCCGTCCTCACACCTATCTCCCCTCCCCCCCCCCCCCCCTCAACTACTACCAAAATCAATCCACCCCTGTTATTATAATACACCCCGATTCATACTGCCTCCCCCCCCTCCCCTTTCCTGCCCCTCTCTCTCCCCTTCGACTCTTGTAGGTTTCACAAGTGCTATGCTGGCTGGCTGTGGTATAATAATAATACATGTTGGGGAAAGTAGGGGAATAACCGCTTAGTTTCTGTTACGCATGACAGGGCGGCCTCTGTGTGTGTGTGTGTGTGTGTGTGTGTGTGTGTGTGTGTGTGTGTGTGTGTGTGTGTGTGTGTTGTGTGTTTGTGAAAGTCAAAGTCAGTGTGTGTGTGTGTGTGTGTGTGTGTGTGTGTGTGTGTGTGTGTGTGTGTGTGTGTGTGTAGGAGGAGGTGAAAGCGAGTGTGAGTGTGTGTGTGTGTTCAAATTCAAATTCATAAAATGTCTTTTTACAAATCGTGATATTAGACGGGGGGAGTGTGTGTGTGTGTGTGTGTGTGTGTGTGTGTGTGTGTGTGTGTGTGTGTGTGTGTGTG
>CM060330.1:28296210-28298710 GCA_030674155.1 Stramonita haemastoma
CACACACACACACACACACACACACACACACACACACACACACACACACACACACACACACACAAGGGCGCAATAATTAAAGAGCAAACATGAGAATATAATGAGGCTAAATGACTGAAAACATTAATCCACCACCATCTAGCATCAAAAAAGTCTCATAAAACATAAGTTTTGATAAAAGGGGAGAACGAAGAGAAGAGAAGAGAAGAGAAGAGAAGAGAAGAGAGAGAGAGAGAGAGAGAGAGAGAGAGAGAGAGGAGAGAGAGAAGAGAGAGAGAGAGAGAGAGAGAAGAGAGATTTGCTTAGTTTCCTGGTGGAATAATAACTAATTAAAAGATTACAGTATAATACATGATAACTAAAAGAAACCGGCAGATTGAAACACATCGCACCTGTTAACGTGTTTGTGCTGAAAATTCAGAATTAATGTTACAAACTATACACCAGCAACGTAATGAAGCAACGTTGCCCGATACATGCGGGTCATAAAGTCCGATGTAATGCAGCATTATACAATGAATTGACATGTAATAAACCAGGAAGTACCTTTGCCCAATACATGTAAAGCAATGCAGCGTAAAAATAATGAAATAGCCTTTATCATGTTAATGGCTAGACCCCAATGGAGCACTTTGGCTCCGTGTACGAACTGTATGTCATGTAATATAACGTAATATGATAGGACTAGGTGAAGTATCGAGAAAGAGGAGATGGGCACCGCCCTCAATATAGGCTACTGACCCCCTAGAGAAGCTGAGGTCTCTGATGCCTCGCTCCCCTACGACCACATAGGTTATGAGAGACCTTTACCGTTTTACCTATATTCTATTCAACATATAGAACACAGTTTAAAATAATGTAATTTAATACAATGCATTGTAACTTTATGTAATGTAATGCAATGCACGCAGAACATCTAGCGCACACGTTAAATTCTGTTCCGCTTTTCGTAAGAGTAGGCGATTGTGTGCCGGTGGGAACAGATGAAAAGATTTACAATAATGCTGCATACACACGGAGACTGAATGTAATAATAAAAAAAAAGCACGCGAGTGCTTATTCCATAATCCTCGATATAAAAGAATAAAATAAATACTGCATACACACGGGGGACTGAATGTAAAAAAAACAACCAAAAAACACGCGAGTGCTTATTCCATTATCCTCGATATAAAAGAATAAATAAATATATAAGTAAATAAAGAATGTTATGTAACGTAACATAATGTAATGTAACGTAACGTAACGTAACGTAGCGTAACGCTCATTGGTACACAGAGATTCATCAAGAAACGGGCACCAGACCACTACGTAGGCTTCGTGGACGCGGTGTCCATGGCTCCCACCTTAGCCTATGGCAACCGGGGTGTCAAACTGTTCAACCGCCTGGTCAACTCCCCGGGTGAGTCTCTTTTTTGTATAATTGTGTACCACTTTATGTCACAGCAGATTTCTCTGCGTGAAATTCGGGCTGTTCTCTCTCCCTGGGGGGGGGGGGGGGGGGGGAGCGTGTCGCCACAAGTGCAGCGCCTACCCATTCCTTTTTGTTTTTCTTTTCCCTGCATGCAACTGTACTTGTTTCCCTATCAGAGTGGCTTTTTTTCCCCAACAAAATTTTGCCAGGGTCAACCCCCTTGTTGTCATGGGTTCTTTTACGTGCGCTAAATAGTGATGTGTAACACACGGGACCTCGGTTTATCGTCTCATCCGAAAGACTAGCGCCCAGACCACCACTCAGGGTCTAATGGATGGGGAAAAAGTTTTGGGCCCATACGAACCACCGCACACTCCGACCCGGACTTTTCGCTTTCTAGGCAAGGCCTGTTACCACCTAGACCACCGATCCATCTCTGGTCTTTGGGTAGTAATGATGGGGAATGGGGAGGTGGGGGGTGGGGGGGGGAGGAGGAAGAGGAGGGCATGGCATTTTCTGTGTGCTTCTTCTTTGGTCTCTCTCTCTCTGTTACTCGGTGGGGACAGGATAGACTGGTTGGTTAGAGCGTTGTGCATTGCGCTCGTGTTCTGCTGACTTGAACCGGGTTCGAGCCTTGTTGAGTTAGTTAAAAAGTTAAAGTCTGTCCCGAGCCTAAAGGCTCATCAGGCCGGTGCTTATCCCGGTTTCTGTGGAATTAAGCGACTGAGAGTCATAGACTCCCCCCTGGATAGGACGCCAGTCTATCGCAGGGTTAACCTCCAACACAAGGTTGGTACCCCTTTTACACCTGGGTGGGGTGAGAAAATAGCCGTAGAGTACCTTTTCCAAGGGCACAACGCCATAGCCGAAAGCTGGGATCGAACCCGCAACCTTTAGATTACGAGTCCAACACCTTAACCACTAGACTACAGCGGCGGCGAGCCTTGTTGAAGGGGCTATTAAATATCCCCTGGAGTTACGCACTTCCTGTTCTCTTTGAGTTGCTCTTCCAGTAGCTGTGGTTGCGCCCCTTTGAGGCTGGAGTCGTGGCGCTGTCACCGGCTGGATTACCCCAGGATAAGCACC
>CM060330.1:28326210-28331210 GCA_030674155.1 Stramonita haemastoma
ATATTGCCTAGTGACTGAATTCCTGTCCTGTCGTGGATTAAAGTCCAGTTGCCAAAACTATTCTTACACTATAGATCAGATTTAGCAATCCGTCCGTATAGTTCTTTCGTGATACTTTTTTTTTATTTAAAAAAACATGTTGTTGTTATGGTTGTTGCTGTTGAGCGTTCCCAGCTTAACACCCTCAGGAGGAAGTAACCCAGACTGTGCCCCCCACCCCACACCCCCATTTCCTCACCCCACCACCATACCTGGGAATCACTGTCAAGAGTTTTTTTTTTTTTTTAAAACAGGAAAAGTTGGGGGTTGGAAAGACTGTGTATTTTGGCTTGGTGATACACTCCTCTGAAGGCGGGAGTATGGCTGCCTGTAATTATGGGGAGGTACTTGAAAACAGTCACACACGCAAAACTCTTCTCATTCAGTGTGCGATTTTAGTCTCACGGTCATTCCCCAGGTGGGATGAGTGAGTGAGTCAGAAGCGCACTTTCTGGGTGACCCCCCCCCCCAGCGTGTTAAGCTGCGGAACGCACAACAACAACAACAACAACAACTACTAGTGGTGGTACACCAATGCACAAATACCAGCTTGGCATTTTCATGGTTTTTTTTTATATAATCCAGTTATATCATATGCATCCAAATATGACATCTTTAACAGCTTCTGTAGGCGTAGCATCGAAAAGGGAATAGATAGTGACAAATTAATCTTCTCATAAATTAAACTGAGAAATTCTTCTTCTTTGTCGTCGAAAGCTCAGACAGCCACTAATTGCTGACTGCCGTATGATGCGAAAATGCGATCTTTACGCTGCCGTTAAGCGCCTGACGAGTCAGCCCCGGCGCATCCGAGTTCGATATGGGAGAGAACGATTATCTTTCCAGTCTTTCTGGAAAAAAAAAAAGAAGACAGAAGAATGGACCAAGAAGGCAGAAAACTGACAGACAAGAAGGAGGTGACAGGAAGAAAAGGAACAAGGCAGACACATAGGGATAAAAAAAAAGGGAATTTTTAGCACAGAATTTTCTAGAAGGAGAGGATGCTATTCATACGAAAGGAACAAGGCAGAAACATAGGATAGAAAGAGGGAATTCTTAGCACAGAATTTCTAGGAGAGGATGCTATTCATACGGAAAGGAACAAGGCAGAAACATAGGGATAGAAAAGAGGGAATTCTTAGCACAGAATTTCTAGGAGAGGATGCTATTCATACGGAAAGGAACAAGGCAGAAACATAGGGATAGAAAAGAGGGAATTCTTAGCACAGAATTTCCTGAAGGAGAGGATGCTATTCATACTGACATGGCCCTTAGCATGCCCAGGGGGTAAAACAGAGAAATGATAAAGAAGAAGAAAAAAAATCAAAACATCTGTACTGGTTTTGTTATGTGTTCATCAATACTTGCAGGTGTGACTAAAATAGATGAACAGGCATAACCACCCCTGGCTGGTATTTTTTTTTTTTTTTTTGCATTTCAGAGAATTGTTCTTGAACTCTTTCTTGGTCAGAGTGATGCACTCGTGATCTGCTGACCCGGGTTCGAATCTCGTCCAAGAGGATATTTCCTCTAGAGTTACCATCAGTGCCGACTCCACTCTCGCCAAGAGTCCTTCGGATGAAACTATAGAACAAAGTCCCGTGTACAAACGGACGCAGAACGTCTTGTGCACACGTTACGACCCGTTCCACTTTTCGGAAGAGTAGGCCATTGTGTGGCTGTGGGAACGATTGACGAAATGTACAAAACTGCATACACACGGGGACTGGACGTGAAAAAGCACATGAGTGCTTATTCCATTATTCTCGAAATAAAAGAATAAATACAGAAATAAATAAGATACGACATTTCATGACGAACGCTGTACATGAACAGTGCAGTGAAAGGGTGAAGCAGCAATACATGCTACAATATCTTTTTTGTTATTTACAATTTGGACTGATTTCAGAAGCTTTTTATAATTTTTTTCTTGTAGCATTCCCACCTTCTGGAAATTCTGTGCATGCAAGAAATTTCCCCTTTTCTCTTTGTTTCTGTTTTTCCCTTACTTTCCTATCATCTCCCTTGCTTATTTTTTTTCTTCCCAGTCCAGTCTTCTGCCCTTTTTTTTTAAGCAGATCTTTCAAAACAATTTTATGTTTTCATTATATGACATTTTGCCTGTGTTTGTTTTTGTTCTGGCGACATGTATTTTTTGATTATTTTAGTGATTTATTTATTTCGAGGATAATGAAATAAGCACACACGGTACTGATACTTCGACACTGAGATTGGCACAGGGTGTCCATTCTGCAGTTTTTATTTGCCCATGTGGCACTTTTATGTACATTGTTGTGCTGTAAAATGTTATCCTTTTTTTTTTTCTTTTACAGTTTTTTTTATGTGTAATCTGGGTATGATGAATTAAACGGAATGGCTGGCGTCCTTAGCACAACCTGGTTTATCAGCCTTAAGGAATGAAATGATTTAGATGTTGTGTCATTACATTTTTTTTTTTTTAACAGGTGGACGGTGTTAGATATTTGAAGGTATTCTGAGGTGTTGATTTTGAACTGAAGTTGAAAGTTACTGGAGCACTGAAACTGAATGAGGTGACAGCCCTGATATGGCTTTCGTGGTCGGTAGGACTAAAAAAAAAATGGTATGGTCTGGTTTAATCGCTCTCTTTAATCAAGATTTCTATATTTTGGTTTTGTTTGCAAACTCCCCCCCCCTCTCCCCTCCATAGTTCACAAGATTTACATGTACCAGACCCAGCTAACCAAGAGAGATGTTGGCGTCAGGTCGATTCACTCTGTAGCTCGGTTCACATCATGTCTTCAGAGACTTTGTGTCTGTGAAACTTTGAAGAGATGTTTTACTATTGTTTATGTGTTTGTTTTGCTTGTCGAGCTGTTTTCATAAAGATGGCATTAAGCAGACTTGTATTTATGAAAATAGGCACTGTTTTAATTCTGTGATATTTAGCGTATTTGGTAAGTGTTTTTTTTTTTTTTTCTAATTTTTTTTAAAAGCATTTTTATATTGGTCTTTACTGCTGTTATTTTTGTTTTTGTTTTTGTTCAAGAACGCTGCATGTATGAACACATTCCTATCGTCAATATATACTAGGTATTTTTTGTTCACACACAAAACGACATTTCTTACTTTTTTGCCAAAATCTTTGTGTGCAAATGAGCCTTGCAAAATATATTTGTGGAAATGAACCTACATGCTAAAAAATTGATGGGCTGTAGTATGTAGTATGTGCCAACCAAAGCAGTATGGTTTTCTTTTTCAGAATAAAAGCAACATTGTCCAGATTCGCACCTGTTTACAACGATGTTAAGATTATGTTTCTGCATGTAGTTTTCTGTGTCATAATCGATCGGTGGTCTCAAGGTAACACACTCGCCTAAAAAGTCCTAAAGTCCGAGTTTGAAGTGTGTAGTCCCTTAATCCCCGTGTGTGCCTGAAACTCCCCCCCTCCCCCCATCTGCTAGACCGTGAGTAGAGATCTGGGTGCTAGTCTTTTGGATGAGACGATAAAGCAAGGTATCGTATGCAACACGTATCCAGCGCACGTAAAAGAACCTCCGGGGACAAGAGAATTGTCTCTGGCAAAATTCTATTTAAAAAAAACCACGTCACTCTGATAGGAAAACAAAATGTATATGCAGACAGGAAAACGAAAAAAAAACAACAAACCAAAACCAATGGGTGACGCTGCTCTTGTGGCGACGCGCTCTACCCATAGAGAGAAGCCCAAATTTCACGCAGAGAAATCTGCTGTGACTTTTAAGTTGGTGTAAGCACAATGCAATGCAAAGCAAAGCAAAGCAATGCAATGCAATGCAATGCGATACGATACAATACAATACAATACAATACAATACAATACAATACAATACAGTACACTACACTACACTACACTACACTACAATGCAATATAAGGCAATACAATACAATATGATAACGAGAATTTAAAAAAAAGTTTATTGAGTTTAAATACATCTATTCAGAATCAATAACTAACATCGAAAACAACAGCATTTTGGGAATCATAGCAACAACAAGCTTGTGGCTTATAGTGTGTTCAATTCAACATTGAAAATTACCATGAAAACGACGGCTGTTGAGCTGTCATGTGCAAACCAACAACAACAACAACAAAAATAATGAATTGCAATCTTTGCTAGAAAAAAGAAAAAATAACACAAAGAAACATATCTTTTTAATATTAAAACACAGAAAAGTAATGGGAATGGAATTATAAAAAAAAAAACAGAGAAGGAGAGAGAGAAAGAGAGAAGAGCCCAACTTAGGAAGATGCCATCTTCCAAGCCCAAAATACTGTTAAGTCAGTTAAGACGATACCAGGTAATAATCTGCATTAACAATGACAATCATGGAATAAATCGTATGTGTACTATAATTATCAGATCTTATTAATTGCTATTCACCTTTCAAAACTATTGCTTGCTTTAAAAAAAAAAAAATCTGACAGACATTGGTGGGTAGCAAAGAGAGTTATATAAGTACTTCAAACCTGTACTGAGACTTTTTTCTCAGGTAATAATCTGCATTAACAATGACAATCATGGAATAAATCGTGTATGTACTATAATTATCAGATCTTATTAATTGCTATTCACCTTTCAAAACTATTGCTTGCTTTAAAAAAAAAAAATCTGACAGACATTGGTGGGTAGCAAAGAGAGTTAAATAAGTACTTCCAACCTGTAACTGAGACTTTTTTTTCTGACTGGCTACCAATATTCATTTCCATGGTTGGGTTGCACGATAAGCTTGGTTTGTAATTTAATATATATATATATTTTTTAATAAAACACGGGTGAAAGCTTTGATAATTATGATTGTCAGTTTATTTTCCAATTTTTGTGTCAGCCAAAAGGTACAAGGATAGGTGTTTCTTGATGGCGAAAAAAGTTCACCCTGTCTTATGGCATCGTTAGTTTTTTTAAATTTTTATCACGGTTTAGATTTAATGAAGGGACTGC
>CM060330.1:28336210-28341210 GCA_030674155.1 Stramonita haemastoma
ACGGTTTGAGAACAACAGCGATAGAGAACGGTTTGAGAACAGTGATGGGTAGTGGTTTCAGAGCAGAGATGGTGGTCCGTAGCATCATTCCCTGGCGCCCCATTCCCTCAAGGGTGAGGCAAGGATCTGACAGGGGTCTGGATAGTCACTGGAATCTTCGCAGCTGATGTCACATGGTGAAGCAAGGGGCTGGGTGTGTGGATAGGAGGAAGCAGGAAAGATGGGTTGGTTGTGGAGACCACGCACGCAAGAGAAATAGTTTTGATAAATGGGTTCCGTTTCTTCCACGGTTGTGTCCCACTCACTCTCAAACTCGGAGTCCGGCCACGCGGAGCCTTCCTGGTCACAGTCACTGTCAGACATGGACTCCTCCCACCCCTCACCCTCCTTCTCAGCTTCCATCTTGGAAGGCGAAGAGGCGTTGTCTTCGTCTGGTGCTAAAGCGCTGGCAATAGCCTCTGGGGACAAGGTTGCTGATGGATTTCGGTTTCTGGCAAAAGCAGCCATAGCAAATTTCAGTTCTTCCAACATCTCAATGTCAGGCTTGATATTAGAACCTGCTGCATCCTCAGGTTCACTGGCTGGGGAACTGGCTAGGCCATCTTTCTCACGCTGTTCAGCAGTCTTTCTAAGAGATTTGGACGTTAACGGTTGCTTGTCCCGAGGCAAAGTGGAAGTGGCAACCGGCCCCTCCAGTTCGGCCCGAAAAGCTGGAGGTCTGTTGGCTTTGTACTGCACTGGTGGTAGTGGAGGTACCTGATACCCCTTTCTGAATGCGCTTGGAGGCTGGAAACTTGATGTGGTGAGGGTGAGAGGACGACAGGGAGGGTCACAGTAATCGTAGTCATCCTGGTCATTCCCAAGGGTGTTATGATAGCCAACCTCTCTGATGTCTTCGTACTCTTCCTCTACATCACTGTATCCTTCCTGAGTGGCTGTTTCCAAACCGCCTGAGGGACTGTTGGTGTTGAACAACGCCGATTTGGCAGCCTCTTCATCAGCAGCTGGCTTTTCAGCCTCGGTATGGCGATATCGGTCAATTACATCGTCGTAAATCTCTTCTTCCACGCCGTTGCATATTTCGTCATTGAATGTCATAGACAGAATTGAAGGACACCTCACTTGGGAACATGCCTCGGTGTCAGCATGGAAGGCGTTGTGCACACTCGCAGCTTGGTGTGAATCCTCTGCCATGTCCCTGCAGCCTTCCCCTCTGATCCTGGCTGAAGGAGCCAGGGGACTCCGTTGATAATCATCATCCGCTGTCTCCTCCACCTCTCCCAGGGGCCCGCCATGACCGGCCGTCTTCCCGTCCTTCCTCTTCGTCTTGGGGTCTTTCTTCTTTTTCTTGTCGCGTTTCCAGAATGTCCAACTCCTCTGCTTTTTCCCCTGAGCAGACGCCACCTGACAATATTTGTGAAGTTCTACGTTGTCCTCAGCTGGTGGTGGGTGTTCGTAGAGAACCACAGACACTGGTCGCTTGACTTCGCTTTCTTCCTCTTCTGATGCCTGCTGCCGTCTCCTCTCTACCTTTTCCGCGTTTCTGTTTTCCGAAGGAAATTGAACAGGTAAATGGGTGACACCAAGCAAACCTGCGTGCTGGTCACTGTCATTCTTGCCGCCATTTTCATACTCTGGCTCTGACCCCTTCAGAGGTTGTCCGCTTTGGAGGTCGAGGTGGTGGTTGCCAAGACCTCTACCCCAATCAGCGGTCCTGGACTTGGTTTGGAGGTCGAGGTGGTGGTTGCCAAGACCTCTACCCCAATCAGAGGTTCTGGGCTCTTGACTGGCCAGCGCTGCTGCTGGCTCAGTTTGCCTTTGCTGATCCCTATCCGGAAAGCCAGAGCCCCTCACGTTGGAACACTGCGCTTCTGCAGTTTCTGTCGTGTCCTTTGGACAGCAGTGGGCAGCGTCCACACCGAGGTGTGTAGTGTCCATGCCCGCGTCCGCATCGGCCTGGTCAGGTCTGCTTCCCGCACTGTGTCCTCTTGATCGTTTGGTCAGTTTGCGTTTGATTTTCTGAAGGAGGTCGTTGTTCTGCTTGTTTCGCTTGCGCGGGGAGCGCAACTGCACTGGATGTTCCCGCTGTTCCTGGATCTGCAGACGGAACTGAGGATCCACCCTGTACAGACAAAACAGCAGACGAGTTCCATTTTTATTTACGGCACAACAACAACACCACACACACATACACTCACACACACACACACACACACACACACGCGCGCGCGCGCGCACACGCACGCACGCACACATACACAAACACACAGATATGTATGGTTATTCCATTATCCTCGATATAAAAGAATAAATCAAATCAAATCAAACCAAATCTCTCTCTCCCTCTCCATCCCCTTTACTCTTCATTTCCTTTTAGAGTTATTCTCTCGCTTTCTTCTTCTTTTGTCATACTTTCTTTCCTCCTTCTCTAAAGGTAAAGGTAAAGGTAAAGGTGTCCCATAACCTACATGGTCGTAGGGGAGCGACGCGTCAGAGACCCCAGCTTCTCTAGGAGCCAGCATGTTGAGGGCGGCGCCCATCTCCTCTCCCTCGCTGCTTTACCTTCCCTGACCCTAAAAGAGGGCAGGTGCCCATATACAGCTGGGTTAACTGGGGGGGGGGGGGGGGGGGGGGGGGGGGGAGGGGGGCTGTACTGTAGCCAAGGCGCGCAAACGGTCACCCATCCAATTGGCAACCACGCTCGACACTCGACTTAATAAACATTGTCTTGGGGAAAGCGAGCGCTCTGACCACTTGAGCTATCCCGTCCCCTACCACGATAAAAATTTGAAGCAAAAAAAAAAAAAGGTCAAAACCATTCACCACCCAACATACCCCCCCCATCCCACCTCATCACCCTCCCTCCCCCCAAAAAAAAAAAGAAAAAAGAAAAAAAAAAACAGAAAGAAAACTGACAAGAATGGAGAGTGTCCTGGGTCATAAGAAGAGCAGTGGAGTTCCAAGGTCTCCACCACTTCGGCAGCGTGAGGTCTCCGGGAGGGGTCCGGGTGGCGGCAACTGTCTATCAGGGTCCGCAACCACGCAGGGCACAGGGAGGAGTGTGGGAGTGACTTCCCTTCCCTGACGAATTCCACCACCTGTAGAAAGACCATTGTCCTGTCTGTGAGTTGATAAAAGTCAGGATCTAGGAAGACCATGTCTGTCTGTTAGAGGGGGAGTTGATAAAAGTCAGGATCTAGGAAGACCATGTCCTGTCTGTGAGTTGATAAAAGTCAGGATCTAGGAAGACCATGTCTGTCTGTTAGAGGGGGAGTTGATAAAAGTCAGGATCTAGGAAGACCATGTCCTGTCTGTGAGTTGATAAAAGTCAGGATCTAGGAAGACCATGTCTGTCTGTTAGAGGGGGAGTTGATAAAAGTCAGGATCTAGGAAGACCATGTCCTGTCTGTGAGTTGATAAAAGTCAGGATCTAGGAAGACCATGTCTGTCTGTTAGTTGATAAAAAATCTAGGAACACAATGTTCTTCTGCTAGTTGATAAAATCAGGACTAGGAAGACCATGTCTGCCTGTGAGTTTGAAAAAGTCAGGATTAGGAAGACCATGTCCTGCCTGTGAGTTGATAAAAGTCAGGATCTAGGAAGACCATGTCCTGTCTGTTAGAGGGAGTTGATAAAAGTCAGGATCTAGGAAGACCATGTCCTGTCTGTTAGAGGGGAGTTGATAAAAGTCAGGATCTAGGAAGACCATGTCCTGTCTGTAGAGGGGAGTTGATAAAAGTCAGGATCTAGGAAGACCATGTTCTGTCTGTTAGAGGGGAGTTGATAAAAGTCACGATCTAGGAAGACCATGTCCTGTCTGTTAGAGGAGGAGTTGATAAAAGTCAGATCTAGGAAGACGATGTCCTGTCTGTTAGAGGAGGAGTTGATAAAAGTCAGGATCTAGGAAGACCATGTCCTGTCCGTTAGAGGGGGAGTTGATAAAAGTCAGGATCTAGGAAGACCATGTCTTCGTAGTAGTTGATAAAAGTCAGGATCTAGGAAGAACATGTTGTCTGTTAGTTGATAAAAGTCAGGATCTAGGAAGATAATGTCTGTCTGTTAGTTGATAAAAGTCAGGATCTAGGAAGATAATGTCTGTCTGTAGTTGATAAAAGTCAGGATCTAGGAAGATAGATGTCTGTCTGTTAGTTGATAAAAGTCAGGATCTAGGAAGATGATGTCTGTCTGTTAGTTGATAAAAGTCAGGATCTAGGAAGATGATGTCTGTCTGTTAGTTGATAAAAGTCAGGATCTAGGAAGATGATGTCTGTCTGTTAGTTGATAAAAGTCAGGATCTAGGAAGATGATGTCTGTCTGTGTTGATAGTAGGAGGGAGTGATGCTGTTGATATTGTCTGCTGTATTGCTGTTGTTGTTTTGTTATTGTTTTTGCTGTTGGTGTTGCTTTTATCCTCGTTGTTGGTATTGTTGCTGGGTGTTCCCAAACTGACCACCCAAGGGGTCAACCAGAATAAGCGCTATCTTTTCTCTTACAGTGCCTGAGAATCACACCGCATGTATGCTCGTTCGCACGCACGCACGCACGCACGCACGCACGCGTGCGCGCGTGCATGCACAGACAGACAGAGACAGACAGAGAGACTCACAAACTCACACAAAACACTACTACACATACTACACACTACACTACACTCACATTCGCATTACACACACATTCGCATTACACACACACACACACACACACACACACACACACACACACACACACACACACACACACACACACTACACATACTGCACAAAACACACACACACACTACACATACTACACAAACACACTACACACACACACTACACACGCACTACATTACACACACACAGACACCCCCCACACTACACATAGAGTAACCCCCACACACACTACACACAGACACCCCCCACCCACCCACACTCACTACACACAGATACCCCCCCCACACACACTACACACACACACACACACACACACACACACACACACACACACACACACACACACAC
>CM060330.1:28356210-28361210 GCA_030674155.1 Stramonita haemastoma
CCTCCCTGCCTCCCTACATCCATATCCCCCCTCCATCTCTCCCTGCCTCCCTCTCTCTCTCCCTCCCTCCCTCTCTCCCTACATCCATATCCCCCCTCCATTTCTCCCTGCCTCCCTCTCTGCTCCTCCCTCCCTCTCTCTCTCTCTCTCCCTACATCCATACCCCTCTCCATCTCTCCCTGCCTCCCTCTCTCTCTCTCTCCCTCCCTCCCTCCCTCTCTCCCTACATCCATATCCCCCCTCCATCTCTCCCTGCCTCCCTCTCTCTCTTCCTCCCTCCCTGCTTCCCTCTCTCCCTACATCCATATCCCCCTCCATCCCTTTTCCCCTCTCTCCCTCCCTACATCCATATCCCCCCTCCATCTCTCCCTGCCTCCCTCTCTCTCTCCCTCCCTCCCTACATCCATATCCCCCCCTCCATCTCTTCCTGCCTCCGTCTCTCTCCCCCTTTCCTCCATTCCTCCCTCCCTCCCTCCTTCCTCCCCTCCCTCCCTCACTGCACTGACCTTGATGAGCAGGTCCTCAGTGGTGAGGTCATAGCTGGAAAAGGGCTGACAGCCGTGGGTAAAGAGTTCGTACATCAGACAGCCGGCACTGTAGCTCATGCTCTTCTCCCCGTACAGACCCTCAAACAGGGCTTCTGGAGATGTCCACCTCACCGGTATGGGGCCCTGGTGACACACTGGGGCCACACACACGTACACACATACACATAAACACACAGGCCGCGCACACGTACGCGCACACGTACACGTACACGTGCACATACACAGTGACACACATACATGCGCACACGCACGCACACATACACACACACGTTCACACACAGTGACATACATACATGCGCGCACACACGTAGACACGCACACGTACACACAGGAACATACATACACACACGTGCCACACACACACACACACACACACACACACACACACACACACACACACACACACACCACACACACACACACACACACACACACACATACACGTCTGGTATCACTTAAAGTGGAAAAACGTTAAACTGAAGACGACGACTACTACTACTACTACTACTACTACTACTACTACTACTACTACTACTACTACTACTACTACTACTACTACTACTACTACTACTACACATACACACACACACGCGCGCGCGCACGCGCGCGCTATGTATAGATTGGAGTGTGTTGTGTTGTGTTGTAGCGTGTTGGGTTTGTAGTAGCGTTTTGGGTTGGGTTGTGGTGTATTATGGTATAGTGTTTTGTTTTGTATTGTGTTGTGTTGTGTTTAGCACTTGGGCTTTAGCACAGTTCTGTGATGAAAGCATTGACGCTGGGGGCAACAGCAAAGTGAGAGGCTGTATGATCAATGGCTTTCTTTCCCACTCATGGAATTCCAATTTACAGCTTAGTCTTTAGTGATCGACTATGTCTCTCTAAAAAGAGGCTTGACTTGCACAGTCCTTATGTGCTACTGCCCTGGGGGCTAGTTGGCCTTTGGAGAACATCTCCAACGCTGACTGTCCTTATGCCCTCTTGGCTGAGAGAGTGGGGGTGTGCTGTGGGCAAGGCATCTCAACTTTGATAAAATTTATGCCCAATTTCCGAAACAGTAGCTGCCTCCTCTGCTGTTTTGGAGGTCATCGTCGAACACGACGGCCAAACATATGTATTGTGTGTTTTTGGGTTGTGTTGTAGTATTTTGGGTTGTATTGTAGTGTATTGTGTTGTGGTGTTTTGTGTTGTGTTGTAATGTATTGTGTTGTAGTGTTTGGGGTTGTGTTGTAGTGTTTTGTGTTGTGTTGTAGTGTATTGCGAGGAAGTGTTTTGGGTGTTGTTGTAGTGTATTGTGAGATAGTGTTTTGGGTAGTTGTTAGTTTACTGTGTTGTAGTGTTTTAGGTTGGGTTTTAGTGTATTGTGTTGTAGTGTATTGTGTTGGGTTTTAGTGTATTGTGTTGTAGTGTATTGTGTTGTGTTGTAGTGTTTTGTGTTGTGTTGTATGTAGTGCATTGTGTTGTAATGATTTGTGTTGTGTTGTGTTGTAGTGTTTCGTGTTGTTGTGTTGCAGTGTATTGTGTTGTAGTGTACTGTGTTGTAGTGTATTGTGTTGTAGTGTATAGTGTTGAAGTGTATTGCGTTGTAGTGTATTGTGTTGTAGTGTTTTGTGTTGTGTTGTGTTGTAGTGTATTGTGTTGTAGTGTTTTGTGTTGTGTTGTGTTGTGTTGTAGTGTTTCATGTTGTTGTGTTGCAGTGTATTGTGTTGTACTGTGTTGTATGGTATTGTGTTGTAGTGTATCGTGTTGAAGTGTATTGCGTTGTAGTGTATTGTGTTGAAGTGTTTTGTGTTGTGTTGTTTGTAGTGTATGTGTTGTAGTGCTTTGTGTTTGTTGTGTTTGTGTTGTAGTGTTTTGTGTTGAAGTGTTTTGTGTTGTAGTGTTTCGGGATGTGTTGTAGTGTAGTGTATTGTGTTGTCATGCTTTGGGTTGGATTGTGATGCAGTATTTCAGGTTGGGCTGTGATGTCTTGTGTTGTAATACATCCAGCTGAATTGGATTGTGGTGTATGTGTTATGTTTTAGTTGGTTTATTTTTTACTTTACAGTTATGCATTTTATTAATTTATTTCGAGGATGATGGAATGAGCACTCGTGTGTGGTGTGTGTGTGTGTGTGTGTGTGTGTGTGTGTGTGTGTGTGTGTGTGTGTGTTGTGTGTGTGTGTGTGTGTGTGTGTGTGTGTGTGTGTGTGTGTGTGTTGTGTGTGTGTGTGTGTGCGTGCGTGCGTGTGTGCGTGTGTGAGTTGTGCGTGTGCGCACTAAGTAAAGGAAAGGGTGCGCTAAATATAGCGCTATTGACTGAGTGGTGTTGGATTTGTGCACTGTGCCCCCCAAAAAAAAAAAACACAACAAAAAAAACAACAAAAACAAAACCAACAAACAAAACAAACCCAAACAAAAGAAAAAAAAAAAAAACAACCACCAAAAAAAAGCCCCGGGACAATGTAACAAGCTCTCACCAGGTCTGATTCCCGTGGCGGCGGCAGCGGCGGCCTCATCAGGAGAAGAGGGCTGGGGATGGTGTAGTGTAACTGTGCGCTAGCCCCAGGTCCGCAATCTTCACCAAGAAATGACCTCCCGGATCCAGGACAGAGCACTTGGTCCTCTCCAGCCTGTGAGGGTGGTCCGACCACGTCGGCTGCACCACCATGTTGTAAGCCGTGACGTCCCGAGGATCGAGGCCTTTGGAAGCCAGAAACTTCAGCCCTTCCAGGACGTCCACCATGACCCGGAGAAGAGTCGGGGGGCAGCCAGTCGTGGGACTTCCTGTGCTCCAGCACGTGCATCAGCAAGCGACGACCTTGAACCTGCTCCGTGACGAAGAAGGGCTCGGGGAGGATCTGGTAGCCGTACAGCTGCAGCACGTAAGGGCACTGAGGACTGAGGGTCTGCAGCATGTCCAGGTTGCGTTGGTGCTCTCTCCCGACCTCTCTCACACGCTTCCGTCGCGTCGCGCACCGTTCCTGACCCCCTACGTGCTCTTGCAGGCATTTCCCCACGTCTGTGCGCGACTCGCACTCGTAAGTGGCGGCAGTATAGCGTGGCTTCGGCCTGCTGGCACCCTAGCGTGCACTGCACAGTTCTCCACTCACACACCTTCTGCGCGCAGTCCCGGGATGGGCCGGCTTGGGAGCCGCCGCTGCTACTGCCGCTGCCGCGCTGCTGCTGCTGCTGCTGCCGCCTGAAGAGTCTGCGTGGAAGCCCAGCGGTTTGAGCTTGTCTTCGATGGAGCTCAGGGCTAGTTGACTGCTGCTGCGTTTTCGGGAGGACAGCAGCGCCCTGATTTTCTTGCGGATGAAGGGCGAGTTGTGGGACAGCAGACTTTGCACTCTGCGCAGGAGAAGCTGGTGGGAGGAGGAGGAGGAGGAGGAGGGGTAGGAGGAGGAGGAGGAGGAGGAGGAGGAGGAGGAGGAGGTGGAGGGGGGCTTGGCTGTGATGATGTCCAGGATGAGGTGAGTCATCTGGTCGATGTGGCTCCGCTCCTCTTCGCCTATCTTTACTGCCGCTGTTGGGGTACGAAAAAAAGGGGGTGGGGGGTGGGGGTGGGGTGGATGAAAGTTACGGGGGGTTAGAAGAGAGAGAGAGAGGAGAGAGAAGAGGAGAGAGAGAGAGAGAGAGAGGAGAGAGAGAGAGAGGAGAGAGAGAGAGAGAGAGAGAGAGAGAGAGAGAGAGAGAGAGAGAGAGGGGGAGAGAGAGAGAGAGAGAGAGAGAGAGAGAGAGAGAAGAGAGAGAGAGAGAGAGAGAGAAGAGAGAGAGAGAGAGAGAGAGGAGAGAGAGAGAGGAGAGAGAGGAGAGAGAGAGAGAGAGAACACTGAACACTGAACACTGAACACTGAACACTGAAATTGTTTAATGTACATCGGCTTAGGCCACAATACAAAAGAGTGGTGGGCATAGAGTGTGTGCATATGACATAGGTGTTTAAACATATTACCATCAACGTATATGTATAAGAAATATTGTATGAGTAATGATAAAGCAAGAAAGTTATATAAGCCATTTCTTAACCGTTAATTACGGAACAATTCACACGTATCGTAAACGACACTGTTGTAGATGTATATCATCAATACAAATATCAATTTCTAGAAAGTATCCTATTTCTTCTATTGGTTGCATGAAAAATAAAACGTGATAAATTGTATCTACAGTAGGTACAGTGGCTTTGAGTAGTACATAGAAAGGAAGTCCTTTGCAGAGAGAGAGAGAGAGAGAGAGAGAGAGAGAGAAAGAGAGAGAGAGAGAGAGAGAGAGAGAGAGAGAGAGAGAGAGAGAGAGAGAGAGAGAGAGAGAGAGAGAGAGAGGAGAGAGAGAGAGGAGAGAGAGAGAGAGAGAGAGAGAGAGAGAGAGAGAGAGGAAAAGAGCAGCCCGAATTTCATGCAGGGAAATTTGTCCGAGACCACTTTCCCCGAGTCAAGTTAAGCAGCGTCGAACGTGGTTATCAGTTGGATGGGT
>CM060330.1:28373710-28383710 GCA_030674155.1 Stramonita haemastoma
ATGATACCAGATTTTTTGCATAATGATGTCAAGATAGGGCAATAAAAAAAAAAGAGTTCACAAAATAAAGGGTGAGAACAAGCATATACCACGTCTTGGGAATGCTTGGTTTTCCGGGAGTTTAAACGCAGCTTTAATATTTATATTTAAAATGTGTTTGGGCAAGACCCCAGATCTGAATTTTCTTCTGGATAAAGTTTATGCATATAATTAACTAATAATGAATTACTTTCATGAAAATCAAGTTTTAATGTACATTCTGTCGTATTTCTCTTCGCACCCTGTTTAGCCAATTTATCTCCTGTTTCATTCGAAAACATACCACAATGTGAGGGAATCCAGCTAAATACTATTTCAATACCTCTAGACATAATGATATGTATCAACTATCGTATATCAAACAATAGATCTTTCCTGATCTTTGAGTTCCAGTCTTGTAAACTATACAAAACAGATTCGGAGTCAACACAGAAAACAATATCAACCTTTGCCTGATGCCAGTCACATAAAAATACTTGTGCCATAAAAATTGCATATATTTCTGCTGTAAAAACAGAAAAAAAACTTTTCCAAGGCACTAGGATTTTTTAATTTTGAAAGCAGGGATAACAAAGCCTGATCCTGCACTTTTTTCATACACTGAACCATCAGTGAAGACTTTTAAATGATTTGAATGATTAGTTTCAAGATTTTTTCTAACGTTTCAAGTTAGAATATTGATATTGTCTTTTTTGGACATGGTATAATCGATATCAAATGTAGCAGTTTTGTGTTCCCATTGAGGTATCTTAGGTACTGTTGTGTGTGTGTGTGTGTGTGTGTGTGTGTGTGTGTGTGTGTGTGTGTGTGTGTGTGTGTGTGTGTGTGTGTGTGTGTGTGTGTGTGTGTGTGTGTGTGTGTGTGTGTGCGTGCGTGCGCGCGCGCGCGCGAGCAGGCACGTATGTGTCTTGCGTTGTTGTTGTTTTTTTCAGTGCGTCCGTGTTTAAGTGTGCGTGTGTGTATGCGTGTGTATGTATGTATGTATGTATGTATGTATGTATGTATGTATGTATGTATGTATGTATGTATGTATGTATGTATGTATGTATGTAGGTAGGTAGGTAGGTAGGTAGGTAGGTAGGTAGGTAGGTAGGTAGGTAGGTAGGTAGGTAGGTATGTGTTTTTTTAATATATTTTTCTTTCTGTATTTTATTTATTCTTTTATATCGAGGATAATGGAATAAGAACTCATTTGCTTTTTTTTACATCCAGTCCCCGTGTGCATGCAGTTTTGTAAAATCTTGTTAGCTGTTCCTGCCAGCACAGAATGGCCTACTCTTACGAAAAGCGGAACAGGATTTAACGTGTGCGCAAGATGTTGTACGTGTGTGCACACACGGGGCCTCGGTTTATAGTCTCATCCGAAGAACATTTGAGCAGAGTGGAGTCGGCACTGATGTTAACTCCAGGGGGAAAATCCCCTTAAACGTACGTGTGTGTGTGTGTGTGTGTGTGTGTGTGTGTGTGTTGTTGTTGTTGTCTTCAATTTAACGTCTGTTCACACTCAGTGATATTAGACGAGGAAAGTGGAAAGTAAGGAAGTTGAAGAAGGGAGTGGAAGGAGTGGGAGAAGAAAAGACTGAAGAGTTAACATGTGGGTGGATGTTTTTGTACATGAAAAGGTAATAATACTTTATACATATATATAAATTAAAAAAAAAAAAATAATAATAATAAAAAATAAAAATTTAAAAAAAAAAACAAAAAAAAACCAACTTAGACATGAGAAAAGTTTAAATTTAACAAAGTGTGAACATTAAACATCAATAATATAACTACAACAAATGTTCAAGTGGACTGTGCAATAAACATCGAGCAATAGCAAAGGCTAACTTTGAATTTTCAAATACATTTTTCATAGACTGCTCGGAAAATACAGGTAAGAGGGGCTTTACAATTGGGCACTCAAATATGATATGGGTATTTGTAATGTGATCTCCACATAGACATTTGACATTTTTGCAAATTTTGTGATGAATGCATTTAACTTTATTCTAAAATACAATGCATTTACTCTTCTTGCGGTTATGACACTTAACTTTATTTTAGAGGGAGATAAGTAACATGAAGTAAGGGAACTAGTCAGACAACTCTTTAGACATTGTTCCTTGAATTGAACAGATTCTTTCAACTTACTCCATGACGTTTGTTCTAATATGTGGTATCCCTCCTGTAGAGATAAGGGAACATGTAGTTCTATTGATTCCAAATCATGTCTTGCCCCCTTTTTTGCAGCTCTGTCAGCCCACTCGTTTGGAAATATTCCAACATGTGAAGGTACCCAACAAAAATGAACCGGAATACCTCTTAAACTTAGAAGGTGTATGACGTATTTAATTTCAAAAATGATTCTGGATACTTTCTTGAAATTTGGGGATTTTATAGCATACAGTACCGACTTAGAGTCTACACAGAGCAAAATAGGAATAATGAAAAATGGAAAATCAAGAATGTGGTTAAGAGCCATAAGAATAGCAATTAATTCAGCTGTAAATATTGAATGATGTTTTACCAAGATAGTATGATTTCTCTGTTTTAAATGCTGGTATGACGAATGCTGAACCAGTTTCATGGTTTTCTAAGACAGATCCATCTGTATATACTTTTAAAAAGTTAGCATAGTTATTTTCGATATGTGATCGGACATCTGCAACCATGATATTTTGATTTTCTTTCTTTTTTCCATTTGTACATTCTATATCAAAACTTGCTTTATCTATTTCCCATGAAGGACATGGTACAGCTTCTTTTTGTGTTTCTAAGTCGTAATGATTAAGTTCAGATTTTTTAAAAAGGTCTGATACGTAAGTGCCAATAGGCGTTAAACACGAAATATGTCTGGCTCTTTTCGGAAAATTCGTTTCAGCTTGAACTTGTAACTCACTAGAAACAAAATTTTCATTTGCTGTGCTCCGTAACACATATTTGGCACATGAAAGTTGTCGGTATTCAGCTAAGGGAAGTTCCCAATTTCGTTATAAGTTCCTATGGTAGATGCATGGAATGGCACACCAAGTGCAAGTTTGTATGCCTTACTGTCTATACTTTGGAGTTTTTTAAGTAAATAATTGGGAGCACTAAAAAAGACTTCTTGTCCATAAGACAGTTTGGAACGTACAAGTGACGTAGATAAGCATTTTAGAGTGAAGATATCTTGTCCCCATGACTGTCTACTAACCATTTTAAGGAAATTGATACATTTTCTTGCTTTTGTTAAAATGTATCCAATATGAGCATTCCAGGTTAACTTTGATGTTAGTAAAATACCTAAAAATTTTACAGTATTTGTGTACTGAATTGTTTCCCCTCCAATCATAAACTGTGGTAGTGTATCTGGATCACTGCCATTGTTAAAAAGCATAATGTGTGTTTTTTCTGTGGATAATGTCAGACCATTTTCAAAAATATATTTATATAAATGATCTAGCTCTTTTTGATATATCTTTCTAGTATAATTAATCATCCTCTTTGTTGTACTGCGCTTCATAGTAACATTCATCCATATACATATATCATCAGCATATTGTACTAAGATTACATCTTTAGATAGTTTTGTTGGTAAGTCATGTAACAGTATATTAAATAGAAAAGGGGCTATAACAGAACCCTGTGGTAAACCCATGTGCAGTGACCTAGTGTGTGAATACGTATTCCCTACTCTTACTTGCATACTTCTGTTACGTAAAAAACTTTTGATATAATGATAGAGATGCCCGGAAAAGCCAATAGTCTTTAATTTATGCAGCAATTTAGCGTGCCAAACTTGATCGTAGGCTTTCCTGACATCAAAAAATGTTGCAAGTACATTTTTTCTTCTGGCAAACTGTTGCTTGATTTGTGTTGTTAGCTTAACTAGATTGTCAATAGCAGATCTGCCTTTTTGAAAGCCAGCTTGATTTACAGGAACTACTTTATTTTTTTGACAATAATATACAAGCCTCTTTAGAATTATTCTCTCCATAAGCTTACCTGTGTTAGAAGTCAGGGCTATGGGTCTGTAACTACTTTTATCAGTTTTAGGCTTTCCTTGCTTATGAATGGGAACAATGATAGACTGCTTCCAGTTTATTGGCATAATACCTTCCATCCAACACCTTTGAAAAAGTTTATGTAACAGAATAATGAATTTTTCCGGTAGCTGTTTAAGCATATCATTGGATATGGCATCTAAACCAACAGAAGTTTTCTTTCTAGGAAGAGAAAATAATACATCTTTTACTTCATTGATTGCTATTGGGGCATTAATATATTCAGTATTATTAGAAACTGGGTCTTCATATTCTATTTTGTTCTCTTCAGCTTTTCTGTATTTACTGCTTTTAAGTGAGAGACCTTCAATACGCATGGACTCTGAAAACATATCTGCAAAAGCCTCCGCCTTTTCTGCATTGGAGGGAAATTCATTGTTTTTAAATTTAACTGGGCAATTTGGTAAAGTCACACCTTTTCTCATTTCATGAAATTTTTTCCATACTTTTTTAAGATCTGTATGACTTGATATTTCACTGGAACAAAATGATGACCAAAATTGTCGTTTTGCCTGAGCTATAACCATATTGCTGTAATTTTTGGCCTGCTTCTGTTTTTCATGGTTTTCTAATGTCTTATTTTTTAGATATGTTTTGAACATCAAACGTTTATTTGTCACCGCTTCCTCGCAAGCAGGTGTCCACCAAACATTCCCTGAACACTTCCTTGATTTTAGTGATTTAATAGTGGGGATAGATTGGTAAGCAGCTTGAATAATGGCATTAGTAAAGGTGGAATAAAATTGGTCTATATTATCAGAGTCCAAGCAATTTACATCATATGCTGTAAGGAAGCTTTTAAACTTTTCCCAATTAGCCTCTTTATAGTTAAATTTTGGTAGTATGTCTTTTTCAGTGTCACAAAGAGTTGGCATTTCATTAAAAGTAATAACAATAGGTAGGTGATCACTCCCCAGAGTATCTCCATTTGTTACCCACGTACATTCAGGAGCAAGAGCAGAAGATACAAAAGACAGATCCAATGCTGATGCTCTGTGGGTAGAGATGTCAGGTATCCTTGTCACACTACCATCATTTAGAAGGCACAGACAAGAGTCCGTTATATTTTCTATAAAACGATTGCAGGAAACAGATGTACTTCCTTTATCCCAGAAAGGCGCGTGGGCATTGAAATCTCCTGCTACCAGCCACTTCTGATTATCTTGTACAGAGTGCAGCCATTCTGTATTAAAGTCATTAACTCCCTTTGGTAAATACAGGGATACAATATTCATGACTAAATCATTTGTAAACTTTACACGTGCTGCGCAAGAATATGAATCTGGAATGTTATTAGGCATTGGTGAACAACATACATTATAGTCTACCCCTTCTTGAATGTATATTGCTGTATTGATTTTACTCACAGCATCCACATGTTCATGTACAGGTGGATAGTAGTAGCCTTGAAGTTTAGGCAGCTTACATTTCTTTACATTGAGAGACTGTAATACAAGAGCTTGATAATTATTATTAGAAAGATGTTGAACTAAATATGGCAGATTAGTGGATATGGATCTGGCATTCCACTGCATGATTTTCAGCATTTGTGAATTTTTTTGAGGCATTATATGATTATAAACCAAAATGCCTTATCAACAAGTGAATAATTTTAAAATATTAATAAATTGGTACCAAGTTAAAAAGAGTGCAAGTAAACTAATAATACAATGTCAATTATGTCATTTAAAGCACACCACAGAAAGATAATAGATGAACAAAATAAATGAACAAATAAATAAAAACAGAACTACAACAACAAAAAAAGTTCTTTATCTGGTGAGCAGCTGCTGTTAGCGAGATTACAGTGTCTGTTGTCTGTACTGCAGCTGGTGCAACGCATTGATGTACAAAATGTCACCATTCAAAGGGATTTTTAAACATACGGACATTATTCTGCCGGGCATGTTGCCTCCAGGGGGACAGTCCTGCTGGTAGACGTATTGTCGCTGGCTGTATCCTGGCTGTTGCTGGCAGTCGTCAAAGGCGTAGGGTGGTGGTCGGTACTGGTTCATGCCTCGAAACTTCCTTCTTTGTTTCCTCTTTGGTGTTTCCCAAAACAAAGCATGAATGTGCCTGCCAATGTTTCTTGCCAGAACACTAGAACCATGGACATTAGGATGAAGTGAATCTTTGTAATGATGATGTGTATACATATTTTCATGTGAGACAAATGATACATTGCTTTGGTTATATAATTCAGAACATGTCATTGCATTGAAAAGTTCTCTTTTCATTTGAAGGCTGGGACTTTTCACAGGGGCAATTTTGCTTATCACAATTTTGGTATTGGGAAAAGAAGCTAGAACTTGTTTCACATTTTTAACTAGATGTTTGCTTGCTTCTTGGGGATCCGAATCTTTGAGATCATTCACCCCACAATGAACAACTACAGCATGCCGTTTTTTTATATCATTGGTATTACTCATTATCAGAGGAATGTCACTGATGTGGTATGACTTTCTTTTCTCCACTGTAAACCCATAGGACTGTCCCAGACGTTTGCTATTAACGCCATTTAGAACAGAGTCTTGGAGAAGGATTACATTGGGGAGAGCAGAATTTTCTTCTGTGCTACGGGGTTTGACGTCAGGTGATTTTTGCGTCAGACCTTGCCGCCCTGTTGTGTCTGGTTCTTTTTTATTGTTGAGGGTTGGGCTAGGACACACTGACCTCTTTGCCTTTGGGCCTACTGGTAGCTGAGGTTCCTTAGGCCTAGATGAAGTCGGAGCCCGAGCCCTTTTCTTTTTCACTGCATCGGCGTAGGTGGCAGGCGGAGATGGGGATGCAGGTAGAAGTGGTTCCGTCTGCGTTCCTGTTGTCGCCCAGCCGGAATCTTCTCTTGGGGAGCCCCGTTTTTCGGTGATGCCGTTTGCAGCTAAGATGCGCGTCTGGGCATCAACGGTCCGTTCCAGTTTGGTTATCTTTTCTACCAGTTGCAGAATAGTTGTCTGTAGTTCTGCAATTGAAGAACTATTCTGCTGACAACCAAGATTGTTGTGGTTGCCACTGGTAACATTTTCCGCTGTAGATCTGGATGGGTTCGACTCGGAATTTTTGTTGCCGTTTGTCCTCGAGGAGGATGCTTTTTCGCTGCCGTCTTCGTCATTTTTGCATGTCGTCACATTTGTAGAAAAGCAAGATGTAGATCGAGTCCGTCTTGTCTTGGTCATTTTGTAGATTTTTTGCGTTTGCACGCAGCGCTGGTTTTAGCCGCTGCTTGTTTTCGCCATGTTGATGACGTCATGACGTCGTGTGTGTGTGTGTGTGTGTGTGTGTGTGTGTGTGTGTGTGTGTGTGTATGTGTGTATGTGTGTATGTGTGTATGTGTGTGTGTGTGTGTCTGTGTGTGTGTGTGTGTGTGTGTGTGTGTGTGTGTAGGCACGTATGTGTCTCGCTTTGTTTTGCTAAAGTTTTCTGTTTCTTTTCATTCATTTTCCCCCCAAAAAGTATTTCCTGACTTTCTTATTCTAAAAGACTGTTTACGGTTTATCATGACATAAAATTAATACATGTCAAATCTGTTTCTTCTTCTTTTTCTAAAAACAAACAAACCCAGAACAAAACAAAAACCCAAACTGCCCTCACCCCTAACTCGAAAAAAACCCAACTGTTTATGGTATTTGAATACTCCATTCCCCCCCTCCCAAAGTCCTTCGGATGAGACAATAAACCGACATCTCGCGTTTGAACGCTCGCGAAAATTCTTGCGCGCACGTTAAGCCCGTTCCGCTTTTCGAAAGAGTAGGCCATTGTGTGCTAGAGGGAACAACGGATGACAGAATTGACAAAAATTGCATACACATGGGACTAGATGTAAAAAAAAAAAAGCGCATGAATTTTTTTTATTCCATTATCCTTGAAATAAAAGAATACAATAGATAAATAAAATCAACAAATAAAGAGATAAGTTCATTTCAACTCCATTCATCCCCGAAGTAGAAATACGGCTACCTGCATGCTGGACAAAAACAGTGGCACACGCAAATTCTCACTATTGATGAAGCTCAGAGCTGTGGTCTAGGAACGACCTTCCAACCCCCCACCCCCACCCCCCCAACCCACCCCACAGCCTCCCTCCCGCCCCCTTCCTTCCCCCCCCCCCCTCCCACCGCCAAAAACAGAAGAAGAGAACATCAACATCAACAAAAAAAAAAGGCAGCAACCCCCTCCCTCCCCCACCCCCCAAAAAAAAACAACAACAAAAACCCCCCAAACAAAACCAACCCATCAAAAGCCAACAACAAACCCAAAATCAAAAACCAACAAAATTAAAAAAAACAACAACCCCAAAACAGCCAATTCTTATCATCATTATTTTCATCTACTTTATTCGCTTACCTTAATACACTGATGTCGCCTCAGCCTGCCAGACTATATATATATACACACACACACTTTGTTACATACAACACTTCTCTTTTGTCACCAGATTTATAACCAACACAACTCAAAGAATGACAGCCGATTTCTTTCTGTCTGTCTGTCTGTCTTTCTTTCTCCAGATACTTATATCAATTCCCTGATGTCTCTATTCCAACTGTTTATCAACATTCGAGCGTCCTTCGGGTCACGTGACGTGCTTTCCTGCTTTGTGGCGTAAAGTTGAGTCACAACCTCTGTTGAATTAACGTTAGGCAAAAATCTGCTCGGCGCGTGCGCGTGCGCGTGTACGAGAGAGAGAGAGAGAGAGAGAGAGAGAGAGAGAGAGAGAGAGAGAGAGAGAGAGAGAGAGAGAGAGAGAGAGAGAGAGGAGAGAGAGGAGAGAGAGAGAAGAAGAGAGAACGAGAACAGAAAGGTAGGACAGAGGACAGGCTAGGACAGAATGATCAGAAAAAACAGAAAGAGAATAGATACCAACACCAACACAATCCACACAACACACACAACACACAAACACACACAACACGACACGACACACACACAAACACACAACACACACACAACAACACATAACACACACAACAACAACAAACAAACACACACAAAACACAACACACACACAACAACAAAACACAAACACACACACACAACAACACACACAAACACACACACACACACACACACACACTACAACATACAACGACACACACACACAACACAAACACACACACACACACAAACACGCACACAGATGTTTAAGAAGGCAGAGAAACAGACAGAGACAAGAGAGATAGAGACAGTGAGATCGAGAGACAGAGAGAGAAAGAGAGAGAGACACACATGCACACACACACACACGCACAGATTTAAGAAGGCAGAGAGACAGACAGAGACAAGAGAGATAGAGACAGTGAGATCGAGAGACAGAGAGAGAAAGAGAGAGAGACACACATGCACACACACACACGCACAGATTTAAGAAGGCAGAGAGACAGACAGAGAGAGGAGAGACAGAGAAAGAAAGACAGGGGCACATAAGGAGACTCAGGACTCAGGTTTTCATCGTTAGGTCACCGGCCTGTATACAAGGGGGTAGACATTTTGACAAAAGAAACTGCAACCAAAAGAGTACAACACACATAAAAAAATAATAGTGTTGGCATTATCAAGAGGGATTTTCCAAAAGAACATGAACTGCTTCAACTTTTTGTGCACCAATCCTACTTAACAACGTTCTGTGGCTTTCAGAGAATAAAATATATACATACCCCCCCCCAAATTGTTAATGTTTTAACTGGTAGACATTTTCACTATTCAGAATTGTTTTAAGGGGTTGTTTGTTCGTATTAGTGAAATATTTTGACACGTATTTCTCTCTCAAGTCTGTAAATTTTGTGCATTCAAATAGAAAATGGATTAGTTTCAAAATTGTCAAGAAAGGGCACTTTTTATATTCATGATTATGTCTGTTATTTAAAATTAACATATCAATTCCCAGTGGAAATTCCGCCAGAACATACCTGAATTCACCTATCGTGATAGCAGATAGA
>CM060330.1:28388710-28396210 GCA_030674155.1 Stramonita haemastoma
ATCTTCAGTGGTGCCCTTATAGTCTACAAAACCACGGGATAGGTGAACGTGAAAAGACAGCCTCAACATAAACATATTTCCCGGAAGAATCCCATCCTTCGTGTTCTGACGTCACGCCAGCAACTGACAGCGCTTTGGGCCTAAGCTTAGTACAATGTATAACGATGTTTTTGAGAAACTCTGACGAAAGCTAGTCTGAGCTGGAGTTTATATCCTGTTTTGTCTCTGAAGGAACATTTTCTTATTTATAAACACGATCGGGAATTCCCGATTTCTGTTTTTCACCATTGTCTACACAGATCATGGCTCTTTCCAATGATTTTAAATAAACCAACCAGTTTTTGGATTTCCCAACTATAGAGGTAAGGGTTTTGTTTGTTTGTTTCGCTTGTGCCAAATTTAGAACTTACTTCCAAATCAAGCAATTCTTGACATCATCGGCAATGAAATCACACAAAGACAGAACGAGTGGGACGGGATAGCCTAGTGGTCAGAACATTGCGCTCGCAATTTGACGACCCGAGTTCGATTCCCGTTCGTGGGGATTTTTCCCCTGGAGTTAACATCAGTGCTGACTCCACTCTCCCCAGAAGTCTTTCGGATGAGACTGTAAACCGAGGCCCTGTGTGCGAACGCACGCACAACATCTTGTGCACAGGTTAAATCCTGTTCTGCTTTTCGTAAGAGTAGGCCATTGTGTGCCAGTGGGAACAGATGACAATATTTACAAAACTGCATACACACGGAGACTGGATGAAAAAAGCACACGAGTGCTTATTCCATTATCCTCAATAAAAAGACTAAAATAAAAAATAAAATAAATAAAGAAAGAGAAAACTCATCGCAGATGTAAGAACAATATGAAGAAAACAGTAACTATAGCATCGGTTATTAATGTGCTTTAAAAAAAATACACTTGCTGTATGGATTGCTAAATTTTGAAGGCAACCACACGGTTAAGATAAATATGATACCCTCTGCATCATCGGCAACAATTTATTTATTTATATTATTATTTATTTATTTATTTATCTATTTATTTATTTATCTATACCACTTTTTGTCACAGCAGATTCCTCTGCGTGAAATTTGGGCTGCTCTCCACGAGGAGAGCGCGTCGCCATAAGTGCAGCGCCTAACCATTTTTTTTTTGTTTTTCCTGTTTGCGGTTGTATTTGTTTCCCTATCAGAGTGACTTTTTTCTACAGAATTTTGCCAGGGACAACCCTCTTGTTGCCGTGGGTTTTTTACGTGCGCTAAATAATGATGTGTAACGCACGGGACCTCGGTTTATCTTCTCATCCGAAAGATTAGCACCCAGATCACTACTTGTGACCTAATGGATGGGGGAAAAAGTTTTGGGCCCAAACGGGATTCGAACCACCACACACTTCGACCCGGACATCATCATCATCATCATCATCATCATACATCATCATCATCATCATCATCATCATCATCATCACCATCATCACCATCATCATCACCATCATCATCACCATCACCATCATCACCATCACCATCACCATCACCATCATCATCATCATCATCATCATCAGTGTATCGATTTTGTTGATTTGTAGTCAACGAGGGAGTTGACTAAACATACCATGACAGTCACGCAAAAAAAAATCCAACACAACAACAAACAAACAACCCAAGGAGCCCATCAAACTTTATCACCATTTTCAATAAGCTGGTGGCTATGAAGAAGATACATTGTACCGCGCCAGTCAAGCCAGGCTGGCCATTGTCCATCCACTGTTTCCTGGGCGAAGAATTGCGAAGAAGAAGAAGAAGAAGAAGAAGAAGAAGAAGAAGAAGAAGAAGAAGAAGAAGAAGAAGAAGAGAAGAAGAAGAAGAAGAAGAAGAAGAATTGCGAAGAAGAAGAAGAAGAAGAAGAAGAAGAAGAAGAAGAAGAAAAGAAGAAGAAGAAGAAGAAGAAGAAGAAGAGAGAAGAAGAAAGAAGAAGAGAGAAGAAGAAGAAGAAGAAAGAGGAAGAAGAAGAAGAAGAAGAATTGCGAAGAATTGCGAAGATTGCAGAAGAAGAAGAAGAAGAAAAGAAGAAGAAGAGAAGAAGAAGAAGAAGAAGAAGAAACAGAAGAAGAATTGCGAAGAAGAAGAAGAAGAAGAAGAAGAAGAAGAAGAAGAAGAAGAAGAAGAAGAAGAAGAAGAAGAAGAAGAATTGCGAAGAAGAAGAAGAATTGCGAAGAAGAATTGCGAAGAAGAAGAAGAATTGCGAAGAAGAAGAAGAATTGCGAAGAAGAAGAAGAATTGCGAAGAAGAAGAATTGCGAAGAAGAATTGCGAAGAAGAATTGCGAAGAAGAATTGCGAAGAAGAAGAAGAAGAAGAAGAATTGCGAAGAAGAAGAAGAATTGCGAAGAAGAATTGCGAAGAAGAAGAATTGCGAAGAAGAAGAAGAATTGCGAAGAAGAATTGCGAAGAAGAAGAAGAATTGCGAAGAAGAAGAAGAATTGCGAAGAAGAAGAAGAAGAAGAATTGCGAAGAAGAAGAAGAAGAATTGCGAAGAAGAAGAAGAAGAAGAAGCCGACGACGACGACGACGACGACAGACAGACAGACAGAATCACGTCCCCATCTGCTCAGCCAGCTGGTTCTTCACCACCTGGGTCAGACGTTTCAGCAGCTGCTCCTCACCTTGTCGCCGACGGCGTTCCGCGTACCAGTTGAGGGTGTAGAGGAAGGGGTTCAGAGCAGCGTTCACAGGCAGCACGAAGATAGCCATGGCCACGTTGACCTCTCCGGGCACAGATGTGCCCCGGGCAGCCAGCAGACCCAGCGTCCCGATGGGAAACCAGCACAGAAAGTCCGTGGCCACCACAGTCAGCAGACGCCGGGCAATGCGCGTGTCTCTGGAGGGTCTGCTGACAGAAGCGGAGGTGACAGTCAAAGAGGTGTTCCGGACCGTGAGGTAGATGGACGCCTGACCCCCGGCGATGAGCAAGAACAGCACGAAGTTGAGCACGATGAGCAGACCGAAGCAGTAGCTGTGGCCCGCGAACTGGTGTCTTCTGGTCACGGGCAGGGGGACGCAGATCCCCGTTTGGCTGTAAAACTCCCAGCTGGACGTCACGGGAAGCAGAGGGATCCCGGCCAGCGTGACCCCGGCCATCCAGATGAGGGCGCAAGCGCACTGGCAGAGGTCACCGTGAAGCGAAGGTGACTGAAAGGGAAGCGGAGGGCCAGGAAGCGGTCCAGGGTGATGATGAGCACGCAGAAGACAGACACTTCACAGGACAGCAGGGACAGAAAGCCGGCCAGGTGACATGTCACGCTTCTCCTCCACAAGGTGTCTTCCCAGACGTAGCTGTCCCTGTACAACATGTCCGCCACGCCAATGATGGCCAGGTACAGGCCCATCAGAAAATCCGACATGCACAGGTGGGTGACAAACATCTGAAACCCCCCTCGTTTTTCTTTCTCTATGAAGGCTCTCATGACGAAGCTGGCGAGGTTTCCCATGATGGACAGCACGGCAAAGACGGAGAGGAAAGCTCGGTAGACGTCGGACCTCAGCAAAGCCTGGCAGGAGGACACCTCGTCGTAGGGAGCCAGGCAGTTGTTGGAGTTGAAGTCTTCAGGTAGCAGTTCAGGGCAGCAGAGTTTATAGTTATCGGCATATAAATAGTGCAGACTCGTGGCGCCCTGCATAAACACTTTGGTAAACCACTCCAGGGGGTTTCCCCGTAGGTCTACGGTTTGAAGACTGGCCAGTCTTTGAAATCCATCCCCCTCTATGCTCATCAAGCCACATGATGACAGATTGATTCTTTGCAGAGAGGGAAAAGACAAAAATATCTCTGTGTCCAGTTCCAGCCGCGGAATCTGAGACACGTCAAGGTTTCTCAACGTGTCCAAAGACTGCCCTCTTTCGTCTGACCAGAAGCTGACCAGTGGATTATTCTTCAACGACAGAGTACGGAGTACCAGGGACACACTAAAACCCTGGCGATGAATGGTTTTCAGCAAATTGTGACTAAGGTCGAGACTGTGCAAGTTCGGCAAGGTCACATTATGCAACCGCACAAGCTTACACCGAGAAAGACTCACATGAACCAGCAGAGTGTTGTGAGTCAAGTCCAGCAAACTCATCCCGGTTCCATCTCCTTCTAAATAGCGCAGGGAGCGAAAGCGGTGGGCTGAAAACCGTTCCTGGCAGAAGAAGGCCAACCCAAAGCACGAACAACCCGGAGGGCAGAGGATGTCACAGAACAGCTCGTCATCCCTCTGAGGACACTGTGACCACCCGTCACACAGGTGGGTAGGGTGCAGACAGATCCGGACTCCCCGACACCGGTAATAACCCGGACAGAGGAGGCTCGGGCACTGCGCTTCATCCTCCCCTTCAGCGCAGTCTTTGACGTCATTGCAACGGACGAAGACCGGCAGGCAGTACCGGTCAACGTCACACTGGAAGTGGTGTCGTCATGAGGGGAGCAGTCCCCTTTGGGCAAGGTCCTGTCCAGGGGCTTCACTGTGAAACCTCCGCTTCCATCGAAGTCCATGAGGGCTGGAGGCATGATGGAGTATTTGGTGAGCAGCACGCTGACTCCGAAATCCATCTGGTGTTCACAGGAGGCTTCGTCGCTGTCGTCGTAGCAGTCGCTCTGCTTGTCGCACAGGCCACGCTTTGGAAAACACTGACACCCACAGAGAGAGAGAATGTGCCATGAAAGATGGGTACACCGGGGAGCAGCAATGATAATAATAATAATAACAATAACAGTAATAAACGATAGTAGTAATGATAATGGTGATGATGATGACGAAGATAATAATAATAATAATAATAATAATGATAAATAGTAGTAGTAGTAAGTAGTAGTAGTATGTAGTAGTAGTATAGTAGTAGTAGTAGTAATATAATAATAATAGTAGTAGTAGTAGTAGTAGTAGTAGTAGTAGTAGTAGTAGTAGTAGTAGTAGTAGTAGTAATAATAATAATAATAATAATAATAATAATAATAATAATAATAATAATAATAATAATTATAACAACGAATCATGACAGTAATAATAATAATAAAATTGAAGACAACAACAACAACAACAGACAGCACACTTTCATTCCCACACATTCCATCAACAACGAACAACACACTTTCATTCCCACACATTCCATCAACAACGGACAACACACTTTCATTCCCATATATACATTCCATCAACAAACGACAACACACTTTCATTCCCACCAGACACAAACTCATAAACTCTGTCTGCACTCTGTGCCATTGTGCTCTCCACATGCTCAATGTCAACTGCCAACTCATGCCTGTAGTGCTGGACAGGAGGCTTCGAGCATGTGCAGTGTTTAGAGACTGTGGTTGAAGCTTAGCTTTGTAGACCGATTTTGGACACCCTTCTCCTCTGTATCTGGGTCTACTGGGCAAAACAATGGCACAAAGCAAAGGGCCAGCTGTTTCCCCAGCTTGACCCTTTCATTTGACCACGATTATATTATTATTATCGTTGTTATTGTTATCATTATTGTTATAATAAAAAAGAATGATTATTATAACTGTTATTATTATTATTATTATTATTATTATATTATTATGTAGTAGTAGTAGTAGTAGTAGTAGTAGTAGTAGTAGTAGTAGTAGTAGTAGTAGTAGTAGTAGCAGTAGCAGTAGTAGTATTACATACCACTTTAAGTCACGGCAGATTTCTCTGCATAAAATACAGGCTGCCCTCCCATGGGAGAGCATGTTGTCACAAGAGCAGCACCACCCATTTCAAATAGGGTAGTAGTTTATGCCTAATTTCACGAACATGGGAGGAAAACTTATCACCAATGAAGACATTGCTGCCCTTCAATCTCCTTTTTTCTCTTTGAGAATGAGCAATTTATCAGTATAGAACGTGTATGTGATAATGATTGGGGCATCTGGCTTGTTATTAAGTTGATATACTCTGTCAAAGACAACGTTTTGAGTCATGATTACTTTGTCACTTAGTCTTGAATGATCCCTTTACATTCTTCTCTTGTTTCACCTGACCTACGGTTTATACTAGATAAAATTGGATTTTTTAATTCAGTCTTCTTTCTAGGTCACCAGTGTTTTCTCAAGGATGCCAATCTTGTTCATCAGGTCTGCATTAGTTTGTGTCAGCTCGTTATTCTGATCATGAAGCACACTCATCTCCATCCACAGACCCATCACCTCTTCCTGAAGGACTGAGAACTTTTCATTTAGGTCCTGAAGGCCTTGCTCCACAACACCAAACCTGACGTTCATTGCACTGTCCATGGTCCTCAGCATAGCCATGATTTCGTCAAAGGAAGAAGGGTCCTGGGCAGAAGGTGGGGGAGAGGCTGATCGACGGCCACTGTCTGATGCACTGCATGTCTTGGCCATGCTGCCCTTCCGTCCATTGTTGGTCAGCACACTCTGCTTCAGGGCTTCAGGTCATGGAGGCACAGGCCAAGGGTTCCTCTCCACATCTCCACAGCCAAGAAGTATCCCGCCCCAAAATAACAGGGTAAGGAGCAATCCAAAGGTTACACTATCCAGTTGGCATCATGGTGACAAGGTGATTCGAGTTGCCACTATTTCCTTGGCCTTCTGTAACGTGAAGGCCAGGAATACAGGGTAAAAACAGCCACAGCGCCCCCCCCCCTCCCCCATGAAGACTAATGGTGCAGAGGGCAGGGTGGGTAGTACAACTCCTGGCAGAGTATCATCTCAAAGTACCATGCAGTGCTACCTTTGAAATGTTGTGCACAGATGTCAAAGCACGTCATGCAAGTGTGAACCCCCTACCTCCTCCCGATGATAGATAGATAGATAGATGGATAGATAGAGATAGAGATAGATAGATAGATAGAGAGAGAGAGAGAGAGAGAGAGAGAGAGAGAGAGAGAGAGAGGAGAGAGAGAGAGAGAGAGAGAGAGAGAGAGAGAGAGAGAGAGAGAGAGAGAGAGAGAGAGAGAGAGAGAGAGCTACCAACCTACAGCAACTACAGCTACCAACCTCTTTTCCATTGGCACACTGAAGTTCAACTCCACTCATACAAGACAAGTGGACACAAAAATCTTCGTCACTACTGTCAATGCAGTCAGACCGAAAGTCACACACTAAGGTATAAGGCACCCGTTGCTGCCCTGTTTTGCACGCAAAAGACGGAGGCAACATGGCCATAGGAGCTTTACAGCCATCACGAGTAGGAATATCCCAAATGTCTCCTTCTTGACTGAACCAGTCATTGCCCTCAAAGAAACAGGAAGTTTGGTGGTCACACACCAGAAATTCGTGAGCGAATGATTGGTCTGGGCAGGTCAGGGCTGCTTTCACTTTGGAGGAATTGGAGGCAGCTTTCAGTTGAATTGTCTGCAGGCTGTGCCTGGTGTCTGGCGAGTCTCCTTGACGGGGTTGATCTTCTCACATAAGATGTAGGAATTGAATCGTGAGTCACAACGCTGAAGAGAAATGTGGTTGTCTTCCATGAGGATCCCAGGATCGATTGTTCCACACA
>CM060330.1:28403710-28408710 GCA_030674155.1 Stramonita haemastoma
CATCATCATCATCATCATAGTTTTGTTCTGAGCATTATGGAACAAGCAATCATGTGCTTTCTTACATCCTGCGCCAGTGTGTATGCATACGTTTTGAAAATTTTGTCATCCGCTTTCATTAGTACAGCAATTGTCTATACTCTTCCGAAAAGCGGAACAGATTTTTTAACGTTTTCACGATATGCTCTGTGTGCGTTCACACACGGGACCTCAGTTTATAGTTTTATCCGAAGAACTTTGTTGTTGTTGTTGTTGTTGTGTGTTGTAGTTGTATTGTTACTGTTGTTGTGTTGTCGTTGTTGTGTTCTAAGGGTAAAACCGGAGGGATCACCTAGAATATGATGCACTCATTACACACACCACACTTGGCAGTCGCTGTGAGACCGTTAACTGTACACTGAATGAGAAGTTTGCCTATGTGGGATTGTTTATGAGGAACTACCTTGCCATAAATATCAGCACCCCCTACCCCAATTTCAGAGAACTTTTGACCCCAGAAAAAAAGGGGGAGGGGGGGGGGGGGGGAAGCATCTTTGAACAGGAGAGTGCATGAAGGTTTTTGTGGCGAGAGTTTGTCATGGCTGAAGATACTCTGAACGTGACGCTTTCGGACATGTCAACAGTTTTGATAGGGCCTTGAAGTGACACAGCGTTATGGTTTGGGTCATGAAGCTAAAAACAACGATCCCTTCAGGGCATTCAGATAGCATGTATCTTTCTTGGTCCACGCCTTCGTTAATTTTGTCCTGTCTATCTGTATGTCTGTCCTGTCTCGGCCGGCTGTCTGTCTGTCTACATGTCTGTCTGTCTGTCTACATGTCTGTTTGTGTTCGTCAGGGGTATCACAAAGGGACAGGAATCAGAGTTCGATCGAAGTTGTCATGCAGTACATGTGGTTGAGTCATTTCAGGGCTGTGCTATGGATGGAGATACACCCGTAACAAGAGAGACTACAGCTAAGTGTTGTGTCACAATCTGTACGCAATACGTGGAGAAACACAGACCAACAGTGGAGTGGTGGGGTGATGTGATGTGTCGTTTCGGGGGGCTCTGTAAATCAATCTTAGCTGCAGTATTTTCAACTTTCTGAATTAGTATCTTATGTATTAAAACGTTGTGGTCAAACTGTGAGTAATGTATCACAATAATCAGACAAGGAAACAGACCAGAGATTCTGCTCCTTGGAAAGAAAGCAAATTCCGGATGGAACTAAACTGACCAATTTAGTGGTCAGAACATTGCGCTCGCAATTTGACGACCCAGGTTCGATTCCCGTTCGAGGGGATTTTCCCTCTGCAGTTAACACCAGTGCTGACTTCACTACCCCCCCCCCCCCCACCCCCGAGTCCTTCGGATAAACCGAGGCCCCGTGTGCGAACGCATGCAGAACATTTTGCGCACACATTAAGTCTGTTCCGCTTTTCGTAAGAGTAGGCCATTGTGTGCCGGTGGAACACATGACAAGAGTTACAAAACTGCATACACACGGGGACTGCATGTAAAAGAGCACGAGTGCTTATTCCACTATCCTCGATATAAAAGAATAAATAAATAAAAGAAAAATTTAAAGACAATACGCAGTTTTGCAGACATTGTTGACGTGCTGCCACATCGTTTCAATCATTGCAATATAGAGTCATACCAAGATTTTTTTACAGGTTCTTCTCTCTCTCTCTCCTCTCTCTCTCTCTCTCTCTCTCTCTCTCTCTCTCTCTCTCTCTCTCTCTTCTCTTCCTCTCTCTCTCTCTCTCCCTCACTCTCCCAAAGTCCTTCGATGAGACTTAAACCGAGGCCCGTGTGCGAACGCACGCAGAACATCTTGCGCAACGTTAATCCTGTTCCGCTTTTCGTAAGAGTAGGCCACGTGTGCCGGTGGAACAGATGACAATATTACAAACTGCATACACAGGACGATAAAAAGCACTGATTGCTTATTCTGTTATCCTCGATATAAGAATAATAAAATAAATAATATCTCTCTCTCTCTCTCTCTTTCTATCACCCTCTTTTCTCTCTCTCTCTTCCTTTATTTGTTTCTCTCTTTCTTTCTAAGGTTTTGTTAGTTTCTATCTTTTTTCTTTGCTCTTTCACTGTCAACAAAACCGTTTATATGTTTTTTATTTATTTTGTATGACTATGTAACAAAAAAACGAATAAAAAAAAGTTTGAAAGAAATTTTTTTTTTTTTTACAGGTGAGACAAATCTTTAGGCTACATCCTGCTGCTTCTCCAATGTGGAGGAAAGAAGGGAAAACAATCGATGTTGACAGAAAGCCTGTTTGAAAAAAAAAAGTGACTGGGGCCTTCGGATTTGCACTCATTTAACTGTAACTTCTTTTTGGTTCATTCATGATTTGATATCTGCGACACAGTTTCGAACTGTTTCAAATGGCAGAGTCAACGTGAGTTCTGTAAAAAAAAAAAAACACAGAAAATGAGCCAGCCAGGTTATGTAGGTCTGTAAAAGGAGGTCTGTAGGCTCTGCATTCCTTGTGTTCAAAACGATTGAAAAAGACAAAAATGCAAACACACAGACAAGCAAGCAGAGAGAAATAGACACAGACACAGACACACATTCACACGCACGCACGCACAGCACGCACGCACCACACACAACACAACAAGATGTATATAATATATGTATATATATATATCTGTATGAATATGTATGTATGTATGTATGTATGTATGTATGTATGTATGTATGTATGTATGTATGTATGTATGTATGTATGTATGTATGTATGTATGTATGTATGTATTATGTATAATGTATACATGTATACATGATACATGCATGTATGTATGTATGTATGTATGTATGTATGTATGTATGTATGTATGTATGCATGCATGCATGCATGCATGTTGTATGTATATGTATATTATGTAGATAAGCTGATATCCATACAAATGGACAAAGACAGAACAGACAGGAGATGCACCAGAAAACCAGCAAACAAACAAACAAACAAAAACGAAAAGAAAAACCTGTATAGGGAGATTCAAAGCGAACTTCAGCTGACGTTTTCGTCCAGTCGTCAGTGTTTCGTTCCACCATGGCTTCCAAAGCCAGCCTGTAGGGTCTTCCACTGGGCAGGTACACCAGCTTCACCTCAACACTTCGGTCCGGGTAGCTGAGATACTGGGTAAGGGGGTAAAGTTCCGAATCACACCCTGTCCAGTTCACCACCGACCTCCATGACCTCACCTCAACGTAACTCTCTGTATGCAAGTCTGCTCCAGAAGCTTAAGCGGTGCCTAGCTCTGTATCCGAATACCTGCACACAGGGAAAGAACAAAGTACAGACCAGTAACTCTTCGTTCCCAGCCTGGAGACTACTAGCGTTTGCCTTGTCGACGAAGTGGAGACGAAGCCTGCGAACTGTGACGGTGAGAGTAGCTCTTCTGTCAAAGCAGGCTCGGAGTTGTGAGGGAGTCAGGTGGACTTCTTCTCCAACTAGCGAGTCATTGAATGCGGCGATGTCTTGGGGAAAGGTGGTCACAGCAGCGCTGCTGTTTGGGGACTGGTGGTAGGAGACAGAGGTGGGGTGAAGGAAGCGTGAGGGTTCGTGCTGTCGTTGTTGGCTGTTTGTGACCGTGCAGGAAACTGGAATCATTAACCAACTCAATACGGTAGCGAAAGTAGCTCTGTCATACGCCATGATGATAATTGTTCTTTCCTTGTGTCTATACTGTGTGTGTACACTTTTTTTTTTTTTTTGGGGGGGGGGGGGGGTGGTAATGTGTGTTCGTTGGAACCCAGGTTGTGTGTAGAAATGTCACAGTCTGATTCGTGGAAGTTTGGTTTCGAGAGTTTGTGGTTGTAGCAGTGCCAACCCAGGTTGTGAGTTAGTAGGTCACAGTGGGATTCGCGGAGGTTAAAGCACCTTGGTCACATCCCCACAATGTGCACCTGGACAGGGGAATGATAATGATGATGGTGGTGGTTTTTTTACTTTTTATTTTACATTTTATAGCGCTATAAGTCACGGCAGATATCTCTGCGTGAAATTCGGGATGATCTCCCCAGGGAGAGCGCGTCGCCACAGAGCAGTGCCATCTCTATTTTGTTCTTTTCCTGTCTGCACGTGTATTTCTTTCCCTATCAGAGTGACTTTTTCCTACACAATTTTGCTAGAGACAAGTCTCTTGTTGCCGTGGATTTTTTTTTACGTGCGCTAAATAATGGTGTGTAACACATGGGACCTCATGTTTATCATCCCATCCGAAAGACTAGCACCCAGTCCACCACTCATGTTCTAATGGATGGGGGGAAAAGTTTTGGGCCCAAACGGGATTCGAACCATCGCAACAACGCTAGCACCTACAAAAGCAAAGACCATTTTCATGAACAACCAGACAGTGCTCTGAACAGGATTTGACCATCGAGCAGGAATCACATTCTTATAGATTTCAGCGACTGAGTGAGTTAAACATCTGAAGTTTTGGGTAAACGAGATAGGTCATTACATAAAAAAGGTAATGGTGTCCCATAACTTGTGCGGTCGTATGGGAGCCAGGCATCAGAGACCTCAGCTTCTCTAGGAGTCAGCATATTGAGGGTGGCACCCATGTCCTCTCCGTCGCTGCTTTACCTTCCCTGACTCTAAAGAGGGCAGGTACCCATTTACAGTTGGGTGAACTGGTGGATTGTACTGAAGCCAAGGCGCGCAAACGGTCACCCATGCACTTGGTAACCACGCTCGACGCTGCTTAACCTTAGCTTGGGGAAAGCAAGTGCTCTGACCACTGAGGTATCCGTCCCCTGAAGTCATTACATATTGGTTAAAATTAATTAAAAATGTGTGTGTGTGTGTGTGTGTGTGTGTGTGTGTGTGTGTGTGTGTGTGTGTGTGTGTGTGTGTGTCTGTGTCTGTGTCTGTGTCTGTGTCTGTGTGTCTGTCTGTCTGCCCGTCTGTCTGTCTCTCTCTCTGTGTAAACGTGATAGGTGATCTATCTATCTATCTATCTATCTATCTATCTATCTATCTATCTAT
>CM060330.1:28413710-28452946 GCA_030674155.1 Stramonita haemastoma
ACTACTACTACTACTACTACTACTCTACTGCTGCTGCTCTACTACTACTGCTGCTGCTGCTGCTCTACTGCTACTCTACTGCTACTACTACACTACTACTACTACTACCACTGGAATATTACTACTGAAAATACTAATGATAACAGTAATGAAAACGATAAGAATATGATGATGATGATGATGATGATGATATGATGATGATGATGATGATGATGATGATTGATGATAATGATGATGATATAAGAACAAGAATTATGATAATAATCGTAAAACATAATTTTTTTACAGGCAATAAGGAATACAGTAATAATATTCACTTTTTTAATTTAATTATTTCGGGGCAATGGAATAAGCACTCATGTGCTTTTTTTTTTTACATCCAGTCCCCGTATGAATACAGTTTTGTAAATAATTTTGTCATCTGTTCCCACCGGCACACAATGGCCTACTCTTCCTGATGTCTGAGCCATGTTAATTTCTTACATCTTCCTGACGTTACCTTGTGTCTTTTGGGATGATTAAAAAACGTGCAGACTGGCGGAACAAAATTTGTGTCCCTCAGTATGTTCAGGTCTATGTTTGTCGTGTCTGTATGTGCTGGTAATAGACACATGTGCGTGTTCATACATGTGGTTGTTATTACGCACATTTGTACATGTGAACATTAATGTTCTCACTGCCTTTACGCACATGTGCATTCATTTATTCATTCTTTTTATATCGAGGATAATGGAATAAGCGCTCATGTGCTGTTTTAAATCTAGTCCCCGTGCGTGTGCAGTTTTGTCAATTTTGTCATCTGTTCCCACCGGCACACAATGGCTTACTCTTTCGAAAAGTGGAACAGGATATAACGTGTGCTCAAGATGTTCTGCATGATCCCAATAGCAATGTTACAATCCGTCTTGCAAGATAACATTTGTGTGCCGATGTTTTTGGTTATGTGGGGTTAAGTGCATAGGTCAGAAAGAAGGAATGTGAACTAGGGGGGTGGGGGTAGGTCTTCTTTTTTAGAAGGTTTGTTATTTTAGCTTATACTTGACGAGCGTGTAGCCTAGTGGAAAGAGCGTTTCGCTTCCGTTCCGTGGTTTAACAAAGTCGTGGGTTCAAATCACGTCCTGCAAATTAAGGATGGGAATTTTTACGATCTCCTGAGGACAACTTTAAATGCAGACCTCCCACTGACTTAGTTTCTTACTGAATTTCTTGTTCATCTTTTAGCTAGTTAAGATTGCATCTCTTAGTATGGCTGACCTTTGGGGACCATGGGAGAGTTTGCAACTGACTTCCCCCATTCCTTTGCAGTTCTGAGCTTTCCTGTAGTTTGTCGATTTAGTCAATGCTAGTTCCTTCTCTCATGTTGTTTTCCCATCGTTTTTCTCTTGTCTGCCTACTTCGTCTCCCACCTTGTACTGTTCCCTGTAGGACAGTGTTGGCCAGTTTTAATAATTATGTTCGTGTATGTCCCCGTAATACTTCAGTTTGCATGTTCCCATGGCGAACACAACCATTTAACCACCAGATTACCCTGTTCAAAAATTAAAACAATATATTTTATTGTGTTGTGGGCTTGTATCACTGTCCAACTCGCTGTGGTTCAACCAGAGTGACCCCCGAAAGCCGTGGACAGACTGAAGAGGATGACCAATCCTATTCAGCTTAACTGCTTTTCTGGGAGTGCATTCTGATTTCCTCTGTGTGTGTGTGTGTGTGTGTGTGTGTGTGTGTGTGTGTGTGTGTGTGTGTGTGTGTGTGTGTGTGTGTGTGTGTGTATCTCTGTGTGTATCTCTGTGTGTTTGTGTGTTTGTGTGTGTGTCTGTGTGTGTGTGTGTCTGTCTGTGTGTGTGTGTCTGTCTGTGTGTGTGTCGTGTGTTCTGTGTCTGGTGTCTGTGTGTGTCTGTGTGTGTCTGTGTGTCTGTGTTGTGTGAGCCTGCGTGTGCTTTTCTGTGTGTGTGCGCGCGAATATATAAGCACGTTAATCCAAAAAAAAATTTTTAGTGTCTAAAGTTGTTAGGAGTTCACAAGCTTACAAAACAGTGGATTCTAGATTCTTCCGTTCTATAGATAAGAGAAAGAACAAGGGATTCAGCCGAAGAAAAGCAAATATAGAAAAGACAACAACAAGAGCAAAATAAACAGTTACGAAAATGAATACCTCTGACACGTAAATGAAACAAAGCTGATCTACCAGTCCGTGCGTTCTGCATGTAGAGAAATGAATAAAGTAAGTTTCTGAATTTGTGTGTATAAATCTGGCAAGATCACAAGTTGATGCTAATTCATACAGTTTGGTTCATTTAGGTCCTCCTCGATACGACACACTGCGATGATGCAATATTGCTTGATGGATACAGTAATCACTGGGTGACTTGGTGGTGGCTTGATCCCGGCGGTCAGCGCATTGAGGAAAAGATCCTTGTCAATAAAGTAATATAAAATTGTGATACCAGCCAAGATCTGTATTCCTCTTGGCGGACTTTAAAAAAGCATTTGACAAGATCGGCATGCAACCTGAGGAGCTGCAAGGGAAAGTATGACAACATTGGCAACAACTTTGTCGTGAATCAACAGGTTTGACAAATGGTTTTATGCAGGCCATTTACAAGGGCTGCGCTAGACAATTCATTATGTCTACATTTGGCGTCAGCCTGGGTAGCGTTCTTTTCCATCTGTTATCTTTTCTCAGGAAAGACTCCTAGAGATGCATAGCATACCACTTGAAACAATCAGCATTGCTCTAATTTGGTACAACAGTGTTAGCTTTAAATCAGGCAATTACATAGTATATTGAACAATTACAATCAAATGTCAGTTTTCCCATAATTTTCTGCTCTCGTTTCTTTAAATGTTAAAATAGTTGTTTTCCTTTCTTGCGAAAAAAGCGTCTTGTGTTGTGTTTTTTTTTTTTTTTTTTTTTTTTTTTTTTACTTGTCTCTGTACCAACGTCAGGTTAATTTTTCAGATGGGTAGTTAGTGGTTAGAGCACTCGCTTTCCCCTAAGTTAAGGTGCAGCAGCATTGAGCATGGTTACTGAGTGGATGGGTGACCATTTGAGCGCTTTGGCTTCAGTACAGTTCTCCCAGTTCACCAAGCTGTAAACGGGTACCTGGCCTTCTTTCGTGTCAGGGAAAGTAAAGCAGGGAAGGAGAGAGGATGGGTGCTGCTCTCAATACACTGGCCCCCAGAGAAGCTCAGCCCAACAACCACATAGGTTATGGGATCACGGACACTAGTGTGCATGCATTTTGTTCCCTTTTCTGAAATATCTTTCGCCATCTGCTCCTCCTGACACAAATGGCCTTCTCATCCCAAAGTGAAACCTGTTTTAATATGTGGGTATCTTGCCCACATATTAAAAAGGTTTCACGTTTGGGATGGCAAGCGTTTGCACCGGAACCTTGTTTTATAGTCTCATAGGAAGGACTTTTAGGGTCGTGAAGTCAGTACTAATGTTAACTCCAGTTAAAAAAAAAATCCCATTGAGGGGGTGGACCAGAGTGTTGGTGTGTCTAAGGAGGGGGGCGGGGATATACAGTGTAGGTGTGGTATTTATCTTTGGTGTGGGGGTGAGGCGAGGCTGGAGGCGTGGCCAGACTGCAATGTTGGGTTGAACAAGCCATTTGGCCTGGCCTCCTTCCAATGATGCCTTGTAAGGTCTGCTGTCCCCTATGGGATGCCAGGGGCCTGTCAGTATAAACTGCACCTTCTCCACCTTCTGGAAATTCTGTGCGAGAAATTCCTTCTTTTCTATCCCTTTCCTTTTTTCTGTTTTGTTCTTTTTCTTCCTGTTACCATTTCCCTGTGGATGTTCCGCCTTCTTGGTCCATTCTCCTGCCTTTTTATGCCTAGTAGGACTTAAAAAGTAATTATCTCCCATACCAGTGTCGGATGTGCTAGGCTTGATTTGTCAGGCGTTTAATGGCAGCGTAACGTTTTTTTTCGCTCATATGACAGACAACAATAGTTGTTGTCTGGACGTTGGACAAAAGAAGAAGAACAACAACACAACCAAAACACAAGCAACAACAAGAGGTATTGTCTTCTCACAGAGGGGTCAGACCTGAAAGCTTTGACACTTCTCTTTATACACGGGGTGATGGAATTAGCTTCAACAGTATTTCAGCAATGCCTGACTTCTTGCCTCTGTACACTTACTTTTAGCTTGTCTTTTGGACCCCTGTCGACAGCACTGCTGATGATCGTAGGGGAGGCTGAACAACATTGAGGATTTCTTTCTTTTTTCTTTCTTTCTTTCTTTTCTTTCTTTCTTTCTTTCTTTCTTTCTTTCTTTCTTTCTTTCTTTCTTTCTTTCTTTCTTTCTTTCTTCTCTTTCTCACTTTCTCGCTTTCTTTTTCCCCCCTTTATTTTTGTTCCTATTTTCTTCTTTTTCTTCCTTATTATACAGAAGCGTATTTTCATTTACACTCCAAATTTTGTTTTAGACAAATCTCTATGTAGTATTTTGAACTATTTATGGGGGGGGGGGGGGAGCGGTTGGGTTTTGTTAATGGTTTTTGTTTGTTTGTTTTTTGCTGCCTCATCTTCCGTAACGTTCCTGTCCTACCGTTCCCACTCAACTCATCTCAGCCTGTCATCCCCAGCCTTCACCCCCGATACTTATTCCTTCAACTTCACCTGTACCGTAGTCCCGTGGACCGTGGGGGCACAACTGAAGATTTTGAAACCAGCTTCCTCCAGGCCCCACGGTCCTCGGCTCTCCGTAGCAGATCGTTCATCCCAAGGACTGTCCACTCTCTAATGTCGACTTCCCATCGTTTCCTCTGTCTGCCTCTTCGTCTCCCTCTTTTACTGTCCCTGTAAGACTGTCTTGGCTAGTCCAGATGATTGTGTGACGTGCCCGTACCACTTTAGCTTGTGCATGGGCGGGTGGGTACGCGTGCGCGCGTGCGCGCAGTCGCTGGTGTGTATGCCTGCGATTTTTTGTGTTTGTGCGTGTGGCGGAGACCCTGCACTTTGTTGTGGTGCATCATATTGTATGATATTATTATTTGATGTGTGTTGTAGGGGTCATTATTGCCTACACTGTAGCCTGTTTCTTCTCCGCCGGAGTTCATTTATTTATCTATTTATTTATACTTTTATATCGAGGATAACAGAATAAGCAATCATGTGTTTTTTTCATCCAGTCCCCGTCTGTATGTAGTTGTGTAAATATTGTCATCTCTTCCCACCGGCACACGATGGCCTACTCTTACGAAAAGCGGAACAGGATTTAACGTGTGTGCAAGATGTTCTGCTGCGTTCGCACACGGGGCCTCGGTTTAAAGTCTCATCCGAAGGACTTTTGGGGAGAGTGGAGTCAGCACTGATGTTAACTCCAGGAAGAAAATTTCCTCGACAGGACTCGAACCCGGGTCTTAAAATTGCCAGCGCAATGTTCTGACCACTAGGCTATCCGCCCCCCTTCCTATGTGCAAGCGGGGCTGCCCTCTTCGGGGCTGCGGTGTCGCCACAATTCCAGCGCCACACACGTTGAAAATGGTTTTTAAGATTGTATGCATGCAGCAGAACACGGTCGTGGTGCCCTGGGCTCTTCAGCTGTACAAAAGTGCGGGTGGCAGGGGTCCGAAACTGGCGTTTTGTCACATCTGAAAGGAAATGGGCCTGTAGCTTATGCATGAGCGGGTGGGTACGCGTGTGAGCGTGTGCACGGTCGCTGGTGTGTATGCCTGTGATTTCGTGTGTTTGTGCATGTGGTGGAGACACTGAACTTTGTTGTGGTGTATCATATCGTATGATATTTTTATTAACGTGTCCTATCCAAGATGTTGAGAGAGACTGTATGCATAAAGTACGATACTGTCTTGGTGCGTGGAGTCTTTTACCATGCAAAAGTCGATGTTGGACGGGGCTGAAAACGGCCCTTTCGCTGGCGTCTGTGCTCAAAACGGCACCTTATTCGGGCGGGGGTCGGGTATGCGTGCGCGCACGCGCGCTGGTGTTTATCAGTGTATTTGTTTGTGTGCGCGCATGTGGCGGCGACCCTCCAGTTTACCCTGATGCATTATATTGCTGTATTTGCTATTATTCCTTTGCGCAATGCTTGTTTTCTGTCGTGTACACTTATCAGCTTTTCTTCACACAAACTAGCTTTCTTAACTCTCGGAGGTTCTCCTGTCGCAAAAAATCCGACGCCACACCATCCAAGATGTTGGGAGAGAGTGTATGCATACAGTACTGATACCGTCTTGGTGCTGTGGGGTCTTTTAGCGTGCAAAACTCCGGGTTGGACGGGGCTGAAAACGGCTCTTTCGCTGGCGTCTGTGCTCAAAACAGCAGCTTTTTCGGGCAGGGGGTGGGTATGCGTGCGCGCAAGCGCGCGCGCGGATAAAAAAAGACACTACACAGCCATATGATGCACCGCAGCAATCTGCAGGCTGCCCCCGACATGCGCGCACGCGAACAAACACACTGACAAACACCAGCGCGCGCGCGCATGCGCGCATGCATACCCCCCCCCCCCCCCCCCCCCTTGCAGAAAAAGGTGACTTTGGGGCCAAGATGCGACCAAAGAGACGTTTTCAGACCCGTGCCGCCCCGACTTTTACACGGTAAAAGATGCCAGGCCACCAAGACATTATCGTACTGCATGCAGACACCCCCTCCCACCCTCCCGACGCGTGTGGCGCCGGATTTGTGGCGACGCCACTGCCCCAAAGAGCTGAGAAAGCTTGTTTGTGGCAAAGAAAGCTGCTTAGTGTAGGCGACAAAAAACAAGCAGGGCGACATAAAAAATGACACTACACAGCCATATGATGCACCGCAGCAATCTGCAGGGTGCGCCCCGACATGGGGCACACAAACAAACACACTGACAAACACCAGCGCGCGCGCGCGTGCGCGCATGCATACCCACCCCCCTGCAGAAAAAGGGCGCTTTGGGGCCAAGATGCGAGCCAAGAGCCGTTTTCAGACCCGTGCCGCCCCGACTTTTACACGGTAAAAGGTGCCAGGCCACCAAGACATAATCGTACTGTATGCAGACACCCCCTCCCACCCTCTCCGACGCGTGTGGCGCCGGATTTGTGGCGACACGAGAGCCGCCAAGAGCTAAGAAAGCTAGTTTGTCGGTAGGAAAGCTGGTAAGTGTACGGGACGAAACCAAGCATTGGGCACAAGAATAATGACACTATACAGCAATATGATGCACACGGCAAACTGCAGGGTCCCCTCCACATGCGGACACACAAACCAACACACTGACAAACACCAGCGCGCGCGCGCGTGTGCGCAAGCATACCCATCCCCCACCCGAAAAAAGGGGCCGTTTGAGCACAGATAGCAGCCATAGAGCCGTTTTCAGCCCCGTTGCACACCGACTTTTGCACGGTAAAAGACCCCACGGCACCAGGACATAATCGTACTGTATGGAGACACTCACTCCACACTTCCATAGGTGTTGCACCGGATTCGTGGCGACACGAAAGCCGCCAAGAGCTAAAAAAGCTAGTTTGTCGGAAGGAAAGCTGCTATGTGTACGCGACAAAAAATAAGCATTGCGCACAAGAATAATGCCAAAATACAGCAATATCATGCACCAGGGCAAAATGGAGGGTCCCCGCCACATGCACGCAAACAAACGAACACACTGACAAACACCAGCGCGCGCGGGGTGTATACCCACCCCCCCGCCCGAAAAATGTGCCGTTTTGAGCACAGATGCCAGCCAAAGAGCCGTTTTCAGCCCCGTCCAGCCCCCAACTTTTGCACGTTAAAAGACCCCACGGCACCAAGACAATATCGTACTGCAAGCAGACACTCACTCCCACCATCTTGGATAGATGTGGCGCCAGATTGTGGCGACACGGGTGCCCCCAAGAGTTAAGAAAGCTAGTTTGTCGGAAGGAAAGCTGCTATGTGTACTCGACAAAAAACAAGCATTGCGCACAAGAATAATGACAATATACAGCAGTATGATGCACCAGAGCAAAGTGGAGTGTCCCCGCCACATGAGCGCACAGAAACGAACACACTGACAAATACCAGCGGCGCACGCGCGTTCGCGCATGCATACCCTGCCCCCGCCCGAAAAAAGGTGCCGTTTTGAGCACAGATGCCAGCCAAAGAGCCGTTTTCAGCCCCGTCCAGCCCCAAACTTTTGCACAGTAAAAGACCCCACTGTTGCAAGACAATATCGTACTGTTCGCAGACACTCACTCCCACAATCTTGGATAGGTGTGGCGCCGGATCTGTGGCGACACGGGAGCCCCCAAGAGCTAAGAAAGCTAGTTTGTCGGAAGAAAAGCTGCTAAGTGTACGCGACAAAAAAAAGCATTGCGCATAAGAATAATGACAATATATAGCAATATGATGCACCAGGGCAAAGTGGAGGGTCCCCGCCACATGCGCGCACACAAACAAACACACTGATAAAATACAGGCGCGAGCGCTCGTGCGAGCATGCATACCCACCCCCGCTCAAACAATGGTGCCGTTTTGAGCAGAGATGCCAGCCAAAGAGCCGTTTTCAGCCCCGTCCAGCCCCCAACTTTCGCGCGGTAAAAGACCACATGGCACCAAGACAATATCGTACTGTATCCAGACACTCCCTCCCACAATCTTGGATAGGTGTGGCGCCGGATTTGTGGCGACACGGGAGCCCCTAAGAGCTAAAAAAGGTAGTTTGTCGGAAGGAAAGCTGGTCAGTGTACGCGACAAAAAACAAGCATTGCCCACAAGAATAATGACAATATACAGCAATATGATGCCCCAGGGCAAAGTGAAGGGTCCCTGCCACATGTGTGCACACAAACGAACACACTGACAAAATCCAGCGCGCTTACGCGTGCGCGCATGCATACCCACCCCACACTCGACAAAGGTGCCGTTTTGAGCAGATGCCAGCCAAAGAGCCGTTTACAGCCCGGTCCAGCCCCCAACTTTTGCACGGTAATAGAACCCAACTGCACGAAGACAATATCGTACTTTATGCAGACAGTCACTCCCACCATCTTGGATAGGTGTGGCGCCGGATTTGTGGCGACACGGGAGCCTCCAAGAGCTAAGAAAGCTAGTTTGTCGGAAAGAAAGGTGGTAAGTGTAGGCGACAAAAAAGAAGAATTGCGCACAAGAAAAATGACAATATACAGCAATATGATGCACCAGGGCAAGCTGCAGGGTCCCTGCCACATGCGCGCACACAAACAAACGCACTGACAAAACACAAGCGCGCGCACGAGTGCTCGCATGCATACCCACCCCCCTGCCAAAATGGTGTGCTTTGGGGCAAAGACGGGACCCAAAGAGTTGTTTTCGGGCCCGTCTGCCCCGACTTTTCCATGGTTACAGACCCCGAGGCACCAGGACAATATGGCATCGTATGCATACTCGCCCCCCTACCGTCTCCGACGCGTGTGGGGCCGGATTTGTGGCGACCCGGACGCCCTCAAGAGCCGAGAAAGCTAGTTTGTGCCAAGGATATCGAGTACAGTGTAAGCACCGAAAACCAAACTAGAGAGTCCCCGCCACATGCGCGAACACAAACAAACGCACTGACAAACACCAGCGCGTGCGCGCGTGCGCGCATGCATACCGACCCCCTGCCAAAAAGGTGTGGTTTCGGGCACAGACGGGACCCAAAGAGTCGTTTTGAGCACAGATGCAAGCCAAAGAGCCGTTTTCAGCCCCGTCCAGCCCCCAACTTTTGCACAGTAAAAGACCCCACGGCACCAAGACTGCAGACACTCACTCCAACCATCTTGGATCGGTTTTGTGCCGGATTTATGGCGACACAGGAGCCCCCAAGAGCTAAGAAAGCCAGTTAGTAGGAAGAAAAGCTGCTAAGTGTACGCGACAAAAAACAAGCATTGCGCACAAGAATAATGACACTATATAGCAATATGATGTATCCAGGCAAACTGCAGGGTCCCCTCCACATGCGTGCACACAAACGAACACACTGACAAACACCAGCGCGCGCGCACGTGCGCGCATGCATACCTACCCCCCGCCACAGAAAGGTGCCGTTTTGAGCACAGATGCCAGCCAAAGAGCCGTTTTCAGCCCCGTCCAGTCCCCAACTTTCGCGCGGTAAAAGACCCCACTGCACCAGGACAATATCGTACTGCATGCAGACACTCACTCCCACATTCTTGGATAGGTGTGGCGCCGGATTTGTGGCGACACGGGTGCCCCCAAGAGTTAAGAAAGCTAGTTTGTCGGAAGGAAAGCTACTAAGTGTACGCGACAAAAAACAAGCATTGCGTACAAGAATAATGACAATATACAGCAATATGATGCACCAGGGCAAAGTGCAGGGTCCCCGCCACATGCGCACACACAAACGAACACACTGACAAATACCAGCGTGTGCGCGCGTTCGCACATGCATACCCACCCCCCGCCCGACAAAGGTGCCGTTTTGAGCACAGATGCCAGCCAAAGCGCCGTTTTCAGCCCCGTCCAGCCCCAAACTTTTGCACGGTAAAAGTCCCCACGGCACCAAGACAATATCGTACTGTATAGAGACACTCACTCCCACCATCTTGGATAGGTGTGGCGCCGGATCTGTGGCGACACAGGAGCCCCCAAGAGCTAAGAAAGCTAGTTTGTTGGAAGGAAAGCTGCTAAGTGTACGCGACAAAAAACAAGCATTGCGCACAAGAATAATGACAATATATAGCAATATGATGCACCAGGGCAAAGTGCAGGGTCCCCGCCACATGCGCGCACACAAACAAACACACTGACAAACACCAGCGCGCTTGCACGTGCGTGCATGCATACCCACCCCCCACCAGAAAAAATTGCCGTTTTGAGCACAGATTGCAGCCAAAGAGCCGTTTTCAGCCCCGTCCAGCCCCCAACTTTTGCACAGTAAAAGACCTCACTTCACCAAGACAATATCGTACTGTATGCAGACACTCACTGCCACCATCTTGGATACGTGTGGCGCCGGATTTGTGGCGACACGGGAGCCCCCAAGAGCTAAGAAAGCTAGTTTGTCGGAAGGAAAGCTGCTCAGTGTACGCGACAAAAAACAAGCATTGCGCACAAGAATAATGACAATATACAGCAATATAATGCACCAGGGCAAAGTGGAGGGTCCTCGCCACATGCGCGCACAGAAACGAACACACAGACAAACACCAGCGCGCTTGCGCGTGCGCACATGCATACCCACCCCCACCAGAAAAATTGCCGTTTTGAGCAGAGATGCCAGCCAAAGAGCCGTTTTCAGCGCCGTCCAGCCCCCAACTTTTGCACGATAAAAGACCCAACTGTTGCAAGACAATTCGTACTGTATGCAGACACTCAATCCCACCATCTTGGATAGGTGTGGCGCCGGATTTGTTGCGACACGGAAGCCCCGAAGAACTAAGAAAGCTAGTTTGTCGGAAGGAAAGCTGCTCAGTGTACGCGACAAAAAACAAGCATTGCGCACAAGAATAATGACAATATACAGCAATATAATGCACCAGGGAAAGTGGAGAGTCCCCACCACATGCGCGCACACAAACAAACACACTGACAAACACCAGCTCGCGCGCGCGTGCGCGCATGCATACCCACCCCAGGCCCGAAAAATAAGCCGTTTTGAGCACAGATTGCAGTCAAAGAGCCGTTTTCAGCCCATCCAACCCCCATCTTTTGTACGGTAAAAGACCCCACGGCATCAACACAATATCGTACTGTATGCACACATTCACTCCCACCATCTTGGATAGGTGTGGCGCCGGATTTGTGGCGACACGAGAGCCCCAAGAGCTAAGAAAACTACTTTGTCGGAAGGAAAGCTGCTCAGTGTACGCGATCAAAAACAAGCATTGCACACAAGAATAATGACAATATACAGCAATATGATGCACCAGGGCAAAGTGGAGGGTCCCCACCACATGCACGCAACACAAACGAACACACTGACGAACACCAGCGCGCGCGCGTGTGCGCATGTATACCCACCCCCCACCCAAAAAAATTGCCGTTTTGAGCAGAAGATGCCAGCCAAAGAGCCGTTTTCAGTCCCGTCCAGCCCCCAAGTTTTGCACGGTAAAACACCCCACGGCAACAAGACAATATCGTACTGTATGGAGACACTCACTCCCACCATCTTGGATAGGTGTGGCGCCGGATTTGTAGCGACACGGGAGCCCCAAGAGCTAAGAAAGCTAGTTTGTCGGAAGGAAAGGGCTGCTAAGTGTGCACCGACAAAAATCAAACATTGCGCACAAGAATAATGGCAATATACAGCAATATCATGCACCAGGGCAAAGTGGAGGGTCCCCGCCACATGCCCGCACTCAAACGAACACACAGACAAACACCAGCGCGCGCGTGCGTGCGCGCATGCATACCCACCCCCTGCCCGAAAAAGGTGCCGTTTTGAGCACAGATGCCAGCCAAAGAGCCGTTTTCAGCCCCGTCCAGCCCCCAACCTTTGCACAGTAAAAGTCTCACGGCACCACGACAATATCGTACTGTATGCAGACACTCACTCCCACATTCTTGGATATGTGTGGCGCCAGATTTGTGGCGACACGGGAGCCCCCAAGAGCTAAGAAAGCTAATTTGTCGGAAGGAAAGCTGCTATGTGTACGCGACAAAAAACAAGCATTGCGCATTGTGCACAAGAATAATGCAATATACAGATATATGATGCACCAGGGCAAAAGTGAAGGGTCCGCCAAAATGCGCGCACACAAACGAACACACTGACAAACACAGCGCGCGCTTACGCTTCGCGCATGCATACCCACCCCCGCCGAAAAAGGTGCCGTTTTGAGGCAGAATGCCAGCCAAAGAGCCGTTTTCAGCCCCGTCCAGCCCCCAACTTTTGCACGGTAAAAGACCCCACTGCCCAAGACAATATCGTACTGTATGCAGACATCACTCCCACCATCTTGGATGGTGTGGCGCCGGATTTGTGGCGACACGGAGCCCCCAAGAGCTAAGAAAGCTAGTTTGTCGGAAGAAAGCTGTAAGTGTACGCGACAAAAAACAAGCATTGCGCACAAGATAAATGACAATATACAGCATATATGATGCACCAGGGCAAGTGGAGGGTCCCCCACATGCGCGCACACAAACGAACACACTGACAAACACACAGCGCCGCCCGTGCTCGCATGCATACCCAACCCCCGCCGAAAAAGGTGCCGTTTTGGCACAGATGCCAGCCAAAGAGCGTTTTATCGCCCCGTCCAGCCCCCAACTTTTGCACGGTAGAAGACCCCACTGCACCAAGACAATATCGTACTGTATGCAGACACTCACTCCAACCATCTTGGATACGGTGTTGGCGCCGGATTTTGGCGACACGGACCCCCAAGAGCTAAGAAAGCTAGTTTGTCGGAAGAAAGCGTACAGTGTACGCACAAAAACAAGCATTGGCACAAGAATAATGACAATATACAGCAATATGATGCACCAGGCAAAGTGGAGGGTCCCCGCACATCCGCACACAAACGAACACACTGACAAACACAGCCGCGCGTGTCGCATGCATACCCACCCCCCGCCCGAAAAGTGCCGTTTTGAGCACAGATGCCAGCCAAAGAGCCGTTTTCAGCCCCGTCCAGCCCCCAACTTTTGCACGGTAAAAGACCCCACTGCACCAAGACAATATCGTACTGTATGCAGACACTCACTCCACCATCTTGGATACGGTGTGGCGCCGGATTTGTGGCGACACGGGAGCCCCCAAGAGCTAAGAAACTAGTTTGTCGGAAGGAAAGCTGCTAGTGTACGCGACAAAAAACAAGCATTGGCACAAGAATAATGACAATATACAGCAATATGATGCACCAGGGCAAAGTGCAGGGTCCCCGTCACATTCGCGCACACAAACGAACACACTGACAAACACCAGCGCGCGCGTGGGCACAACCTCACTGCCAAAATTTGCCGTTTTGCAGAAGATGGTGCCAAAGAGCCGTTTTCATGCCCGTCCTGCCCCACTTTTGCACGTTAATAGACCCAGTGACAAGAAATATGGACTGTATGCAGACACCATTTCCCACCATCTTGGATAGGTGTGGCGCCGGATTGTGGCGACACGGGAGCCCCCAGAGCTAAGAAAGCTAGTTTGTCGGAAGGAAAGCTGCTAAGTGTACGCGACAAAATACAAGCATTGCGCACAAGAATAATGGCAATATACAGCAATATGATGCACCAGGGCAAAGTGCAGGGTCCCCGTCACATTCGCGCACACAAACGAACACACTGACAAACACCAGCGCGCGCGTGGGCACAACCCTCTGCCAAAATTTGCGGTTTGTGCCAAAAACGGTACCGAAAGTGTCGTTTTCATGCCCGTCCTGCCCCAGCTTTTGCACGTCTATAGACACAAAATGATCTAAGAGAATATGGCACTGTATGCAACACAATTTCCCCTACCATCTTGGATAGGTGTAGCGCGGGACTTGTGGTGACACGTCAGCCCTCAAAAGTGAGATAGCTAGTTTTTCAGAAGGAAATCTGGTAGTGTGTACGCAACAAAAACCAAGCAGGGCGCACAATAATAATGACAATATACAGCAATATGGTAGAGGAGGTTGCATTGTATACAGTGCCATATTGTCTTAGTGCCTTGGGGTCTTTAACCGTTCAAAAGTCCGGTCAGGACAGGCGTGAAAACGGCTCTTTGGGTCCAGTCTTTTTTCTAAACCACACGTTTTTGGTAGGGGGTTGTGTATGAGTGCGCACAAACGCTCGCGTTCGCGCGCCGGTGTTTGTCAGTGTGTTTGTTTGTGTGCGCGCATGTGGCGGGGACCCTGCACTTTGCCCTGGTGCATCATATTGCTGTATATTGTCATTATTATTGTGCGTACTGCTTCCTTTTTCTTGAGTACACTGTACCGATTTCCTTCCGACAAACTAGCTTTCTCAGCTCTTGAGGGTGCTGTGTCGCCACAAGTCCGGCACCACACACATGGAAGATGGTAGGGGAGGTTGCATTGCATGCAGTGCCATATTGTCCTGATGCCTTGGGGTATGTAACCGTGCAAAAGTCGGGGCAGGGCGGGCCTGAAAACGGCTCTTTGGGTCCCGTCCTTGCTCGAAACCACACTTTTTTGGCAGGGGGTTGTTTTGTTTTTTTGTTTTGTTTTGTTTAATGTCCTTCACTACTAGGTGATATAGACACACCCGCATTCAAACCATCACCTCTCTCTCTCTCTCTCTCTCTCTCTCTCTCTCTCTCTCTCTCTCTCCTCTCTCTCTCTCTCTCTCTCTCTCTCTCTCTCTCTCTCTCTCTCTCTCTCTCTCTCTCTCTCTCTCTCATATATATATATATATATATATATATTTATATATATATATATATATATATATATATATATATATATATATATATATATATATTATATGTAACTGCAGTAGAGGTCTTACTGAGGAAGAATATATAACCTCAGCAACTGATGTAATGAACTGCTGAGAGTCATATAAAACTTCTTGAACAGTGGCATATCTTTTTTTAATATCCAGTCCTCTCCTTTTAAACAGGACAATAAGAATTGGGCAATCAAACAATAAATGTTGGATTGAAAGAGGTTGAAAACAGCAACATGACACATTTTTAGAATATTTGGTATTCCATGCATTTAGCCTCAGTTTATATTAGTAAAATTTCTAGTTTACAAGAACAAGAAATGCAGGGGGTTGTGTATGCGTGCGCACGCGCGCGCTTGCGTTTGTCAGTGTGTTTGTTTGTAAGTGTGCATGTGGCCAGGACCCTGCACTTTGCTGTGGTGCATCATATTGCTGTACATTGTTATCATTATTGTGCGCACTGCTTGGTTTTGCGTACACTGTAACCGATTTCCTTGCAACAAACTAGCTTTTTCAGCTCTTGAGGGCTGCGGTGTGGCCACAAGTCCGGCGCCACACACATCAAAGATTGTAGCGGAGGTTGAATTGCATACAGTGCCATATTGTCTTGGTGCCTTGGGGTCTGTAACCGTGAAAAAGTCGGGTCAGGACTGGGCCTGAAAACGGCTCTTTGGGTCCCGTCTTTCTTCTAAACCACGCATTTTTGGTAGGGGGTTGTGTATACGTGCGTACACGCGCACGCGTGCTCGCCCTGCTGTTTGTCAGTGTGTTTGTTTGTGTGCACGCATGTGGCGGGGAGGCAGCACTTTGCTGTGGTGCATCATATTGCTGTATATTGTCGTTATTATTGTGCACACTGCTTGATTTGCGTTGTGTACACTGTACCAGATTTCCTTGTGACAAACCATCTTTCTCAGCTCTTGAGAGCTGCGGTGTCGACACAAGTCCGGCGCCACACACGTGGAAGATGGTAGGGGAGGGAGTATGCATACAGTGGCATAATTTCCTTGTGCCGTGGGATCTGTAACCATGCAAAAGTCGGGCAGGACGGGCCTGAAAACGGTTCTTTGGGTCCCATCTTTGCGCCAAACCGCACCTTTTTGGCAGGGGGCTGGGTATGCGTGCGCGCACGCGCGTGTGCGCTGGTGTTTGTCAGTGCGTTTGTTGGTGTGCGCGCATGTGGCAGGAACCCTGCAGTTGGCCGTTTTGCATCATATTGCTGTATATTGTCATTATTATTGTGCGACCTGCTTGGTTTCCGTGCGTACACTGTACCAGATTTCGCTGCGACAAACCAGCTTTCTCAGCTCTTGAGGGCTGCGGTGTCGCCACAAGTCCGGCGCCACACACGTCGAAGATGTGGGGAGGAGTATGCTACAGTGCGATAGTGTCCTGTGCCTTGGGGTCTGTAACCGTGCAAGTCGGGCCAGGACAGCCTAGAAAGGACTCTTGGTCCCGACTTTCCCAAACCGCACTGATTGGCAGGGTGTTGGTATGCGTGCACGCACGCAAGCGCACGCTTGTATTTGCAGTGCGTTTATTGGTGTGCGCGCATGTGGCGCGGACCCTGCAGTTCACTGTGGTGCATCATATTGCTGTATATTGTCATTATTATTGTGCGCCCTGCTTGGTTTTTGGTGCGTACACTGTGCCAGATTTCCCTGCGACAAACCAGCTTTTCTCAGCTCTTGAGGGCTGCGGTGTCGCCACAAGTATGGTGCCACACACATGGTAGATGGTAGGGGAGGGTGCCTGCATAGAGTGCGATGTTGTCGTTGTGCCTTGGGTCTGTAAGTGTACAAATGTTGGGGCAGGACGGCCCGAAAATGTTTTTTTGGGTCCCGTCTTTGCCCCAACCACCCCCACCCCCCACACACCCACACACACACACTTTTGTTTGAGAGAGAGACAGAGAGAGACAGAGAGAGACAGACGAGAGAGAGAGGAAGAAGAGAGAAGAGAAAGACGAGAAGAGAGACAGAAGACAGACAGACAGACAGACAGACAGACAGACAGACAACAGAAGAGAGAGAGAGAGAGAGAGAGAGAGAGAGAGAGAGAGAGAGAGAGAGAGAGAGAGAGAGAGAGAGAGAGAGAGAGAGAGAGAGAGAGAGAGAGAGAGATTGATTTGATTTGTTTGATTTTTTCTTTTATATCGAGGATAATGGGATAAGCACCCTTTTGCTTTTTTACATCCAGTCCCCGTGTGTATGCAGTTTTGTAAATGTCATCTGTTCCCACAGGCACACGATGGCCTACTCTTACGAAAAGCGGAACAGGATTTAACTTGTGCGCAAGATGTTCTGCGTGCGTTCGCACACGGGGCCTCGGATTATAGTCTCATCCGAGGGACTTGTGGGGAGAGTGGAGTCAGCACTGATGTTAACTCCAGGAGAAAAATCTACACACACACACACACACAACACTTACTCACTCACTCACTCACTCACTCACTCACTCACTCACTCACTCACTCACACTCCACCATGGTCAAGCAATTGTATCAGGTTACAATATCATCAATTCTATATTCGTACTTTATGGGGAAAAAAATCCCCAAAACAAGCAAACAAAATAAAATCAGAAAAAGAAACAGGAACAAACATCCTAAGAATTGATACACAATATATCAACAAAATAAATGATGTAATTATGACATTTTCATGAGGGGAGACGAAAAAAAAGACAGAAACAAAAACAAAGTTCAGAGCAAAACAACAACAACTAAAAAAAACAACAACAAAAAAACCAACCAAGCAAACAATACACACACACATATACACACATGCGCGCGCGCGTCAGGTTCGAGCGCATGTCATCAATAAACTTCATTTTAAAGGAATATGTGCCTGGATTTTAGATTATTCATGTAACCGAACACAAGGTAATCATGATGGACATAGTTATTGAGCTTACTTGTAAAGATTATTAATGAAAAAGTTTACACAGAATCCATTACATTGACACACACATGATTATTAAATAGGACAAATATGAAGAGAGAGAGAGAGGGGGAGGGGGACTACACAGTAAATTTTTAAGCCAGAAAATGTTCCGTACAGTTTTCAGTTGACCAATAATATCATCACTAACACTCTTTACCTTTCTAGTTATACATATCAAAAAAAGGATCATATGGTAAAAGATGTTTGTTATACGAGGGAATAAGAGAATACATTTTTTTCTTCTTTCTTTAAAATCAATTACATTTACACAATGATAAGATACACGTTAAAAATTTGATACATATAAAAACATTTGCACCACACACACACACACACGCGCACGGCGCGCACGCGCGCATTAACACACACTACACACACACATACTGACACAGAGGGAGGGAGAAAGAGAAGGGGGAGAAGGAGACGGGGATATTATATATATATATATATATATATATATATATATATATATATATATGTATATATATATATACATATATGTATGAATGTATGATGTATGCATGCATGCATGCATGATGATGTATGTATGTATGTATGTATGTATGTATGTATGTATGTATGTATGTTATGTATGTATGTATGTATGTATATACTATCCAGCAGGGTCAGGACTGGTTTATTGTTTTTGGTGCATGAAATGGTGGGGGGAGAGAGAGAGAGAGAGAGGAGAGAGAGAGAGAGAGAGAGAGAGAGAGAGAGAGAGAGAGAGAGAGGAGAGAGAGAGAGGGAGAGAGAGAGAGAGAGAGAGAGAGACAGAGAGAGGGGGGAGAGGAGAGGGAGAGAGAGGGGGAGAGAGAGGAGAGGGAGAGAGGGAGAGAGAGGGAGGGAGAGAGAGAGGGGGAGGAGAGAGAGGGAGGAGAGAGAGAGAGAGGAGAGAGAGAGAGAAGAGAGAGAGAGAGAGAGAGAGAGAGAGAGAGAGAGAGAGAGAGAGAGAGATCCACACTCCTGTCCACCCACACCCACAGACCAAGTTGCCAAAACAAAGAAAATCAGCATTTCTCATTACAGTAGAATTTATTCTCACATTAAAAAACCCATAAAAAGTCATATAAATAATTATATTTTTTCTACACAACAAACAAACCTGAACAACAAATAAATCAGCATTTTTCACTACAGTAGAAATTATTCTGTGACATTAAAGAAAAAAAAAAAACCATAAGTCATATAAACATTTACATTTTTTCTACACAAGCAAACCTTAACTACAAAGTAATCAGCCTTTCTCAGTACATTAGAGTTTATTCTGTAACATTTGAAAACACATTAAAAGTCATATAAACGATTACATTTATTTCTGCACAACAAGCAAACCTACTCAACTGACGTTCTTTATAAAAACAAAACAAAACAAAATAAAAATCACCCCAGACCATTTAATGCGATTTCAGAAAAAATAAATCCCATACACGTTTCCACAGCACAGTGCAAATTACATCTTTCTTATTTTTCTTGGTGTCATTAATTCATTTTTTAAAGAACACATTTTTTTTTCAAAAAAAGAGAACACACTGGCACATTATACCCATTACTAGATTAAACAAAAAACCGATATAGCATAAATCTTTCACAAGAATTTTTTACAATTTAAGTTTGATGTGTTGGTGTAAAATCTGCCATCAGTCTTCCAACAGAAGAGCAATACACAGATCTTTCACATTTGATGCGATTAAAAAAAAAAAAAAAAAAGAACCCTCTTCTCCCCACACTGTCAACACCATTATACACTCTGTATTTTTCTCCCCAATCTTCATTTGATTCCTTTATAAAAAAAACATAAAAAACTAAACTCGCAGGCACACTTTACACACTATAGACATATGGCATTATGATGAAAGATGATAAAACTGCATATACACTGGGACAGGATGTAAAAAAAACAGCGCGTGAATCCTTATTCCATTATCCTCGAAATAAAAGAAAAGGAATAAGATGGATGTGTTGGTGTAAAATCTGCCATCAATCTTCCAGCAGAAGATCAATACACAGATCTGCCACAACATCATCTAAAGTCATTTCACAGAATATCAATGCCCATCACAGCACAAGCTTTCTTTTTGTTTTTAAATCTGATGTGATGTAAAAAATAAAATAAAAAGAAACCTGTTCTGGCACACTTTAACACTATTATACAAGTTACTAGATCCAAATTTTCTTTGCTGTTTACATTTAATCTCATTATTTTTAAAAAAAAGAAAATCAAGCCACATAGACACGTTTTATCCTTAAAAAAACCTGTTCTGGCACACCTTCAACATTATTATACAAGTTACTAGATCCAAATTTTTCTTTGCTGTTTACATTTAATATCATTGTTATATAAAAAAAAAAAAAAAAGCCACAGACACGTTTTATCCTGTATTATGCATACAATTATTAAAATAGCAATGGCAATTACATCACCAATTTCTTTTTGTTTTCACATTTGATGGGATTAAAAAAAAGAAAAAAGAAGGAAAACATCCTGCTGTGTATTTTATACACTATTATGCAACATCTTTTTACCTTGTTAATTTACATTTGATCTCATTGCTTTGAAAAAAGAAAAAGCAGCCACGCAGACACATTTTATCTAAAACTCACTTAATATCATACAGTATTAGTCTTTAACATACATTTTTGTTAGATGTGTTGGTGTAAAATCTACCATTAATCTTCCAGCAGAAGATCAATACACAGACCTGCCACCAACATCATCTTAAGTCATTTCACAGAATGTTAATGCCAATCACAGCACAAGCTTGCTTTCTGTTTTCACAGGTGATGCGATTAAAAAACATAAAATAAACAAAACCTCTTCTACACATTTTTTTTTACAGTATTACACAACATTCTACATTTTCTTCTTGACTTCCAATGGATATTATAATTTAAAAAGAAAGACCAAACAAACCCACATACTATGCATGAAATAATTAAAATATCAATGGCAATCACAAGAACAAGCTTCGTTTTTTTTTTTTTCAAATTTGAAGTGATTAAAAAAAAGAAAACCTTTCCCAAAGAAAGGGATAAAACCCAGGCATATTTTATCCAATCCTATTCTTAGAATCATATACCTTTAGTCTTTCATTCATTTTTTTGGTAAATGTGTTTGTGTAAAATCTGCCATCACTCTTCCAGCAGAAGATCAATACACAGATCTGCCACCAACATCATCTAAAGTCCAAAAAAAACCACCATTCACCGAACAGAAAAAAAACAACACGGGCACATTTGCACTCTCCAACCCGCCCCCCCAAAAAAAACCCAACCAACCAACCAACCAACCAACCAAACCAAACAAAAATACTGGCACATGTATTCTCTGCTCCTGTAAAACACACACACACACACACACACACACACACACACACACACACACACACACACACACACACACACACACACACACACACATACATTTACCCTCATCGCCCAATAAAGAAACAAAAGCCATTATTTTTCCCTCCTTCCCCTCCAAAAAAACCCAACCAAAACACGCAGACACAATTACCCTCTTCCCCTAAAAACAACAACCCACCAGGCACATTATTTTACCCCTCCCCCCAAAAACAAACAAAACAAAACCACAAAAAACATACACACAGGCACATTTACCCTCTCCTCCCCCCAAAAAAACCCCAACACCGGCACATTTACCCTCCCCGCCCCCTTAGAAAAAAAACCCAAAATACTAAACGCTGGCACATCTCTCCTCTCCCTCAACCAAAAACACACAGGCACACTCTATTCAACCCTACACTTAAAATCATATCCCATTAGTCTTTCACATTTTTTGTTTGATGTGTTGGTGTAAAATCTGCCATCAATCTTCCGCCAACAGCATGGCAATCATATGACAATCTTTGTTATTCCTTTCATATTTGATGGGATTATGTTTTTAAAAAAATAATAAAAAGCAGCCCCTCCTCCTCACACACTGTCCACACCATTATACAGCCTGTATTTTTCTCCCAAATCTTCATTTGATTCGATTAAAAACACATTGGCAGGTACACTTTACACACCATAAGACATATAACATGAAGATGTTTTGCTGTAAAATCTGACATCAATCTTCCAACAGAAGATCAACACACAGATCTGCCACCAACATCATCTAAAGTCATTTCACAGAATATCAATGCCAATCACAGCACAAGCTTTCTTATTGTCTTCAAATTTTATGCAAATTAAAAGAAATAAATAAAAAATCCTCCTTCGGGCACACTAATAACACAATTTTACAACCTTCTACATTTATCTTACCATTTCACAGTTGATCTCATTAAAAAAAAATAAGGAAAAGAAAACCAAAGAACACAGGCGCGTTTTATCCTATGATGTAAATAAAATCATTGAAATACCAATGCCAATCACAACACAAGCTTTCTTTTTGTTTTCACATTTGATGTGATGGAAAAAAAAAGAATAAAAAAACAACGGTGCATTTCCTTTTTTTATTATATAACAAAAATGTTTCTTGAAAATTCACATCTGATCTCATTACTTAAAAAAACAACTCCCATCTACTAATCATATAACATCATGACATGGATTTTCTTAAAATGTGTTGGTGTAAAATCTGCCATCAATCTTCCAGCAGAAGATCAATACACAGATCTGCCACCAACATCATTTAAAGTTATTATTAAAAAAACACACACACTACAAACCAACCACAACAGCACATTTACCCTCTCTCTCTCCACACACACACACACACACACACACACACACACACACACACACACACACCACACACACACACACAACACAGAGCAGTACATTTACCATCTACCTAAAAAAAGTCAACACAAACAAATTTAGTCTCTCCCCCACACCGAAAAAAACCCCCAACAAAACACAGGCACACTAACCTCACACCCCCCCCCAAAAAAAAGAAACAACACAGGCACATTTACCCCCCCCCCCTAAAAAAAACAACAACAAAAACACACTGGCACATTTACTCTCCCCCCCAAATAAACACACACAGGCATATTTACCTCCCCCCCCCTCCCCCAAAAAACATCACAGGCACATTTACCCCCCCCCCCCAAAAAAAAAAAAAAAAACCCAGACAAATCTGCCACCAGGATCATCTAAAGTCATTTCACAGATTATTAATGCCAATCACAGCACAAGCTTTTTTGTTCCAATTTGATGCAATTTTTTAAAGCATTAAAACAATCTATATCATCACATTACGTTTTACATCCTACAAATTTTGCTCAACATTATACACAACATTATACCAACTACTACAGTTTTATTACCAATTCACATTAATTTTGATCCCATTACCTCAAAAAAAAGAGAAAACACTCACTTTACTCACCCCTATACTTAACATCTTACATCATTAGTCTTTCACATACATTTCTGCTAAGATGTGCTGGTGTAAAATCTGCCATCAATCTTCCATCAGAAGATCAATACACAGATCTGCCACCAACATGGCATTCACATGAACATCTTTGTTATTCCTTTCCCATTTTATGTGATTTCTAAGAAAAGACCCCTACTCCCCCCACATTGTCCATACCTTAAATTTGAAGTGATTTACAAAAAAAAAAACTTTCCCTAAGAAAAAGGAAAAAACCTGAGGCACATTTTATCCAATACTATACTTAAAATCATGTACCTTTAGTCTTTCATTCATTTTTTTGGTAAGATGTGTTGGTGTAAAATCTGCCATCAATCTTCCAGCAGAAGATCAATACACAGGTCTGCCACCAACATCATCTAAAGTCATTATTTGAAAAATAAACCCACAAACCAACCACACACGCACATTTACCCTCTCCCCGAAACACACACACACACACACACACACACACACACACAACACACACACACACACACACACACACACACAGGCATATATACTCTCCCCCACAAAAAAACACACAACACAACAGCATAGGCACATTTACTTACCACCACCCCCCCAAGAAAAACACACAAGAACATTATTTAACCCTTCCCCCCAAAAAACAAAACAAAACACAGCCCCCTATCCTGTAAAAAAAACACACAAAAAAACGAAGAACAACCAAAAAAAGGAACATTCATCCTCTTAACAAAAGCGTCCAAGGACATTTACCCTCCCCGCCAAAAAAAAATCCCCAAACACAGGCACATTTACCCTCACCCCCCCCCCAAAGAAAAAAAACACAGGCACATTTACCTCTCCCCCCCCAAAATACAACACACCAAAAAACACAGGCTCGTTTATCCCCCCCCCCCTGCAACCCCCCCCTGCAACCCCCCCCCCAACACAGGCACATTAATTTATCCTGTCCCTTAATAAACACACACAGGCACACTATATTCAACCCTACACTTAAAATCATACCCAATTAGTCTTTCACATTTTTCGTAAGATGTGTTGGTGTGAAATCTGCCATCAATCTTCCAGCAGAAGATCAATACACAGATCTGCCACCAACATCATCGAAAGTCATTTCATAGAATATCAATGCATAAGCTTTTTGTCTTCTGATTTGATGTGTTTTTTTAAAAAGCATAAAACAGTCCTAATCATCGCCTTATTTTTTACATCATACACACTTTTCACATTATACAACCTATTACATTTTTTATTACCAATTCACATTAATTTTGATGTCATTATCCACCCCCCCCCCCCCACCCCCAAAAAAAAAAAAAAAGGAAATCACTCTCTCTTACTCACTGCTATACATAAAATCTTACATCATTATTAGTCTTTCCCATACATTTTTGCTAAGAAGTGTCGGTATAAAATTTGCCATCAATCTTCCAGCAGAAGATCAATACACTGATCTGCCACCAACATCATCTTGAGTCATTTCACAGAATATCAATGCCAATCACAGCACAAGCTTTCTTTTGTTTTCGCATTTGAGGTGATTGAAAAAAATAAAGTATAAAACCTCTCCCACACATTTTTTTTTTACACTATTACACAACATTGTTTTCTTCTCAATTTCCAATGGATCTCATAATTTTAAAAGAAAAAGACAAATAAACCACACATTCTTGCTTTATCCAATACTATACATAAACCATTAGAATGTCAATGACAATCACAGCACAAGCTTTCTTTTTTTTTCAAATTTGAAAAAACACAAAAAAAACACATGCACATGTTATCCAATACAATGGTTAAAATCATGTGTCTATAGTCTTTGCACATTTTATTTCGTATGATGTGTTGGTGTAAACTCTGTCATCAATCTTCCTACACAAATCTGCCACCAACATCCTCTTGAGTCATTATTTAAAAAAACAACCCACTGAACAACAAACCACACAGGCACATTTACCCTCTCAGAAACACACACACAACACACCACCACATGCACGCACACGCACATTTACCCTCTCCCGAAACACACACACAACACACACACACACACACACACACACACACACACACACACACGCGCGCGCGCGCGCACACACACACACACACACACACACACACACAGAGGCACATTTACCATCTTCCCCAATTAATTCACAGGCACATTTACACTCTCCACCCCCACCCCCCCAAAAATAAAGAAAAACTGGCGTGTGCATACTCTACCCCCCCCCCCCCCCCCCAAAAAAAAAACACACACAGGCACATTCCCCTCTTCCCCCCCCACCCCATCCCAGGAACATTTGTCCTCTCGCCCCCCCCCCCCCCCCCAAGAAAAGCATACAGGCACAATTACCCCCCCCCAAAAAAAAAAAAAGACCCAGGCACATTTACCCTCTCACCCCTAACCCCCTCCCCCCAAAAACAACAACAAAACCCCCACCAAACACAGTCACATTAATTTATCCTCTCCATCAACGGAAAACACACGGGCACTCTCTCTTCAACCCTACACTTAAAACCATATCCCATCAGTCCTTCACATACTTTTTTTTTCCCGAGACGTGTTGGTGTAAAATCTGTCATCAATCTTCCAGCAGAAGATCAACGCACAGATCTGCGACCAACATCATCTGAAGTCATTTAAAAGAAACCTAACCACAAACCAACCACACATATACATTTATCTTTTCCAGAAACACACACCCAAACACACACACACACACACCACACACACACACACACACACACACACACACACACAACAACACACACACACACTTAACCTCTCCCTAAAAAAACCACACACATGGACATATTAACTTCCACCCCCCAAAACAAAGCAAATCTAAAGAAACACAGGCACATTTACCCCCATACCCCCTCCAGAAAAAGACACATTTACCCTCTACCCCTTCCAGATAAAGACACATTTACACCTCTCCCCTCCCCTCTCCAGGAAAAGACACATTCACCCTCTCCCCCCTCGAGAAACAGACACGTTTACCCTCTCCCCCCCCCCTCCAGAAAGACACAGGGACATTTACCCTCCCTTCCCCCCCTAAAAAAGGCAACATTTACCCTCCTCCCCCAAAAAGGCACATTTACCCTCCTCCCCCAAAAAGGCACATTTACCCCACCAAAAAAGGCACATGCACCCTCTCCTCCCTTCCCCCTCAAAAAAAATCACAAAAAACCACAAGCACATTTCCTTCACTACTATACTTCAGTCTTTCACATATATTTTTTGTAACATATGTTGGTGTTAAATCTGCCATCACTCTTCCAGCATAAAATCAATACACAGATCTGCCACCAAAAAAAAAAGCCGAAAAACAAGCATTTTCCTTACACACTTTTTGCAACATTATAGAAACTATTACATTTCCTTGCCAATTCACATTAATATTGATCTGTTTACCAAAAAAAAAAAAGAAAATGAAATAGATCACATTGTACCCATTCTTATACTTAAAATCACATACCAGAGCTCTTTCCTGTACATTTTTGGAAGTTGAGTTGGTATAAAATCTGCCCTCAATCTTCCAGCAGAAGATCAGTACACAGATCTGCCACCAACATCATTTATAGTCATTTCACAGAATATCAATGCCAATCACAGCACAAGCTTGCTTTGTGTTTGCCTAAGCTTTAAAATATTAATAAATGAAAAACCCTCTTTGGGCATGATTTATACACTGTTATACAACATGCATATTTCTTGTCATTTTAGAATGGACACTATTTCATTTTACATTACATCTCATTATCTAAATAAAAAAGGCAAAATACACAGGCGCAATTTATCCTGTACTATACATTAAATCATTAAAATGTCAATGGCAACCACAGCACAAGCTTTCATTTTGTTTTCAAATTTGATATGATTTAAAAAAACAAAAAAACTTGTCCCCCCCAAAAACAACAACAACCTAGTTACTTTTTATTCACTACTATACTTAAAATCATATACCAGTAGTCTTTCTCATACATTTTTTGCAAGATGTGTTGGTGTAAAATCTGCCATCAATCTTCCAGCAGAAGATCAATACACAGATCTGCCACCAACATAAACTAGAAGTTTTTACACAATCACAGAGCCAGCTTTGTTTTTCTTCTCACAATAAAGAAAAAAAAAAACGAAACCTCTCCACACACTGTACACATTATACCGCACAGTTTTAAGAATCTACGTTTCATCCCATCAGTACTTAAAAAAAAAATTAAGCATACAGGTGCTGACTCCTTAACCACTACTCTACTTAAATCATAGCAATCTTGCATATACATTTTTCGTAATGTGTGTTGGTGTAAAATCTGCCATTAATCTTCCAGCAGAATATCAATACACAGATCTGCCACCAACAAGGCAATTACATGACAATCTTTGTTATTCCTCTCACATTTAATGTGATTTAAAAAAGAGATAAAAAAGACTCCTTCTCCCCAGACATTGTCCATTCCATTATACAGCCCGTGCAGTATCTCCTATATCTTCATTTCATTCGGTTAAATAAACAAAAACGGGCATGCACACTTTCCACATAGCATGAAGGTGCATTGGTGTAAAATCTGCAATCAATCTTCCAGCAGAAGATCAATATACAGATCTGCACACCAACAACCTTTCCTTTTGTTTCAAATTTGATGCAATTAAAAAACAAAACAAAAAAAACCCCTCCCCCACATAATTTCTACACTATCAGACAACATTCTACATTTCCTTGTCATTTCCATTGGATCTCATTATTAAAAAAAAAGAAAAAAAGAGAGAAACAAAACACAAAGGCACATTCATCCAATACTATACAAAAAATCAATAATATACAATGGCAATCACAGCACAAGCTTTATTTTTGTTTTCGCATTTAATGTGATTTTACTAAAATAAAATAATAAAACAATACCTTCTGGAACACTTTCTACACTATTATACAACATTACATTTCCTTGTTAATTTTCCATTTTATAAAAAAAAAATGTAAAGGTGCTGCATATCCCATGTGGTTATAGGGAGCGAGGCATCCCAGAGTGAGACTTCAGCTTCTCTAGGGGCCAGAATATTGAGAAGGGGCCCATCTCCTCTCCAATTTTATATCATTATTAATTTAGAAAAAAAAATCAAAACATAAGGCAAATTGTAACCAATACTGTGCAAAAAATCAGAATATCAATGGCAATCACAGCACAACTTTTCTTCTTGTTTTCACATTTGATGGGATTGAAAAAAAAACCCTATAAAACTTCATGGGGTGTGGGGGGTAGGGGGAGAAAAAAAAACCCTCTCCCAAATAAAAAAAGAAAAGAAAAGGAAATCTCTCCAGAAAAAACGTAAGATTTTATTCCCTTACATTTTATTTAATAAACGATCAGTATTTCAAATGTACTTTCGTAACAAATGTTAGTGTTAAATCTGCCATCAATCTTCCAGCAGAAGATCAACACACAAATCTGCCACCATCATCATCTAAAGTTATTTCACAGAATACTGATGTCAATACCAGCTCAAGATTTCTGTTTGTTTTCAAATTTAATGTCATTTAGAAAAAAAACTCTTCACACACTTTCTACAGTATTATAAAGCATACTCCCGTTTCTTGTAAATTATCCAATTATTATTGATCTCATTATTTAAAAAAAAGAAACAAACCACCCAGGCACCTTTTATCTAATACTAGACATAAAATCATTAAAACATCAATGACAATCACAACACCACCTTTCTTTTTGTTTTCAAATGTGATGTGATAACAAAGAAAAGCTCTCCCCCCCAAAAAAAGAAAAAAATCCACATCCACTACTATACTTATCATAATACCATTTTGTCTTTCACATACATTTTTTCGTAAGATCACAGCAATATTTCCTTTTTACTTCCACATTTGATACAAAAAGAAGAAAACCTCTTCGAAAAAACCACACACACTACATTTAATTCAATACTATATTTAAAATCATACAATTAGTGCTTCACATACATTTTTTGTAAGATGTGTTGGTGTAAAATCTGCCATCAATCTTCCAGCAGAAGATCAATACACAGATCTGCCACCAACTTCATCAAAGTCATTTTACAGAATTTTAATATCAATCACAGCACAAGCTTTCTTTTTGTTCTTAAATATTTTGCGATTTAAAAATCAACAAATAAATAAATAGAAAACAAAACCTTTACCCGCACCCTCTACACTATTATACAACATGCTGCATTTTTCTTGTTAATTTCTATTGCTCTCAATATCAAAATGATAAAAAGACAAAGAGAAAGAAACCAAACAGGTACATTTATCAAATGCAATAAATAAAATCAGAGCATCAATAGCAATCACTGCATAAATGTTCCTTTGTTTTTAACATTTTATGTGATTTACCAAAAAAAATGTGTTGGTGTAAAATCTTTCAACAATCTTCCAGCAGAAGATTAATTTAGATTTGTTGGTGTAAAATTTGCCATCAACCTTTCAGCAAAAAAATCAATTTACAGATTTACCACCAACACATCTACAGTCATTTTAAGGAACATAAATAGCAATCACAAGACCAGGGGTTTCTTTTTTGTTTTCGCATTTTGTTTTGAAGGGATTTAAGGTGGTACAAGGGGTAGAAACTGATGAAATTTTGTTTACATGCTCGTGTTGAAATTTATGCCATACATTGAAAGGACATTACTTGTAGAGCATAACAAATCAAAGAATTAGTTTTCTGCACTGTTGCCATGGAAACAATCCAATATGGTTGTCAAAACTAAATGTTTCAAACTACTAAACCTTTTCATCTATAACAAGTAGAAGTAGCCCGTTTCTCCAGACATGTTTTACAACCTGACTTCTTTAAATTCACACAGGAAGATATCCGTAAATGTATCCAGCAATTTTGAATTCTAGAAAATATTATTTTGGCCACTTTGGGACCCTGTCTAACCTTAATTAAAAACCTGCTTCTCTCCCCACACACTTTCCACACAATCCATGTCAGCTTTGAAATTTGCCTTGTAAGTTTACAGTATCTTTCCTTGCAACAACAACAAAACACACAGGCACATATAACTACACACACATTTTGTAAAAGCAGACCATTGTGTGCTGTTGGGAACAGATAACATTTACACAAAACTGCAAACACACAGGGATTGGATGTTAAAAAAAGTGCATCAATGCTTACTCAATTATCCTCGATATAAAATATTTTTTAAAAATCAAACCTGTTGGTGGAAAATCTGCCCTCAATCTTTGTGTGTGTGTATATATATATATATATATATATATATATATATATATATATATATATATATATATATATATATATATAATATATACATACATATATATAATAATAATATATATATATGAATAAATATATTATACATTACATATATTATATACATATATTACATACATACATACATACATACATACATCATACATACATACATACATACATACATACATACATACATACATACATACATGTATATATATTATACAGGAAAACCTATAACACACAGTCTCACACACACACACAGAGTCACACTCTCTCATTCTCTCTCTCACACACACCAATCACACAAGTCACACACAGAGTCACACACAAGTCACACACACACAGTCACACACACAGTCACACACAGAATCACACAGAGTCACACACATCAAACACACAACACAAGTCACACACACAAGAGTCACACACACAGAGTCACACACACAGAGTCACACACACAGAGTCACACACACACACACACACACACACACACACACACACACACACACACACACACACACACACACACACACACGATTCACACACACAAGAGACACACACACGAGTCCACCACACACACACACACACACACGAGTCACACACACACATAGAGTCACACATACAGAGTCACACACACAAAGTCACACACACACAGTCACACACACACAGTCACACACATACCCACGGAGACAGACACAGATACACAAACACACACACAGTCATACCTCTCACCCCACTCCCACAGCCCATACTGCCTACTTCAACCCCCCCCCCCTCCTATCCTAGCACACCTTTCCCTAAAATTATACCAACCCTCCCAACCCTCAAAACTCAAATTTCGCCATTGTGTCAACTAGTAACATCTAATCTACCTGCCTGTGTGTCCACATGAGGGGCCAGGGTTAGTGTACAGGTTAGGATTAGTATGAATAGTTAGCATGCAAAAAGGGGAAGCGCGCATAAAGGGGACATATGCAAAAAGGGCGACACATGCATAAAGGGGGACACATGCATAAAGGAGGACACATGCAAAATGCGAAAAGAGGGAGGGTTGCCAGTCTGTTGGCTGGTCTGTGTGGGAAAGCATGTGGACACAACAGCAGATAGAACTGATGGTACTTAGCTGTAGACACAACAATGTGGAGCTCCATTCAAATTTTCGTTTAAAAATTACTGGTCCTATCAACTGCTAAGGCTCTGTTATACTTGATTTTGTTTGGATTTCGAATCCCAAATTTCCAGCTCTGCTGCCATCAAAGCTGCCTCAGGCCAAAGACTTGGGAATACAATTTCTTTTTTTCTGTTTCTCCTGCTAGAGCTCCAAACTTTTACTCATGGTGAGATTTTTTTGTATACGCAGCCCCACCATTTAGGTAGCTGCATTTGAACTTTAGGGATACCGCTGAAAATTCAAACAAATTTTGCTAGGACAGTCGGGAGGTACCTCCCTGATCTTTTCGATTTTCAACTATCCTGAGTTTTCTTTTTAAAAAGAAATATGTAATTTGATTTTCACGTCAAACTGGAAAGAAAGTGTGACCCACAACCTCACATCGTTATATCCATGTAAAAAAAAAAAAGGCTTTAACCCCCCAAAAAACCCAGTGACGTAAAAAAAAAATGAGGGCCAAAAAAAAGAAATGTAGGCTTGTAAAAAAAATCTATCACAGTCAGTCGCCCTCATCCCCATTGATCCCGCCTTGTGTCCTAACCCTCCTCCTAACACCTTTTCCCCAGAGTAACGCCCATGTCCCCTTTTGATTACCACACACACACACACACACACACACACACACACACACACACACACACACACACACACACACACCAAACATGCACGCACAAACATCCACACAAAACACACACACATGCGGGTTCTCTCTCTCTCTCTCTCTCTCCACACACACACACACACACACACACACACACACACACACACACACACACAACACACACAACACACAAAAGCACACAACACACACACACACACATGCACGCACAAAAATCCACACAGAAATCCCACACAGAAATCCCCCCCCACACACACACACACACACACACACACACACACACACACCCGCACCGCGCGCGCGCGCGCCGGTCGCACACACACACATACATACACACACGCGCACACATACGCACACACGCACAGCCACACACACACACACACACACACACACACACACACACACACACACACACACACACACACACACACACACCTTCTAACTGGAAACTATAAAAATTTACACTGCAGTAAAATCATGGAAAGATAACCAGAGGTAGATCACCACATAAACTGCTTTAAAATACTGTAAAACATTAAAAAAAAAAAGAGTATCATAAATCCTACTAACATCAAACAAACCGTATAGCCTGCTGGTACCAAATTTTTTTTTAATGCTTTTAAACAAGGAGAGAAGAAGCATTAAAATAATTGTCAAACCTACAGGGCTTATTTCAACCATAATTATTCTCTTAGCTGATCCTTAAATCCCCCTGATCTAATGGTTTTTTAAATCTAAAAACTTGGTTGAAAATTCATCACAAAGTATTTCCTGGATGCTAGGATGATATTATTTTCTAAATGATCTGATTCAAGTTACAAAAACAAATAATAAAAGGAAGAAAACCAGTATAATGATAAAAAAAAAAAAAACTACCACCATTTTAAGCCATGTACTACAAAATAATTCTCCTCTCTCAAACATTTGTCATTTAAAATACAAATCGGGAAACAAAACTTCAAATCACGACCATCATTAATCAGATCAGGGCATGTCCTCTGCGGCAATGGCGACGTCAATTCTTCTGCAACTGTGGTGATATCTTCTGCAGCGAAGTCTTCTGCGGTGACGGCGAAGTCTTCTGCGGTGACGGCGAAGTCGTGTGCAGCGACGGAGAAGTCGTGTGCAGCGACGGAGAAGTCGTGTGCAGCGACCGAGGAGTCCTGGATGGATGGTGTTCTCACCTTCCTGCCAGAACACACGTCACAATCATTAGTATCATCATTCACTATATCTTTTTTGTTGTTGTTGTTAATCTTCTGCTAGAGCTCTGAGGTTTATCAGAGATCGAGATTTTGCGTAAGCGACCGTTTTACATGTCTTTATGCCGATGGAAATGTTTAAAAAAAATTAAAGTTTGGGAAATGGTTGTCTAGGCCCGTGATATAAGGCCGTCGTGTGCCGGTGGAAACAGATGACAGATTTACAAAACTACATACACATGGGACTGGGTGTAAAAAAGCACATGAGTGGTTATTCCATTATCCTTGATATAAAAGAATAAATAGATAATACTGATTTGCGCTATTTTATGTTCCCTTGTTGTCAGTTACACTAACTCCTTAACCATAATCTTCAAACTTTTTTTGGTCTTCCAGAAACTGACCATGCAGCTCATCCTATGCTGCAGCTTAGGCACTGCTGAAAGTGGTATCATAAACCATTGCACTGCACACACAAACCTGACGTCCCGTGATTTTTTTTCTTACCTTTCATCACACACTGATGGCGCTTGTTGACTGACAGTGTTAAAGGTCAAGCCAAAGTCTCTCCTTTGCTAATGTAAAAGAAAAGAAAGGAAAAAATCAGTTTTCAGGATTATGCTGCTGGTTTATTTCTCAAAGCACACAGATGTCGTGTTTGTTTTGTCATTTATTTATTTATTACTATTTCTTATATTGTATATTACCAGCTGAAAAGGAGTTAGAATGCCATAGTGTCACTGTCAGATTGTTGCATCATATTACCAGCTGGAGAGGAGACAGAATACCACATGTCACTGTCAGATTGTTAACTACACTCTGGATGAGAAGTTTGCGTGTATGACTTTTCGAGTACTATAAAGGCAGCTATACTCCAGCTTCAGAGGATTTTTCTCCTTTAAAGTGCAGGATTCTTCCTCTCGAGCGTGTCCCGGCTGAAGACAAATCTCGACACCATTTAAAATGTAACACCATGTCAGTCTAGACCTTGGCCCCTAGCTTGTATCACTAACTGACAAAGCTTTGGCTTGGGCCAGAAAAAGGAAGCAATGAATTTGATGTTACCTGCTCACGTCCTGGTAACTGACATGTGGTGCCGAGTCTGGTCTTTGGCACTTGATTCCAGTCCTGGAGCTCCTGAAAGCCGTTAAGAAATCGTCAGTGATAGGGAAATTGTTCACAGCTCTACTAGCTTAAATCTGATTTCATCCTATTACTTAAACAGTAGATTAACATGATTTCAATATGGCTTTATCAGGTGAAAAAGATGTGGCTCATTATTTCCTATTTTGATTTACTAGCTCAAATCTAAGAGGATTTAATCTCGTCAATTTTGGGGGAATAAACCGTCACTAAGTGAAAGACGTATATTTCAGATTCACTCCATTTGTTTAAACTGGAAATAACACTTTGAAAACAAAAATTCATATTCACTCAAAGATGGATTTTATCTTTAGCTTTCAGAGCAGAATGACAACAAAAAGTTTAACACACCTTTCTTTTTACCCATGGCATTACCCCTTTTCCACAAAGGACCCCAGTTCATGATGGCGGCCACTGCACACGGGATCCATGGTTCCAGTCCCACAGCCCCTGAAAGCAAGGTAGTCCCAATCAGTACCACTGAAAATTCTGCTGGTTTTCTTGGGCAAACATGACTAGACTCCTAGCTGACCAAGTTACTTAAAAAGAGATTGAATTAAGAAATATATTATTTCCAAATGTACCATAAGGCCCAGTTATTTATTTATTTATTTATTTATTTATTTATTTACTTATCTATTTATTTATTTATTCTTCTATATCGAGGATAGCTCATTATTACATTACGAGTTCAAATTTAATTGTTTCAATATTTCAAAATAAATTCGAAACTAATACATCATTTTACACATTTTTCAAAATTATTTGAAAGCAATCTTTTTAAGTTGATGAATCAATTCGCAAAATGTCTAACAAACAAAGAAAAAAAGTGAAATCACTTTGATTTATATAATATGTTTATCGTTTTCTCAACAATGAGGGGTACCAGGCAATTTCTTTAAAAAAAAAAACAACGCCTTTGGTTTTCAGAGCCCAATGACTACAAAGAGTTTAACATACCTTTCTTTAGACCACAGCATTACCACCCTTCCACTAAGGACCCAAGTTCATGATGGCAGCCACTGCACACGGAGTCCTTGGTTGCAGTCCCACAGCCCCTGAAAGCAAGGCAGTCCCAATCAGTACCACTGAAAATTCTGCTGGTTTTTTTTGACAAACATGACAGACTCCTGACCAAGTTACTTAAAAAGAGACAATTAAGAAATATATTATTTCCGAAGTGTGCCATAAGGCCCAGTTACTTATTTATTTATGTATTTATTTATTCTGTTTATTCTTTTGTATCGATGATGGCTCATAATTACATAATGAGTTCAACTTTAATTGATTTAATATTTTTAACAAGTTCGAAAGCGGTACATAATATTATATTTCATTTTCAAAATTATTTGAAAGCAGGCTTTTTAAGTTGATGAATCAATTTGCAAAATGTTCACAGACACAGAACAAAAACTGAAATGACCTTGATTTACATGATTTTGTTTATCTTTTTCATCAACAACGAGGATACAGGCAATTTCTTAAAAAAAACAACAACTGCCTTTGGTTTTTAGAGCCCAATGACAACAAAAAGTTTATCATACCTTTCTTTAAACCATAGCATTACCACCCTTCCACTAAGGACCCAAGTTCATGATGGCGGCCACTGCACACGGGTCCTTGGTTGCAGTCCCACAGCCCCTGAAAGCAAGGCAGTCCCAATCAGTACCACTGAAAATTCTGCTGGTTTTCTTGGACAAACATGACAGACTCCTGACCAAAATACTTTAGAAGACACTGAATAAAGGATTATTTGCAGAATGTACCATACAGCCCAGTTATTTATTTATTGTTTATTTATTTTTTCATTGTTTTAAATGGAGAATACCTCATACTTACATTGCAAGTTCAAGTTTGATTCATTCAGTATTTTTTTAATAAATTCGAAAAAGTATGTAATGTTACATTTTATTTTCAAAACTATTTGAAAGTAGTCTTTTTAAGTTGATAAATCAATTTGCAAAATGTTCACAAACACAGAAAAAAGTGAAAGGACATCGATTTTTACATGTTTGTCTTTTTCATCAACAATAAAAGGATACGAGGCAATTTGGTGGGAAAAAAAGGTCTTTGGCTCTCAGAGCCCAATGACTACAAAGAGTTTATACCTTTCTTTTACTCGAGCATTACCACTATTCCACAAAGGACCCCAGTTAATCATGGCGGCCACTGCACACGGGTCCTTGGTTCCAGTCCCAAAGCCCCTGAAAGCAAGGCAGCCCCAATCAGTACCACTGAAAATTCTGTTTTTTTTGACAAACATGACAGACTCTTGACCAAGTTACTTAAAAAGAGACTAAAATTAAGGATGATTATTTACAAACTGCACTGTACTGCCCAGTTATTTATCAGTTCAAATTTTAACGATTTGATATTTTTTTTAACATCCTCAGAGCCCCTAGATATGTTACAAATATTCTTCAACATTTATTTGAAAGCAGTCTTTTTAAGTTGATGAATCAATTTGAAAAACGTTCACAAACACAGACAAAAGTGAAATGACTGATTTACATGATTATGTTTATCTTTTTCATCAACAATGAAGGATACAGCCATTTAGTAGAGAAAAAAAAATTAAGGCCTTTGGCTTTCAGAGCCCAATGACGACAAAGAGTTGATCATACCTCTCTTCAAACCACAGCATTACCACTCTTCCACAAAGGAACCCAGTTCATCATGGCGGCCACTGCACACGGGTCCATGGTTCCAGTCCCACAGCCCCTGAAAGCAAGGCAGTCCCAATCAGTACCACTGAAAATTCTGGTTTTCTTGGACAAACATGACAGTCACCTGACCATGTTACTTAAGGAAAGATTGAATGAAGGATTATCATTTACGTGTGGCATACTGTCCAGTTACTTTATGAGTTCAAATCTCGTTTAATATTCAAAACAAACTCGAACTTGTACATAATGTTATATTTCATTTTCAAAAGTATTTGAAGGCAGGCTTTTTTAAAGTTGTTGAATCAATTTGCAAAATGTTCACAAACACAGAAAAAAAGAGAAATGACCTCGATTTGCATAATTATGTTTAACTTTTTCATCAACAATGAGGGATACCAGGCAATTTAGTAAAAAAGAAACAAAGGCCTCTGGCTTTCAGAGCCCAATGAGGAGAAAGAGTTTATCATACCTCTCTTTAAACCACAGCATTACCACTCTTCCACAAAGGACCCCAGGTCATCATGGCTGCCACTGCACACGGGGTCCTTGGTTGCAGTCCCACAGCCCCTGAAAGCAAGGCAGTCCCAATCAGTACCACTGAAAATTCTGCTGTTTTTTGGATAAACATGACGGTCACCTGACCATGTCACTTTAATCCATATATGCCCACTGTTCCATTTTTAAGGCGATATGTGCATCATTTTTAAAAATATATTTTTTAAATATATTATTATTTCATATTATTATTATTATATTTTTTCTTTTTTATATCATCATCATCATCATCATCATCATCATCATCATCATCATCATCATCATCATCATCAATGTCATTACTTACAGAGCACGATCTTGTTGAGGGAGAATTCTCCAGATGACATAGCAGGGTCAGAAGAGAATTCCTATGTGGTCCACGTGGTACAGCCCCGTTGCTATAGCGATCACTCCTATGTGGTTCACGTGGTACAGCCCCGTTGCTATAGCGATGACTCCCAGGTGATCCACATGATACAGCCCCATTGCTATAGCGACGACTCCCATGTGATTCACATGACTAACCAGGTCAGTACCCATGTCAAATAAAGGGTGGGATGGAAGAAACTGAAGGAAAATGTTTGGAAAATGTGAAGAGATGGCAGAGTCACACTCCCTCATAACCACTGTCCCAAAGATGTCATACTCCCTCATGACCACTGTCCCAAAAGCCTTTGTAGGTGTCTGCATTTTTGAACACCAAGACATCACTGTCACCATGATTACTCTCCTTTGATCTCTTGCACTGTTTTGTCACTACTTTGAAATTTGATTTTACTCTTTAATGTGGCCAGTTTTTTTGTTTTTTTTACCTAATTTTATTTTTTTTACTGCTATGCTAGTTTTTGGTTTTATTTCCTATTTTATCATGTTTGGCCGGAAGTTTTACTTTTTTGTTTTTAGTTCAAGTTTTACAATTTTATATCATTTATTTTAGTCTGTCCTTTTCTATTCTTTTTAATTCTTTATCTTTTAGCAAGGGATCGGAGATGCAATCAGAAATGTGGTGCCCAGTGATCATTCAAAGGCAACTGACAGTTCAGTTCAATGGC
>CM060330.1:28453046-28467814 GCA_030674155.1 Stramonita haemastoma
TACATGATTATGTTTATCTTTTTCATCAACAATGAAGGATACAGCCATTTAGTAGAGAAAAAAAAATAAGGCCTTTGGCTTTCAGATCCCAATGACGACAAAAAGTTGATCATACCTCTCTTTAAACCACAGCATTACCACTCTTCCACAAAGGAACCCAGTTCATGATGGCGGCCACTGCACACGGGTCCATGGTTCCAGTCCCACAGCCCCTGAAAGCAAGGCAGTCCCAATCAGTACCACCGAAAATTCTGGTTTTCTTGGACAAACATGACAGTCACCTGACCATGTTACTTAAGGAAAGATTGAATGAAGGATTATCATTTACGTGTGGCATACTGTCCAGTTACTTTATGAGTTCAAAATTTCGTTTTAATATTTTTATTTTCAAAAGTATTTGAAGGCAGTCTTTTTTTTAAGTTGTTGAATCAATTTGCAAAATGTTCACAAATACAGAAAAAAAGAGAAATGACCTCGATTTGCATAATTATGTTTAACTTTTTCATCAACAATGGGGGATACCAGGCAAATTAGTAAAAAAGACAAAAAGGCCTTTTGCTTTCAGAGCCCAATGACGACAAAGAGTTTATCATACCTCTCTTTAAACCACAGCATTACCACTCTTCCACAAAGGACCCCAGGTCATCATGGCGGCCACTGCACACGGGGTCATTGGTTGCAGTCCCACAGCCCCTGAAAGCAAAGCAGTCCCAATCAGTACCACTGAAAATTCTGCTGGTTTTCTTGGATAAACATGACAGTCACCTGACCATGTCACTTTAATCCATATATGCCCACTGTTCCATTTTTAGGACGATATGTGTATCATTTCTTTTTATATATTTTTAAATATATTATTATTTCAATTATTACTATTTCTTTTTATATCATCATCATCATCATCATCATCATCATCATCATCATCATCATCATCATCATCATCATCATTGTCATTACTTACAGAGCACGATCTTGTTGAGGAAGAATTCTCCAGATGACATAGCAGGGTCAGAAGAGAATTCCTATGTGGTCCACGTGGTACAGCCCCGTTGCTATAGCGATCACTCCTATGTGGTTCACTTGGTACAGCCCCGTTGCTATAGCGATGACTCCCAGGTGATCCACATGATACAGCCCCATTACTATAGCGACGACTCCCATGTGATTCACATGACTAACCAGGCCAGGACCCATGTCAAATAAAGGGTGGGATGGAAGAAATTGAAGGAAAATGTTTGGAAAATGTGAGGAGACGGCAGAGTCACACTCCCTCATAACCACTGTCCCAAAGATGTCACACTCCCTCATGACCACTGTCCCAAAAGCCTTTGTAGGTGTCTGCATTTTTGAACACCAAGACATCACTGTCACCATGATTACTCTCCTTTGATCTCTTGCACTGTTTTGTCACTACTTTGAAATTTGATTTTACTCTTTAATGTGGCCAGTTTTTTTGTTTTTTTTACCTAATTTTATTTTTTACTGCTATCTAGTTTTTTGTTTTATTTCCTATTTTATCATGTTTGGCAGGAAGTTTTACTTTTTTGTTTTTAGTTTAAGTTTTACAATTTTATATCATTTATTTTAGTCTGTCCTTTTCTATTCTTTTTAATTCTTTATCTTTTAGCAAGGGATCGGAGATGCAATCAGAAATGTGGTGCCCAGTGATCATTCAAAGGCAATTGACAGTTCAGTTCAATGGCAAACACATCGTCTGACAAAGAACTTCGCTGACAGAATCTGCGTGGATGGGACCCATGAGCGCTGAGAACTTCGGGGGATAGCAGAATATCCCCATTCTGAAAACTTCAGGGATAGCAGAACATCCCCATTCTGAGAACTTCAGGGATAGCAGAATATCCCCATTCTGAGAACTTCAGGGATAGCAGAATATCCCCTAAGAACTTTGGGAATAGCAGAATATCCCCATTCTGAAAACTTTGGGGATAGCAGAATATCCCCATTGTGAAAACTTCAGGGATAGCAGAATATCCCCATTCAAAGCACTTTGGGGATAGCAGAATATCCCCATACAAAGAACCTTCGGGATAGCAGAATATCCCTCATTCTGAAAACTGAGGTCGAACATTTTCATGATTAAAAAGCCATGGACACAAAGCTCCATAAAGGCAAACATTTCCTTCCTCCATCCCCCACTCTCTATCCAACACAGGCCCAACCCAGCTAAAAACCAATGTGGATCACAACATGAAGTTTGTGGCGAGAAGATACGAGGCTGCTGGAAATTTCTGATAACAAAAAAGAAACAAAAAGTAAAAAATATTATTGTAATTTAAGGAAGAGTAAGAGAAAGTGTGTGCATGTGCGCGCGCGCGCGCGCGCGCGCGCGCGCGTGCGTGCGTGCGTGTGTGTGTGTGTGTGTGTGTGTGTGTGTGCGTGAGTGTGTGTGTGTGTGTGTGTGTGTGTGTGTGTCTGTGTGTGTGTGTGTGTGTGTGTGTGAGAGTGTGTGTGTGTGTGTGCGCATGTGCGCGCGCGCGCGTCTGTGCGTTTATTATTATTTTATATTTTATGTATTCTTTTATGACAAGGAAAATGGAATTAGCACTCATAGTTTTTTTGTTTTTTTTTTACATCAGTCCCCGAATGTATGCAGTTTTGTTAATCTTATCTGTTTCCACCGGCACACAATGGCCTACTCTTACGAAAAGCGAAAAGCAAAACCTGATCTAAGCTAACGTGTGCGCAAGATGTTCTGCATGCGTTCGCACACGGGGCTTGGTTTATAGTCTGATCCGAAGGGCTTAACATAAATATACCTAGCATACATTCCTGAAGTCGGAATGTAGCTACCTTCATGGTGAAGCAAAAATCGGTCGCATACGCAAAACCTCACTATCGACGAACCTCGGAGCTTTAGCCGAGGAAGAAAAAACAAAAACGACGAAAAGCGCAAATATTCCAGTACATAAAACGACCAGTACTGTTGTGCCCACACTGTAAAAGTTATAGTTGTAGGTGTTTGTCTACAATTGTAATGTTCATGCTTTGTTGGAGTTCGCCACCTGACAACCCAGGATCAATCCCCTGTTTCAACTACCATCCAGATATGCTCGTTATTTAAAGAGGATTTTTCCTCTGGAGTTAACATCAGTGCCGACTCCAATTTGACTCCCCCCAACCCCCCCCCCCCCCCCAAAAAAAAAAAACCAAACAACAACCCCCCCCCCCCCCAAAACCACAAACAAGCAAGCAAAAACCGTTCGAATGAGACTATAAACCGAAAGTCTGTGTGCAAATGCACACAGAATATCTAGCACACACGATAAAACCCTGTTTCGCTTTTCGGAAAGGTAGGCCATTGTGTGCCAGTGGGAATGGATGAGAATTTTGTTTTTAAATGCACACAGGTATCGTGTGTAGATATCATCCCTGAAGTCAGAATGTAGCTACCTTAATGGTGGGCAAAAACGGTCACATAGGCAAAATCTCACCATTGATAAACCTCAAGCCGAGGAACGAAAACAACAGTGAGATTCGTCAAAGGCCCTGCCAATTGTTCAAGCTTTCAAGGAGAGGGGGGTAGGGGGGGGGGGGGGGGCTTGTATGTCAACAGGCCTTCATGACCAGTAGTATGTTAAGGAAATCTTATCACACATTTGTGCCTCCTCCCCCCTCTCTCTCTCTCTCTCTAAACCACAAAGGCTTTGATTACATTACTACAAAACTAATCAGTAACCCCTGTGTGTGTTGTGTGTGTGTGTGTGTGTGTGTATGCGTGCGCGAGCTCGTGTGTGCATGTGCGGGTCTGAAGTACTGTCATGTACAAAACTGCCTGCCGACATTTTGAAACTAAGCATCTATGTCCAAGAAAGACATTTACATTGGGAGTCGTTAGCATGTAGAACGATATACATTGAATGGACAATATTACTAACCTTCGTATGAAATGAAACAATCTGCGTGAAGATTATCGCCTTCAGTTGATTCCGAACTTGTTGGAGGAGGGCAAAGAAAACCAACTGGCGATGCAAGCCAACGCAATCTCAATTGAAAACATGAATTCCTGCTCACATTATAACCGGAACGGTCCTCTGCGCATGTCACGTACAAGGGTGGGATAAATCTGCGCTCAATTGGCAGTAGGCAGCTAGTTTTATATTCGGCCAAAAAGCTACGAACTTTGACAAACTGGAGTTTTTTTCCAACAGGATACTTGCAAAATTGCGAGTACAATAAACGTGCAGGCATTTGATTCAAACACATTTTTTTTGATAAATGCATCCCTTTTTTCTGTTAACCTTTATACGTTTTTCTGTTTGTTGGTAATACTTTCATTACTTGTCCGTTAGTTGCACACATGAAAGTGGAGAGAGGGGATGGGTAGATGGGGAGGAGAAAGGTAGAAGGGGAGGGGGAGGGGAGGTCTGCCTAACTCCCTTTCCTAGAAAAATCCAGTTTACATAATTATTTTTTCTTTCATGATTTCGATGACCAGGAGAGATTACCAACTGGGCCTCTTGTCATTTTATGCTGACCACAGAGCAAGCTTTAAGCAGCTAATCTTGACTATTCCCTATGGATCGGTGGTCTAGATGTAACGTGCCTGCCTGGAAAGCGAAAAATCTCGTTCGCGCCCAAAACTTTTCCCCTTCCATTAGACCAAAACTTTTCCCCCTTCCATTAGACCACGAGTGGTGGTCTGGGTGCTAGTCTTTCGGATGAGACGATAAACCGAAGTCCTGTGTGTTACACATCATTATTTAATGCATGTAAGAGACCCACAGGAACAAGAGGGGAAAATTCTGTATAAAAAACCCACTTTGATTTGGAAACAAATACAGTTGCAGACAGGAAAAAAAAAATCATGGGTGGCGCTGCACTTGTGGCGACGCACTCACCCCGGGAAGACCAACCCGATTTGCATTTGCTGTGATATAAAGTGGTATAAAATTAAATAAATAAAAGCCCTGAAAGACCATTGACCAGCTAATTTTCCTAAGGACTCATCTTTCATCAAACCTTGGTGACCTAACTCTGATTTTTAAAATTTTATTTTATACCACTTAATGTCACAGCAGATTTCTTTGCATACAATTCGGGTTGCTGCCCCAGGGAGAGAGAAAGCATCGCTACAAGTGCACCCGATTTGCTGCGTCCTTTTGGTAAAAAAAAAAAAAGTATCATATTTTATTTTCCCGTCTTCCGACGCAAAGTTTTTGGGTGTTGAACTTCTCAGTACATAATTATTTGGGGCATGCAAGTTTTCGGTAGGCCTATTCATCTAACGGGAATATTTCGACTTTATCATGTGTCAATTGCTGATGCAAGAAAAGATATACCAAGAGTAAGCCTGTATGCTTTACAATCTATACTCTGAAGCTTCCTCAGTAAACATCTTGGAGCATTAAAAAGACTTCTTGTCTCTATGTTAGTTTTGATCTAATTACTGACGTCCATAAATGTTTAAGGATTTGCAGATCTTGCCTTTAATAGCCTTCTGCTTACGAATAAATTTCAGGAGAATTACGCTTTTTCTTGCTTTAGTTAGAATGTACTGAGATAGGTATTCCATATCAACTTCAATATAAGAAATACACCTAAAAATTGTTGTAAAGAAACACACAGACAACCATCACCCAATAACCACAATGAGACATACACAGGAAAGAAACATCATAAAAAAAAAAAAGCACACACAACATTACTATAACAAAATATTGAAAACAAACAACAAACAAAAAAAAATGAATTGCCACCGAGTGGTCTAAGAGAGAGAACTAGCGCATAGGCTACCCAAGATGCGGTTGTTTCCCTTACACTGTATATCCAGTTCAGCTGCCGCATGTTAGCAACAACAACAAAATGATGATGATAATGGTTGTGTGATCGTTCAAAATTAAAGATGATGTTCATGACAATGACGGCGGCGATGACAACGTCTCCGATGACGTTCATGTCGTTGACAGCGATGATGATGATGATGATGGTGATGGGTGATGATGATGTCGTGTGGAGGGTTTGTATTGGAAAAGGCGGTCTTTATTTATTTATAAAAATATATTTATTTATTTATTATTATTTATTTATTTTATTTTATTATATTATTTATCTATTTATTATCTATTATTCTTTATTTATTTTACTATTTATCTATTATTTATCTATTTATTTATCTATCATTTTATTTATTATTTTGGGTCAGGTGGGTGGGCATAGGTGGATCTCGCAAGCGGGGGCATCATGCTTGGCTCGCACAGGCGAGTTCCTGGCTGGCCCGTCCTGGGAGCCACTGCGCCCTCCTCTACTGGTAAAATGTAGCCCAGTACTACCTGTCGCATTCGGGCAGATGGGACTCGTTAGCCCAGTAAGGCAACTCACCTAGGAGAAGGAAAACTCTGACCCCAAACCTCCACTGCCTTGTGGATTGCCCATTGGGGAGAAAGGCTTCGGGAGTAAACCCTGAGGAAAAATCCGGAGATGGAGTCCCGAAGGCGGTCGGCTACTGACTTCAGTTACGTTCCGGCAACTCCTGCGACGCTGCTGGTGCCAAACTGTATCAGCCTCTGCTGTTCCTTTGGATCCATCATCAGTTTGGAGAGGGGGGACCTGCTATCTGGGCAACAGCTCGTCCTCCATACTATCCTGCCCAGGCTCGCGTCCTGGAGAGGTCATTTCCCAGCCTCGCCTCACAGCGTGTACACAACACGGGAAGCAGCAGTTACCGGTTATAAGCTGCAATGCTCGAATGGCGTAGAGCGTGGCACCAGGGGTTGCTTCCGACGGTGGGAGAAATCCTAGGATTTCACTGGACAGCTACCGCCCGCCTCAAGCTGGGCAGCCCCCAGCCAATAAGGTGTCCCGCCACAGTCTGCCTTCCTCAATGGGTGCTTGGGGATTAGGATCAAACCGACAAGCAGACTGTAAGACTCGCACCAGGCAAAAATACAAGAACCATGAGAAACATGTGCCCAGTCCTAAAACTGGGAAACTGGAACGTCCGAACATTGTCATCCGGACTGTCCCAAGACCTCCAAGGCATCAGTGATGCAAGAAAGTCAGCCGTGATCAACAACGAGCTGCTGAGACTGAGGGTGGACATAGCTGCTCTGCAAGAGACCCGCCTTGCAGACACTGGAACCCTCAAGGAGAAAGACTTCACTTTCTTCTGGCACGGGAAGAGCGCGGAGGACCGAAGAGAGCATGGAGTGGGATTTGCTGTCAGGAACACCCTACTGAAGATGGTTGAACCAGGAGACAAGGGATCCGAACGCCTGATGACAGTCCGTCTCCATACCTCCGAGGGCTTTGTCACTCTTGTCAGCGCCTACGCTCCGACCCTTACATCCACTGCAGAAGCAAAGGATGAGTTCTATGCCAACATCAACAACCTCATCAAGAAAATACCCCCCTAAGGAACATGTCATCATCCTGGGAGACTTAATGCTCGAGTGGGTGCCGATTATGACGCATGGCCTTCATGCCTTGGACACTTTGGAGTTGGCAAAATTAACGAAAATAGGCAGCGCCTGCTGGAGTTCTGCTCCTACAACGGCCTCTGCATGACCAACTCCTACTTCCAGACCAAGCCACAACACAAGGTTTCATGGCGCCATCCCCGCTCAAAGCATTGGCATCAGCTGGATATGATCCTGATCCGACGTACCAAATCAAGTCTGTGCTCATCCCCCACACATACCACAGTGCAGACTGTGACACTGACAACTCTCTCGTCTGCTGCAAGATCAGGCTTCATCCAAAGAAACTCCAGAGCTTCAAAAAGAAAGCCAAACCTCGCATAATTACCACATGCATGCATCTTCCAGAGAAAGTCGAAGAATTTGCCAAGTCTCTCAAAGAAGCTCTGTCTGATGAACACCAGTACTGCTAGCCTCTAGAAATGGAACCACCTCCGGGAAGCCATTCAGAAAAGGCGAGAAGGGCACAGATAAAAAACGACAGTACACAGCCATATGATGCACCACAGCAATCTGCAGGCCGACCACGACATGCACGCACACAAACAAACACACTGACAAACACCAGCGCGACGCGCGCTCGTGCGCGCATGCATACCCACCCCCCATGCAGAAAAAGGTGCGGTTTGGGGCCAAGATGGAGCCAAACAGCCGTTTTTCAGATCCGTGCCGCTCCGACTTTTACACGGTAAACGGTGCCAGGCCACCAGGACATTATCGTAATGCATGCATACACCCCCTCCCACCCTCTCCCACGCGTGTGGCGCCGGATTTGTGGCAACGCCACTGCCCCAAAGACTGAGAAAACTTGTTTATGGCAAAGAAAGCTGCCTAGGGTACGGGACAAAAAACAAGCAGGGCGCACATAAAAAATGACACTACACAGCCATATGATGCACCGCAGCAATCTGCAGGCCGACCCCGACATGCGCGCACACAAACAAACACACTGACAAACACCAGCGCGCGCGCGCGTGCGCGCATGCATACCCACCCCCCTGCAGAAAAAGGTGCCGTTTGGGGCCAAGATGCGAGCCAAAGAGCCGTTTTCAGACCCGTGCCGCCCCGACTTTTACACGGTAAACGGTGCCAGGCCAGCAGGACGTTATCGTACTGCATGCATACACCCCCTCCCACCTCTCCCACGCGTGTGGCGCCGGATTTGGCGACGCCACTGCCCCAAAGAGCGGAGAAAGCTTGTTTGTGGCAAAGAAGCTGCTTAGTGTAGGCGACAAAAAACAAGCAGGGCGCACATAAAAAATGACACTACACAGCCATATGATGCACCGCAGCAATCTGCAGGCCGACCCCGACATGCGCGCACACAAACAAACACACTGACAAACACCAGCGCGCGCGCGCGTGCGCGCATGCATACCCACCCCCCTGCAGAAAAAGGTGCCGTTTGGGGCCAAGATGCGAGCCAAAGAGCCGTTTTCAGACCCGTGCCGCCCCGACTTTTACACGGTAAACGGTGCCAGGCCAGCAGGACGTTATCGTACTGCATGCATACACCCCCTCCCACCCTCTCCCACGCGTGTGGCGCCGGATTTGTGGCGACGCCACTGCCCCAAAGAGCGGAGAAAGCTTGTTTGTGGCAAAGAAAGCTGCTTAGTGTAGGCGACAAAAAACAAGCAGGGCGCACATAAAAAATGACACTACACAGCCATATGATGCACCGCAGCAATCTGCAGGCCGACCCCGACATGCGCGCACACAAAACAAACACACTGACAAACACCAGCGCGCGCGCGCGTGCGCGCATGCATACCCACCCCCCTGCAGAAAAAGGTGCCGTTTGGGGCCAAGATGCGAGCCAAAGAGCCGTTTTCAGACCCGTGCCGCCCCGACTTTTACACGGTAAACGGTGCCAGGCCAGCAGGACGTTATCGTACTGCATGCATACACCCCCTCCCACCCTCTCCCACGCGTGTGGCGCCGGATTTGTGGCGACGCCACTGCCCCAAAGAGCGGAGAAAGCTTGTTTGTGGCAAAGAAAGCTGCTTAGTGTAGGCGACAAAAAACAAGCAGGGCGCACATAAAAATGACACTACACAGCCATATGATGCACCGCAGCAATCTGCAGGCCGACCCCGACATGCGCGCACACAAACAAACACACACTGACAAACACCAGCGCGCGCGCGCGTGCGCGCATGCATACCCACCCCCTGCAGAAAAAGGTGCCGTTTGGGCCAAGATGCGAGCCAAAGAGCCGTTTTCAGACCCGTGCCGCCCCGACTTTTACACGGTAAACGGTGCCAGGCCAGCAGGACGTTATCGTACTGCATGCATACACCCCCTCCCACCCTCTCCCACGCGTGTGGCGCCGGATTTGTGGCGACGCCACTGCCCCAAAGAGCGGAGAAAGCTTGTTTGTGGCAAAGAAAGCTGCTTAGTGTAGGCGACAAAAACAAGCAGGGCGCACATAAAAAATGACACTACACAGCCATATGATGCACCGCAGCAATCTGCAGGCCGACCCCGACATGCGCGCACACAAACAAACACACTGACAAACACCAGCGCGCGCGCGCGTGCGCGCATGCATACCCACCCCCCTGCAGAAAAAGGTGCCGTTTGGGGCCAAGATGCGAGCCCCCCCCCCCCCCCCCCCCCCCCCCCCCCCCCCCCCCCCCCCAAGAGCGGAGAAAGCTTGTTTGTGGCAAAGAAAGCTGCTTAGTGTAGGCGACAAAAAAAGCAGGGCGCACATAAAAAATGACACTACACAGCCATATGATGCACCGCAGCAATCTGCAGGCCGACCCCGACATGCGCGCACACAAACAACACAACTGACAAACACCAGCGCGCCGCGCGCGTGCGCGCATGCATACCACCCCCTGCAGAAAAAGGTGCCGTTTGGGGCCAAGATGCGGGGGGGGGGGGGGGGGGGGGGGGGGCCAAAGAGCGAGAAAGCTTGTTGTGGCAAAGAAAGCTGCTTAGTGTAGGCGACAAAAACAAGCAGGCGCCATAAAAAAATACATACACAGCCATATGATGCACGCAGCAATCTGCAGGCCGACCCGACATGCGCGCAACAAACAACACATGACAAACACGCGCGCGCGCGCGTGCGCGCATGCTACCACCCCCCTGCAGAAAAGGTGCCGTTTGGGGCCAAGATGCGAGCAAAGAGCCGTTTCAGACCGTGCCGCCCGACTTTTACACGTAAACGGTGCCAGGCCAGCAGGACGTTATCGTACTGCATGCATACACCCCTCCCACCCTCTCCCACGCGTGTGGCGCCGGATTTGTGGCGACGCCACGCCAAGAGCGGAGAAGCTTGTTTGTGGCAAAGAAAGCTGCTTAGTGTAGGCGACAAAAAACAGCAGGGCGCACATAAAAAATGACACTACACAGCCATATGATGCACCGCAGCAATCTGCAGGCCGACCCGACATGCGCGCACAAACCAAACACACTGACAAACACCAGCGCGCGCGCGCGTGCGCGCATGCATACCCACCCCCGCAGAAAAGGTGCCGTTTGGGGCCAAGATGCGAGCCAAAGAGCCGTTTTCAGACCCGTGCCGCCCCGACTTTTACACGGTAAACGGTGCCAGGCAGCAGGACGTTATCGTACTGCATGCATACACCCCCTCCCACCCTCCCACGCGTGTGGCGCCGGATTTGTGGCGACGCCACTGCCCCAAAGAGCGGAGAAAGCTTGTTTTGGCAAAGAAAGCTGCTTAGTGTAGGCGACAAAAAACAAGCAGGGCGCACATAAAAAATGACACTACACAGCCATATGATGCACCGCAGCAATCTGCAGGCCGACCCCGACATGCGCGCACACAAACAAACACACTGACAAACACCAGCGCGCGCGCGCGTGCGCGCATGCATACCCACCCCCCTGCAGAAAAAGGTGCCGTTTGGGGCCAAGATGCGAGCCAAAGAGCCGTTTTCAGACCCGTGCCGCCCCGACTTTTACACGGTAAACGGTGCCAGGCCAGCAGGACGTTATCGTACTGCATGCATACACCCCTCCCACCCTCTCCCACGCGTGTGGCGCCGGATTTGTGGCGACGCCACTGCCCCAAAGAGCGGAGAAAGCTTGTTTGTGGCAAAGAAAGCTGCTTAGTGTAGGCGACAAAAAACAAGCAGGGCGCACATAAAAAATGACACTACACAGCCATATGATGCACCGCAGCAATCTGCAGGCCGACCCCGACATGCGCGCACACAAACAAACACACTGACAAACACCAGCGCGCGCGCGCGTGCGCGCATGCATACCCACCCCCTGCAGAAAAAGGTGCCGTTTGGGGCCAAGATGCGAGCCAAAGAGCCGTTTTCAGACCCGTGCCGCCCCGACTTTTACACGCGATTGCCGCACGCCAAAGGGGAAGTGTTTGGCAAAGAACTGCTTATTAGGCGAAAACAGAGGCGACAAAAAAGAACACACCATATAGACCAGCAATTGCGCGACCGACATCGCCACAAAAACTGCAACCAGCGCGGCGCGGCGCGCTGCACACCCCTGCAAAGTCGTTGGCAGATGACCAAAGACGTTTCACGTCCGCCCTTACATAACGGGCCGCAGACGTACATGCAGCCCTCCACCCTCCCGGGCCGTTGTGGCGACGCCACTGCCAAAGAGCGGAGAAATGTTTGTGCAAACTTATGTAGCACAAAACAGGCGAAAAAAACATACACAGCTATGATCACCGCGCATTAGGCCGACCCACTGCCGCCAAACAACATGCAAAACGCGCGCGCGCGCGCAGCATACCACCCCTGCAGAAAGTGCGTTGGGGCCAAGAGCAGCCAGACCGTTAGACGCGCGATTACCGTAAACGTGCCAGCACAGGGTTCGTACGCATGATACCCCCACCTCTCCGTGGCGATTGTGCGCGCACTCCAAGAGCGAGAACTTTGTGGCAAGAACTGCTATGTGGGACAAAACAGCAGGCACTAAAAATGACATCAGCATGACACCGCACATCTGCAGCGACCCACTGCGCGACAAACAACACACTGACAAACACCGCCCGCCCCCCCTGCAGAAGTGCTTTGGCATGCGAGCCAACGTTTTAGACCTGCCCCATTTTACGGTAACGTCAGCCGCGGACTATCGTACTGCATGCATCACCCTCACCTCTCCCGTGTGGGCGATTTGTGCACCTGCCAAGAGCGAGAAATTTTGTGGCAAAAGCTGGTAGCGACAAAACAAGCGCATAAATACCTAACCTTATGCACCGCAGCAATCTCGCCGACCCGACATCGCCACAACAAACACTGCAAACACGCGCGCGCCTGCGGCTCTACCCACCCCGCAAAAAGGTCCGTTTGGGCAAGAGCCAAGACTTTTAACCGTCCGCCGACTTTTACCGTACGGTGCCAGGCCAGCGACTTACTACATCTACCTCCACCTTCCACGTGTGGCGATGTGACCACGCCCAAGAGAGAAGTGTTGTGCAAGAAGCTGCTTAGTGTAGGCGACAAAAAACAAGCAGGGCGCACATAAAAATGACACTACCACCATATGATGCACCGCAGCAATCTGCAGGCCGACCCCGACATGCGCGCACACACAAACACACTGACAAACACAGCGCGCGCGCGCGGGCGCCATGCATACCCACCCCCCTGCAGAAAAGGTGCCGTTGGGGCCAAGATGCGAGCCAAAGAGCCGTTTTCAGACCCGTGCCGCCCGACTTTTACACTACGCCCCGCAGAGTAGTCGTGCACCCCCCCACCTCCAGCGTGGCGCCGATTTTGCACGCACTGCCCAAAGGCGAGAATTGTTTGTGCAAAAAACTGCTATTCCACGCGGGCGATGAAAACATGCCAAAGCCAAGTCGCAGCAACTGCAGCCGACCCCACAGCCGCCACAAACAAAACACTAAAACACACGCCGCTGCCGCATGCAACCCACCCCAGAAAGGTGCCCCAAATGACCAAAAGCCGCGCCCGTGCCGCCCCTTTTACACGAAACGGGCCAGGGGCAGATGCACAAACCCCCTCCACCCCTCCCACCTTGCCGGATTGGGCAGCCACCCAAGACGAGCTTTTGTGCAAAAACTCTTATGTGGCGCAACAGAGGGCGCCATAAAAAAGAACTAAAGCTTGTGCACGCGCAATCTGCAGGCCGACCCACAGCGCGCACAAAACAACACTACAACACCAGGCGCCGCCGCATGCAACCCACCCCCCGCAGAAAAGGGCTTGGGCCAAGACAGCCAAGAGCCGTTTTTCGACCCTGCACCCCCCCCTTTCACGGTAAAGGTGCCATTGGGCCAGCAGGAGACGTACTGAGCGATAGACCTCCCAGCTTCGCAAAGCGTGTGGGCCGGATTTAGGGCGCTAACCCCAAGACCAGAACTGTTTGGGCAGAAAGCGCTTAGTGGCGACAAAAAAAAGCAGGCGCACATAAAAAAGCACGTACACAGCATAGAGCACCGCAGAAAGCAGGCGAGGCCAACATGCGACACAAACAACACATGACAGCACCCAGCGCGCCGCTCCGACATCCCCACACCCACCTCAAAAAAGTCCGCTGGCCAAATGCGGCCAAGGCCGTTTTCAGACCCGCCCGCCCGACTTTAGCAAAGCTCGTTCAACGCGCTGACTACAACTCAACGGGCCACAGGCGTAGCAGATGCACCCACACTCCGACCCTGCCAAACGAGCCTTGGGCAACACCAGGCCCAGTGCGAAGCTTGCACCCGCGAAGGGCGCTGACAAGGGCCAAAAATTTCAAACACGCCCGCTGCACGAAATCCGCCGCCGAAGGGCTACAATGCACCCCCACGCCGGTTGCCTGCCCACCTTGCGGAAAGCCAGGAGTTTGGCTGTGCAAAAGGCTTTGCCAACAGCGCCGACTTAACTAAGCCAAGCCGGACTTATGTACGCAACGCCCCCCCAGCCCAACACACTGAACGTGGCGACGCCTCGGCTGCAAACACTGGCAGAAAATGCGTTGGCAAAAAACAAGAGGCGTTAACCCCCCCTCAGAAACGGTGCCATGGGCAGGGACGATGCGCAACACCTCCACCTCACCCCTGGCGCGAGGGCGGCGCGAGCCCCACCCGAAAAGTGTTTTGCAGAGCGCTAGGAGGCGTAACGCGCCCCAATAAATGTACTCCAGAAGCGCGGACGCAGACACCGCCCACACAACCTCCCTGCGCCCTGCGCGGGAGCCAACACCAAAAGGCCGTGGCGGCGACAAAAGCCTCACCCTGCGCCCGATTTTCGGACGCCAGCCACAGACTCGTACCACCCTCTCCAGCGTGTGGCGCCGGATTTGTGGCGACGCCACTCCCCAAAGAGCGGGAAAGCTTGTTTGTGGCAAAGAAAGCTGCTTAGTGTAGGCGACAAAAAACAA
>CM060330.1:28467914-28477914 GCA_030674155.1 Stramonita haemastoma
GGGGCCAAGATGCGAGCCAAAGAGCCGTTTTCAGACCCTGCCGCCCCGACTTTTACACGGTAAACGGTGCCAGGCCCAGCAGGACTTTATCGTACTGCATGCATACACCCCCTCCCACCCTCTCCCACGCGTGTGGCGCCGGATTTGTGGCGACGCCACTGCCCCAAAGAGCTGAGAAAGCTTGTTTGTGGCAAAGAAAGCTGCTTAGTGTAGGCGACGAAAAACAAGCAGGGGCACAAAAAAATGACACTACACAGCCATAGATGCACCGCAGCAATCTGCAGGCCGACCCCGACATGCGCGCACACAAACCAACACACGACAAACACCAGCGCGCGCGCGCGTCCCGCGCATGCATACCCACCCCCCTGCAGAAAAAGGTGCCGTTTGGGGCCAAGATGCGAGCCAAAGAGCCGTTTTTCAGACCCGTGCCGCCCCGACTTTACACGGTAAACGGTGCCAGGCCAGCAGGACGTTATCGTACTGCATGCATACACCCCCTCCCACCCTCTCCCACGCGTGTGGCGCCGGATTTGTGGCGACGCCACTGCCCCAAAGAGCGAGAAAGCTTGTTTGTGGCAAAGAAAGCTGCTTAGTGTAGGCGACAAAAAACAAGCAGGGCGCACATAAAAAATGACACTACACAGCCATAATGATGCACCGCAGCAATCTGCAGGCCGACCCCGACATGCGCGCACACAAACAAACACACTGACAAACACCAGCGCGCGCGCGTGGCGCGCATGCATACCCACCCCCCTGCAGAAAAAGGTGCCGTTTGGGGCCAAGATGCGAGCCAAAGAGCCGTTTTCGAGACCCGTGCCGCCCCGACTTTTACACGGTAAACGGTGCCAGGCCAGCAGGACGTTATCGTACTGCATGCATACACCCCCTCCCACCCCTCTCCCACGCGTGTGGCGCCGGATTTGTGGCGACGCCACTGCCCCAAAGAGCGGAGAAAGCTTGTTTGTGGCAAAGAAAGCTGCTTAGTGTAGGCGACAAAAAAACAAGCAGGGCGCACATAAAAAATGACACTACACAGCCATATGATGCACCGCAGCAATCTGCAGGCCGACCCCGACATGCGCGCACACAAACCAAACACACTGACAAACACCAGCGCGCGCGCGCGTGCGCGCATGCATACCCACCCCCCTGCAGAAAAAGGTGCCGTTTGGGGCCAAGATGCGAGCCAAAGAGCCGTTTTCAGACCCGTGCCGCCCCGACTTTTACACGGTAAAGGGTGCCAGGCCAGCAGACGTTATCGTACTGCATGCATACACCCCCCTCCCACCCTCTCCCACGCGTGTGGCGCCGGATTTGTGGCGACGCCACTGCCCCAAAGAGCTGAGAAAGCTTGTTTGTGGCAAAGAAAGCTGCTTAGTGTAGGCGACAAAAACAAGCAGGGCGCACATAAAAAATGACACTACACAGCCATATGATGCACCGCAGCAATCTGCAGGCCGACCCCGACATGCGCGCACACAAACCAAACACACTGACAAACACCAGCGCGCGCGCGCGTGCGCGCATGCAATACCCACCCCCCTGCAGAAAAAGGTGCCGTTTGGGGCCAAGAATGCGAGCCAAAGAGCCGTTTTGAGACCCGTGCCGCCCCGACTTTTACACGGTAAACGGTGCCAGGCCAGCAGGACGTTATCGTACTGCATGCATACACCCCCTCCCACCCTCTCCCACGCGTGTGGCGCCGGATTTGTGGCGACGCCACTGCCCCAAAGAGCGAGAAAGCTTGTTTGTGGCAAAGAAAGCTGCTTAGTGTAGGCGACAAAAACAAGCAGGGCGCACATAAAAATGACACTACACAGCCATATGATGCACCGCAGCAATCTGCAGGCCGACCCCGACATGCGCGCACAAAAACCCAAACACACTGACAAACACCAGCGCGCGCGCGCGTGCGCGCATGCATACCCACCCCCCTGCAGAAAAAGGTGCCGTTTGGGGCCAAGATGCGAGCCAAAGAGCCGTTTTCAGACCCGTGCCGCCCCGACTTTTACACGGTAAACGGTGCCAGGCCAGCAGGACGTTATCGTACTGCATGCATACACCCCCTCCCACCCCTCTCCCACGCGTGTGGCGCCGGATTTGTGGCGACGAGAGAGAGAGAGATTTTCTGTTTCTAGTTAAAGTGGTGGGGGTGGGGTTCAAGCTGTGAAGCACTCTAGATAAATGTGGCAGTTGTACTGAAATAACAGCCAATCAGAAAGCCCCACTACCAACACCAACTGCTGCTGCATATAAAAGGTTTTTCGTGTTTTTTTTTCTGAGCATATAAACCTATCTAAAAGCGCGCGAAATTGACATCCCCCCCCCCCCCCCCCCCACTTTTTTTTTCATCCCATGTCGGTTTCCACTCCAGGGTAGCTTGTTACAATGAACAGCAGCAGCAGGATAGGTCTCCATCCCCATCCTTCACCCTAACAAACACCTGCACACAGGGAGCCTAGAAACTTTACAGTCCGTGATACACCTTTAGTGAAGGTAAGTTTTTGCTGCTTGGGTAGTCATTGGAATCTAAACATTCTTACATTTCATCAGACAATCGTTTTTCATGTATGTATGTTTGGTTTGTATTTTTTGACTTTCCAGCCTTGCCTTTCAAACACACACATACAAACACCCTCGGGATGTAGGGAGACATCCATGTAAAACATATACATGCATACGAACATTCATTCATGCAGATAGACGACATGCATGCACAGAACAGCAGACACAAACTGCTACAAACTTACACCCCTTTTTACCACTACCTCTCTCTCCCCCCCCCCTCCCCCACTTTTTGTTCTTTGAATGCTCACACAGTAGCAACAAAGTTTGTCATAATAACAAAACATGTCTAGTGCTGCTGTGAAGCACCTCACAAGTCAGGCCCAATGCATTCCTCTTCAGCATAGGAGAGAACTGTAATTTTAAAGTCTTTCTGCAAAAAACGTAGCCAAATGGACCAAGAAGGCAGACAATAGACTGTTGTCTATTGGACCAAGGCAGAAGCAACGAATGAGATAGAAAAGAGAATTAGCAGAGAATTTCCAGAAAGTAGTGATGCTGTCTATATTGATACCCGCCCCCCCCCCCCCCCCCCCCCCCCCACCCTTATGCCTACTGGGAGATCTGTCCATCTGATATCTCAGATTGTACAGAGACTTTAGCAGACGCTTTAGCAAACTACCGCCAACTTCTCTTCATATAGAATGGGGTCACATTAAAGCGTGGGCCGCCATCCCCCTCCCCCCCCCCCCCTTCCCCCGTGAATTTGAATTTCAAAATAAACCCGTGCTGCTTCATCTGCCGCGCTGATAGATCTAAAATGAGGGCACCCCACGCTGCGCTCGTGTGCACGCACGCACGCATGCATGCACACACACGTACACATATAATACATTGGATTAATACATTCTCTTTAAGTGTAGGACAAACAGGAGCATCCCTGTATAAGAAAGAATTAAACTTCCTCAGGAAAAATAAGATACTGAATCAGAGATAAACTTCAAAAACTATTTTAACCCATAGTACAAATGAGCAATTTTAGGATAGAAAGTTACGAAGCTAATTCTCTTAAAGGCAGATCAAAGCCAGTTATTGCACATCCCTAGATAACAAATGTTTAAACAATATAACAAGCACAAACACAACCACTTGCTAATATTTCCAATACCCAAAACAAACTGTACAAATCGAGCTTCTTGTATTCAGGATAGGCTCCAAAACTTCGAAACTTACCAAAAATAAAGATCAGTTTCAAACGCATCTAAAGAATAATTATTTCATAAATTAAGTGTTTCGGTGGTCTAGGGGTAATGCGCCTGTCTAGAAAGCGAAAAATCTGGGTCAAAGTGTGCGGTTGTTCGAATCCCGTTTGGGCCCAAAACTTTTCCTTTCCCTCCATTAGATCCTGAGTGGTGGTCTTTCGGATGAGTCAATAAACCGAGGTCCCATGTGTTACACATCACTATTTGGCGCACGTGAAAGAACCCACGGCAACAAGAGGCTTGTGCCTGGAAAAACTGTAGAAAAAAGCCGCTCTGATAGGGAAACAAATACATCAGACAGGAGAAAGGGGAAAAAAAAAAGGATAGGCGCTGTACTCGTGGGGACGCGCTCTTCCGGGAGAGCAGCCCGAATTTCACGCAGAGAAATCTGCTGTGACATAAAGGGGTTTAGAAGACAATTTGTAAACTTGTACAATGATCTTTCCTTTACACCTCCTCCTTTTCTGTTTGACTTCAACCTGTTTGTAGTGGGCTTTATTGTCACTCTTTTTACACTTTCACCCCACTTTAAGTCACGGCACATTTCTCTGTGTGAAGCTCGTGCTGCTCTCCCTGGGGAGAGCGCGTCGCCACGAGAGCAGTGCCAGCCCATTTTTGTCTTTCCCCGTCAGCAGCAGTATTGGCTTCCCTATCAGAGTGGCTGTTTTCTACAAAATTTTGCCAGGGATAACTTTCTTGTTGCCGTGGATTCTTTTACATGAGCTAAATATTTTTTGTAAGACATGGGACCCCGGTTTATCGTCTCATCTGAAGACTAGCACCCAGACCACCACTCATGGTTTAATGGATGGGGAAAAGTTTGGAGCCTAAACGGGGGTCAAACAATCCGCACACTTCCGACCCAGACTTTTCACATTCTTTGGCAGACCCGTTACCTCTAGACCACCATCCATTCAACAAATAAAAGGAAAGCTAAGAAGGCTTTTTTCTTTTTTTCAGTTGTAACTGAAATCAGTATAATGTGTACTGAGGTGGGAAGATGGCGGTGTCACTGATGTTATTGTTGTTATAAATGAGGAATGACCCAAGTTTATACAGTCATAAATTTTAATATGTATCAATATATGTTATCTAGGAGTACCCGTCTGCTGATGTGGTGATTTGATATTAGATCCTGACAGCTTTGTGTTGTGTGTGTGTGTGTGTGTGTGTGTGTGTGTGTGTGTGTGTTTACATCATGGGTGTTTATTTTTTTTTGTATTTTGTACCACTTTTATGTCACAGCAATTTCTCAGCGTGAAATTCGGGCTGCTCTCCCCGGGTAGAGCGCGTCGCCACATGTGCCGCGCCTACCCATTGTTTTTTTTCTTTTTCCTGCATGCAACTGTATTTGTTTCCCTATCAGAGTGGCCTTTTGTACATAATTTTGCCATGGTCAACCCCCTTGTTGCCGTACGTTCTTTTACGTGCGCTAAATAGTGATGTGTAACACACGGGACCTCGGTTGATCGTCTCATCCGAAAGACTAGCGCCCAGACCACCACTCAGTGTCTAATGGATGGGTAAAAAGCTTTGGGTCCCAACGGGGTACGAACCACCACACACTCCAACCCGGACTTTATGCTTTCTAGGCAAGGCGCGTTACCACCTAGACCACTGATCCACTAATATTTTCACGAAATTCCGTATTTGCGATATTGGATTAAAAAAAGAATATTAGATCCAAGACCTTGAGTCCTGTTGAAAATAATCAAGGAGACAACCTGTGATGAATTCTTGCTTGAAAATCCTTAAAAGTGAAAGCTTCTCTATCTAAAGTATTCTCATTAAGGTGGATGATAAACTAAAAATACATTTTTGTTCTGAAAGATATAGAAAGGTTTGAATCTGTGTGAGTGTGTGGATATTATGAACAAGGACAAGCAGACAACAAAGTTTTCCAGGGAGGTAAATGTTCATTTGGAGCAAGAGTTTAAAGCTGATGCAAACTTCCAAGGGCAGAGGTGACGCTTTGTTTGGACTCCGGCTGCTAGGAAACACATACAAGGTTACAAAGACAATGCCCGATGTGCCTCATGCTGGGGCCTTCTTGAAATCTAGGCTTAGTGCTGATTTGGAAAAACGACATGATGAAGACAAGTGAACATTGTATTTTTGTTTCTACATAGGGATATTCGTCTCAAGTGCAGCATTCTTTTGCTGACTAGTTTTGATTTGTTTTTGCAAGATATAGCGCTATAAAATTCATTCATTATTTTATTATTATTAATTTTAACCGGTAGATGCTGTATCAAATTGTATTAATAGATAATGAACTTTGCTGTTTTGTTTTAGCTTTGGTAACTAGATTATTCTAAACCATTATAAATAAAATATATAGAAGGAAAGATATATATATATATTTATATATACATATATATATATATAGTCAGATAGAGAGAGCCGCTCTCATGTGTTATTTTCCAGAAACTCTGGCTTTCAGAGCATAAGATATATACATATCCAAATGGCGTAACTGGCAAACATTTTCACTATATCATAATAGTTTCAAGGCAATGCTCATTATCATTAATATTGTGAAGTATTGCGTTAAGTATTTCTCCCTCAAGTCTGAAAACTTGTACATTCAACGGTAAATGGATTTCAGTTTCATTTTTTTCAGTTTCGTTTTTTTTTTTTTGGGGGGGATTTCAGTTTCTTTTTTTTTTCCATTCAGTTTCAGTTTCCAAAAAATGGCAGCCGTGCACACCAGCGACCGCGCGCACGCACACACGCGTACCCACCGCCCCATGCATAAGATATAGGCCCGTTTCCTTTCAGATGTGACAAAACGCCACTTTCGGACCACTGCCCCCGCACTTTTCTACAGCTGCACAGCCCAGGGCAGCACGACCGTCTTCTGCTGCATGCCTACATTCTTTAGAACCATTTTCAATGTGTGTGGCGCTGGAATTGTGGCGACACCGCAGCCCCGAAGAGGGCAACCCCGCTTGCGCGTAGGCAACTCCGGCGGAGAAGAAACAGGCTAGAGTGCAGGCAATAATGACCCCAGCAACACACATCAAACAATAATATCATACAATATGATGCACCACAACAAAGTGCAGGGTCTCCGCCACACGCCCAAACACAAAAAATGGCAGCCGTACACACCAGCGATCGTGCGCACGCACGCACGCGTACCCACCGCCCCATGCATAAGCTATAGGCCCGTTTCCTTTCCGATGTGACAAAACGCCACTTTCCGACCCCTGCCCCCCGCACTTTTCTACAGCTGCACAGCCCAGGGCAGAACGACCGTCTTCTGCTGCATGCCTACATTCTTTAGAACCATTTTCAACGTGTGTGGCGCTGGAATTGTGGCGACACCGCAGCCCCGAAGAGGGCAAACCCGCTTGCGCGTAGGCAACTCCGGCGGAGAAGAAACAGGCTAGAGTGCAGGCAATAATGACCCCTGCAACACACATCAAACAATAATATCATACAATATGATGCACCACAACAAAGTGCAGGGTCTCCGCCACACGCCCAAACACAAAAAATGGCAGCCGTACACACAATTTTGTTTCATTTTATCGTTTTATGCAGAGTTGTTTTTTCTGCCATCTTCCGTGTCTTCTCTGCTGTCATCACTAGAGACAAGGGAACCGCCATGTTGTGTGACTTGTGATGTGCCAATATCCATCCATACATCTGCTATTTAGTTCGATTCTTCTATTTCTAGGATGATAAATAAGCCCTTGTGAGCTTTTCAGTTTTTATTTTACTATTATATTTTATATCTATTCCGTGTGTGCATGCAGTTTTTGTAAGTTTTCTTAACCTGTTCCCACCGGCAGACAATGGTCTAGTCTACTCTTCCGAAAGGCGGAACAGGTTTTAACATGTGCGCAAAGATGTTCTGCTTGCGTTCACACATAAGTCCTCGGTTTTTAAGTCTCATCTGATGCACTTTCGGGGAAGTGGGGTTAGTACTGATGTGATCATCAGGGTAAAAGCTCCTGAACTGGGTGTCTCTCTGGTGGGTTGAACCCGGGCCATCAGATTGCGAGCAAAACGCTCTAACCACTAGGCTAACCTGCCCCAGACAGGTGTTTTTATCTATTCTTTTATTTCGAGGATAATGGAATAAGCACTCATGTGTTTTTTTTTTTACATTCAGTCCGTGTGTGTATGCAGTTTTGTAAATTATGTCATCGGTTCCCACTGGCACCACAATGACCTACTCTTCCGAAAAGCGGAACAGGTTTGTTAACTTTTATATTATTTCAGAAGGCGTTGCTGCCTGGGATCGAACACAGGACTCAAAAGAACAATCCGAAGTTGAAATCAGACGATGCTACGTCCTATTAACTCTAACCGGCCCAAAATCAGACATACTATCATGATATAACGAATTTATAGAGCGCTTTATCCTGTAAAAAAACAAATCAAAGCCTCTTACATTCAACCTATATGCCTACACACGCAGCCAGTGACAAATAGTTTTTAATAAATTCAATTCACACGCACACGCACACACACACATGCACACACACATACATACACACGCACGCGCGTACATACGCACGACGCACGCACACACACACACACACACACACATGCACACACACATACATACACACGCACGCGCGTACATACGCACGGACGCACGCACACACACACACACACACACACACACACACACACACAACACACACACACACACACACACACACACACACACACACAGGTTATACACTTTGGCAGAGTGATGAGGATTTGGGCTGCTGAAGGCAAGGATAGAATGATATGAGATGAAACAGGAGGAGAACATCTTCGGTTTGAAGTAAATGTTTTGAGGCTGGATTTTTAAAAAAGGCTTTTGTCGAAGAGAGAGAGAGAGAGGGAGAGGTCATTCCAGATTGATGGTGCAGGATTTGAGAAAGAGCGATGGCCGACGGTGAATTGGTTGAATCTAGGTATTGGTAAGGACAAGGTATCTGCAGTAGAGCGGAGGGAGGAAGGAGTGTGCAGGTGAAGACATTCACAGAGGTAGGAGAGTGCTGTTTTGTGGAGATATTTTGTAACAGAGGGTACTGATTTTTACTCCACACACACACACACACACACACACACACACACACACACACACACACACACACACACCACACACTGTTCGAGGGGAACATTCCCCTGGAGTTAACATCAGTGCTGACTCCACTCTCCCTAAAAGTCCTTCGGGTGAGACTATAAACCGATTTGATTTATTTGATTTGATTTATTCTTTTATATCGACGATAATGGAATAAGCATTCTTGTGCTTTTTTACATCCAGTCCCCGTGTGCATGCAGTTTTGTAAATGTCATCTGTTTCTACTGGCACACGATGGCCTACTCTTACGAAAAGCGGAACAGGATTTAACGTGTGCGCAAGATGTTCTGCGTGCGTTTGCACACGGGGCCTCGTTTAAAGTCTCATCCGAAGGACTTTCGGGAGAGTGGAGTCAGGACTGATGTTAACTCCAGGAAACAATCTCCTCGACCGGACTCGAACCCGGGTCGCGTCAAATTGCCAGCGCGATGTTCTGACCACTAGGCTATCCGTCATATATATGTTTATGTGTTACACACAGAGAAGCTTTTTCAGGTTAGCATCCCTGTGGGTTTATTGTTCACAAGTATGTGCAAGGGAGGAGGCAGCTGCATGGGATATCAAATGGACAGGACAGCCAGGCTAGCTGTCTGTTGCTAACCAGGGACACAGCTGTGGTGTGTGTGTGTGTGTGTGTGTGTGTGTGTGTGTGAGAGTAGAGAGATGAGAGAGAGAGAGAGAGAGAGAGAGAGAGAGAGAGAGAGAGAGAGCGTGATTAATTAAAATCTTTATTCTCCCAGGTCATATTATTAGGAAAAGAGAACACATGAAAGGAAACACTCACACTTTCCTGTGATTTTTTTTGTGTTCTACATCCTCAGTGCTTCATTTGATGATATATTACAGCAATTGTACTGAAGAACGTCACCAAAGTGACCCACAGCAGTCAGAGGCTCTCTTGCTGGTGGCCTCTCAGCGGCCTGAAATTCATGACCTCCCTGTTGACTTTTGACCTGGAGGGTGTGCGGCATAACGAATATGTGTATGGCTGTGGCAGAGAGATTAAAACGAGTGGTGTGGAAACAGCAGGATGTAAAAGTCACAGAAGGAGAGATGAAGCAGCTAAAACAAAACAATTTAAACAAACAAACAAAAAACCTGCAATGATTTATTTCATGGTGTTCAACACCTC
>CM060330.1:28482914-28485414 GCA_030674155.1 Stramonita haemastoma
CCTTCTTCAACATGGGAGACAGCATTCCTCAACATGGGAAACAACATTCCTCAACATGGGAAACAGCACTCTCAACATGAGAGACAGCATCCCAACATGGGAGACAGCATTCCTCAACATGGGAGACAGCATTCCTCAACAGGGAGACAGCATTCCTCAACATGAGAGACAGCATTCCTCAACATGGGAGACAGCATTCCTCAACATGGGAGACAGCATTCCTCAACATGGGAGACAGCACTTCTCAACATGAGAGACAGCATTCCTCAACATGGGAGACAGCATTCCTCAACATGGAGACAGCATTCCTCAACATGGGAGACAGCATTCCTCAACATGGGAGACAGCATCAAGCGGACCCAGGCCAAAAGCTGTGTCACTTATCGATGTAGCCTAAGTGCCGACACCTACGTTAAGATCGTGTTACGCTTTGAAAGAGGGGCGGGATAGCTCAGTGGTCAGAGCGCTCGCTTTCCCCCAAGTCAAGTTCAGCAGCGTCGAGCTTGGTTACCAGTTGGATGGGTGACCGTTTTCGCGCCTTGGCTTCAGTACAGTCCCCCCAGTTCACCCAGCTGTAAATGGGCACCTGCCCTCTTTAGGGTCAGGGAAGGTAAAGCAGCGAGGGAGAGGAGATGGGCGCTGCCCTCAATATGCCGGCCCCAAGAGAAGCTGAGGTCTCTGATGCCTCGCTCGCCTACGACCGCCTAGGTTATGGGACACCTTTACCTTTACCATTTGTTACGCTTTGAAACATTATGTTAAGATTGTCTTCAGTCATGACAAGTGTTCTTAGCATAGCAATCTGCAATCTCCTATTAAAGCTTCGCTGCCTGTAAATTGTAGTGAGGTACATGCAAAACTTTTCATCCAGTGTGTGCCTACGGTCTTAGAGTAATTTCTAGATGGGATATGTGAGGCAGTTTATTTATCTATTTTTTCTATACTTTCATTTCGAGCATAATGGAATATGTGAGTCAGGTCAGAGGCTTCCTCTGCGACTGGCAACCATGTAACCCAGTACTACCTGTCACATGTGGGGAGTAAAACCAACCAAAACATCCGACTTGGAAAGGGGATGGGATCCGCCAGTTCGATTTGCCCAAGACACACCCATGAAGACAGCTATCAGAATCTCCATACCGGATCGGTCGTCGCCCGGGTTACCAAGGACCGTGCCCTCTGTTGCACATCAGGACAGAGGTAGACAGGATGCTACTGGTGTACAATGCAGCAAAATCCGTGCCAGAAACTTTATCACCATTGGCACTTCAAATGTATGAACACTAAGAGCCACAGGCAAAGTGGAGGAACTAATACATGAGATGGCCAGATACCAATGGAACATTGACCTACTCTTTCGAAAAGAGAAACAGGATTTAACGTGTGTAAAAGATGTTCTGCGTGCGTTCACACACGTACATCATAATCTCATCCGAAAGACTTTTGGGGAGAGTGGAGTCTGCACTGATTTTAACTCCAGCGGAAAAAATTATCCCCTTGAACGGGAATCGAACCCAGGTCGTCAGATTGTAAGCGCAATATTCTAACCACTAGGCTATCCCGTCCTCGAGGATGATAGAATCCCTGACATTTTGCTGTATGGACGACTGAAATAGACACTGCTGCAGCAAGGCAAGCCTTCCTAAAGACACACACGTCTGACAGACAGACAAGACAAGACAGACCGACAGGCAGACAGACAGACCAGCCACGCGATCACCAACATTGGCACAGGATATTTTTTAATTTAAAAAAATATATACCATTTTATGTCACAGCAGATTTCTCTTCGTAAAATTCGGGCTGCTCTCTTAGAAGAGGGCGCGTCGCCACAAGTGCAGCGCCTACCCATTATTTTTATTTCTCTTTCCTGTCTCCTTATATATTGTTTCCCTATCAGAGTGGCTTTTTTTTCTACAGAATTTTGCCAGGTACAACCCCCTTGTTGCCTTGATTCTCGTTGTTGCCTTGATTCTGATAATTATTTAAAATGTTTACGAGGTGACAGCCCGAGTATGTTTCTGTGGTCTCCCTGGCTATAGATAACATGCACACGCACATACACACACGCACACACACATGCGTGCACATACACGCAAACACACGCACTCATGCACACACGCGCGCGCGCACTCTCTCTCTCTCTCATTACACACGTCACGCACCAGATATAACACTCTGTTTTGCCTTCGTCTGCCTGCTCTGTCTCTCTCTTTCTCTCTCTCTCTCACACCACACACGCACGCACCACCCACTAACACTCTCCTGTCTGCCTTCTGCCTGTCTGTCTTTTGCCTGTCTGTCTGTCTCTGTCTGTCTGTCTGTCTGTCTGTCTGTCTGTCTGTCTGTCTGTCTTCTGTCTCTTCTCTTCTCTCTCTCTCTCTCTCTCTCTCTCTCTCTCTCTCTCTCTCTCTCTCTCTCTCTCTCTCTCTCTCTCTCTCTCTCTCTCACACACCACGCTCCACCTCGACACATCACACTCCTCTCTCTCTCTTCTGCT
>CM060330.1:28490414-28492914 GCA_030674155.1 Stramonita haemastoma
TTCTTCTTCTTCTTCTTCTTCTTCTTCTTCTTCTTCTCTTCTTCTTCTTCTTCTTCTTCTTCTTCTTCTCTTCTTCTTCTTCTTCTTCTTCTTCTTCTTCTTCTTCTTCCTCTTCTTCTTCGCAATTCTCTCTTCTACTTCTTCGCAATTCTTCTTCTTCTTCTTCTTCTTCTTCTTCTTCTTTCTCTCTTCTTCTTCTTTTCTTCTTCTTCCGCATTTCTTCTTCTTTTCGCAATTCTTCTTCGCAATTTTTTTCTTCTTCGCAATTCTTCTTCGCAATTCTTCTCAATTCTTCGCAATTCTTCTTAAATCCTTTACAATTCTTTTTTTCCTCGCAATTCCTTCTTCTTCTTCTTCTTCTTCTTCTTCTTCTTCTCTTCTTCTTCTTCTTCTTCTTTCTTCTTCTTCTCTTCTCTTCTTCTTCTTCTTTCTTCTTCTTCTTGCAATTCTTCTTTCGCAATTCTTGCATTCTTCTTCGCTTTCTTTCGCAATTCTTCATTCTTCGCAATTCTTTCATTCTTCGCAATTTCTTTTCCATCTCTTGCAATTCTTCGTTTTCTTCTGCAATTCTTCTTCTTCTTTCGCAATTCTTCTTCTTCTTCGCAATTCTTCTTCTTCTTCTTTCGCAATTCTTCTTCTTCTTTGCAATTCTTCTTTGCAATTCTTCGCAATTCTTCTTCTTGTTCTTTGCAGTTCTTCATCTTGTTCTTTGCAAATCTTTTTCGCTTTTTCAGAGTAAAAAATAAACGATATTCTTCTTTTATTTTGTGTGTTGCTTTCATTTGAATTCTTTGAAATCTCTTGTGGGGAACCTGGGGGGGTGGGGGGTGGGGGCTCTTTCAGGATAAATAGCATCTCCTCCTTCTGAAAAGTCTGTGGAAGCTCGGGCATGTGCAGCACTCTTGTGCTTGCCTGGGCCTGGCCATATTGCTTTAAAGAATTGGGCTATTTTTGGGGGGGATGGCCCGAGGCACCGAAGTGGGATGACCAACAGCTACAGCCCCTAAATCCGAGTACCTCCGCTGGGACTATAATACAACTTCAACAACAACAACAGCAACTGGAAAGTTTGTGCTAGAACTGTCCACTGTTTTGTCACCCCACATTTCTGTCTCTGTCTTTCTCCTTATCGGTTGTTTATTTCTCTTGCTTTTTATCTACTTTTCAAGTCCACATTCCTGTCTTCCACCCCCCCCCCCCCCAGCAAATCTTACATATATTTTCTGTCCATGTTGTATGTGAAATTTGACCCGTATTGTCTTGTTCTGGTGACCAGGCAGTGATAGTGTTAAGACTGGGATAGGAACAGAATGACCATTCTGCCGTGTGTTTTGACCACATGACGTTTTTCTTATATATGTAATTTTTCGTACATTGAATTGTTAATTATCTTTTGTAACACTTTCTCTAACCTGCGGATCTATCTATCTATCTATTCTTCTATCTATTGTTCTATATCGAGGATAATGGAATAAGCACTCATGTACTTTTTTACATCCAGTCCCCATGTGTATGGAGTTTTGTCAATCTTGTCATCTGTTCCCACCAGCACACGACGGCATACTCTTACGAAAAGCGGGACAGGATTTAATGTGTGCGCAAGATGTTCTTCTGCGTGCGTTCGCACACAGGGCCTCGGTTTATCATCCCTAAGGGATGATAAATAAAGCATAAAGGCTGATGTCCTTGGCATGACCTGTGTTTTATTGATGAGTGCAATGATTAAGGTACTTCACCATTTATATATGTTTTTATTCTCCTTTTTTAAAAAAAATTCAGATTGACGGTGTTAGCTGTTTGAAGGGATTAAATGGGACTACTTTTGAACCTGAGGAGATAATTATTGGAGTTGCTGAAATAGAATTTCTTTATTAGGTGATAACAGCACTGGTATGGTCGGCGGGGCAGTAAACAGCATGTAAATGAAAGGATTCTTTGAACTCTCACGTTCATAAGTTTAACTCCCAAGTTTACAAATGAAAAACCTCTGCTTTTTCTCACCAACTAGCAAATCTTAACACGTCTGATAATGGAATAAAGGCCAGGGCTTTAGTTTAACCCTCAAGTTCAAAGTCAAAACCATTTCTTCTTTCTCACCAACTAGAAATTAATCTTAACACGGCTGATAATGGAATACATGTTTAGCACTTTTTTTATATAAAAAAGCTTTCATAAAGGAAGATACGAAAACATGTGTGTGTGTATTGTGTGTGTGTGTGTGTGTGTGTGTGTGTCTGTGTGTCTGTGTGTCTTGTGTCTGTGTGTGTCTGTGTGTATGTGTGCGATACATATATATTATATATATATATATATATATATATATATATATATATATATATATATAAAGAGAGAGACTGACAGACATATGGACAGACAGAGAGAGAGAGAGACAAAGAGAGAAGGGAAGGGAGGGTAAAGACAGGAGGTTAAAGGGGTAGGCATAATAAGATCAGTGAAGATGGAAATAAAAAGGATGATAGTATGAGTGTGCCTGAAAAAA
>CM060330.1:28497914-28505414 GCA_030674155.1 Stramonita haemastoma
GAGAGAGAGAGACAGAGAGAGAGAGAGACAGACACACAGACACAACACAGAACAGACAGAGACAGAGGAGATGTACCCTTCTTGGTTAGTATGATTTGATCCAATAGCGATTATGATGATAATAAAATGCGTGTCCTTTAATGTATCCGCAAACATGTTTACGATTTCAAGCATTAACTGTCGCAAATTACTAAAGCAAAGCGAATGAATTATTATCATCAAAAACCTGGAAAGTATTCTTGACAAAGCTAGACTTTTTTTTCCCCCATCCTCCTGATTACACGTTGTGTGGTACTGTGCGCCAGTATTTGAAATCCTTTTTCTTTGAACGCTCAGACAGTAACCATTGCTGTCCGTCATATGAATGAAAATGCCTTGCACTGTTTATGCGCCTGACAAGTCAGGCCCAGCCATCCAACCTTCGGCCTGGGAGAAAATTGTTATATCTTAAGTCTTTTTGGGCCCCCTGTCAAGTCAGATTCTTTTATTTCGAGGATAAGAATAAGCACTCCTGTGCTTTTTTTTTACGTTTCCCAGTCCCTGCCCTTATCTGTGGGGATGCAAGGGGCTCTTTTCCATAAATAGCATCCCCACCTTCTGGAAATTCTGTGCAAGGAAGTTCCACTTTTCTATCTCTCTCTCTTTGTTTCTGTCTTTCTCCTACCTTTCTTCATCTCCCTTGCTTATTTTCTGCTTCCTAGTTCAATCTTTTGTCCTTTTTTCCAAGCAATCTTTCAAACAATATTCCGTTTTTAAAACTTGACATTTTGCCTGTGTTTTTTTGTTTTGTTCTAGCGATCAGGTAATGACACTTAGACACTGGGATGGTCACAGGATGTCCATTCTGCAGTGCTATTTGTCCATGTGGCACTTTTTAATGTATATTTTTGTATTTAACAATGTTTGCTATCTTTTTAGGTTTTTTATTTTGTAATCTGGGAATGATAAATTAAGCGAAATGGCTGGCGTCCTCAGCACAGCCTAGTTTATTAGCCTAAGGAATTAAATGTTTTAGGTATTGTTGTCATTTAATTTTTTTTTCAGATGGATGATGTTAGATATTTGAAACTATTAGAAGTTGGTTTTGAACATGAAGTTGGAAGTTACTTGGTGCCACTGAAACTGAATGAGGTGAAGTCCTGATATGGCTTTCGTGGTTGGTAGGTATATAAACAGTATGGTATGGTATGTATGGTATGGTATGGTATGGTATGGTATTGGTATGGTTGTATGGTATGGTATGGTTATGGTATGGTATGGTATTATGGTATGACATGGAATGGTATGTATATAAAGTGATTATTAAGTTCTTTTATAAAGAAAGGCAGGAGGATTTTTTCTTTTTTTTAATTTATTCTTTTAATTAAGATTAATGGAATAAGCAGTCATGTGCTTTTTTACATCACGTCCCCGTGTGTATGCAGTTTTGTCATTTTGTCACCGTTCTCATCGGCACACAATGGCCTACTCCTCCGACAAGCGAACGGGTTTTAACGTGTGTGGAAGATGTTCTGCGTACGTTCGCACACGGGACCTCGGCTTATAATCTTATCCAAAGTACTTTTGGGGGAGTGGAGTCTGCACTGATGTTACTCCAGAGGAAAAAAAATCCTCTTCAACGAATTCGAACCCGGGTCAGCAGTTCACGAGCGGGTACGAGCGTATCACTCTAACCACCAGGCTATCTCTCTCTCTCTCTCTCTCTCTCTCTCTCTCTCTCTCTCTCTCTCTCTCTCTCTCTCTGTCTCTCTCTCTTCTCTCTCTCTCTCTCTCTCTCTCTCTCTCTGTCTCTCTGTCTCTCTCTGTCTCTCTCTCTGTCTCTCTGTCTCTTCTCTGTCTCTCTCTCTCTGTTCTCTCTGTCTCTTCTGTCTCTGTCTCTCTGTCTCTCTGTCTCTTGTCTCTCTGTCCTCTCTGTCTGCTTCTGTCTTCTGTCTGTCTCTTCTGTCTCTCTCTCTCTGTCTCTGTCTCTCTCTCTCTGTCTCTCTGTCTGTCTTCTCTCTTCTGTCTGTCTCGTCTGTCTCGTCTCTGTCTGTGTCTCTGTGTCTGCTGTGTCTGGTGCGTGTGTGGTGCGTGGTGCTGCGTGTGTGCGTGCGTGGTGCGTGTTGTGTGTGTGTGTGCGTGCGCGCGTATGTCGTGTGCGTGCGTGCGTGCTGTGTGTGTGTATGTGTGTGAAAATGAGTGCCAACCATTTCATTAATATTATACCACACACTGCATGGGTCATTATTAGTGTGTGGCGGTACCGGGTCATTGCTTGCTTAATTGGCTGATCAGCAATTCATGGGATTAGGACCAGGATCACATGAATGACACCTTTTCCCATAGGGCTGGAAGGAAGGAAGCATGTTTGGCGTGGTATCGAGATGAGAAGAGACAGAAAGTGTTTTCTCTTTTTTCTTCTTCTTAATTTGTTTTTCTTTCGTTTTTTTTTTTTCTTTTGTTTTTTTCTTTCTTTTTTCTGTTTTTGTTTGTTTTTTTCTTTTTATTTCTTTTTTTCTTTCTTTTCTTTGTCTGTCTGCTTCTGTCTGTCTGTCTTTCTTTCTTCTTCTTTTTTCTTTCTTTTCTTTTTTTGTCTTTCTGTCTTCTTTCTTTCTTTCTTTTTATTTTTCTTTTTTCTTTTTTCTTTTTCTTTCTTTCTTTCTTTCTTTTCTTTTCTTTCTTTCTTTCTTTCTCTTTCTTCTTTCTTTCTTTCTTTCTTTCTTTCTTTCTTTTCTTTCTTTCTTTCTTTTCTTCTTCTGTCTTTCTTTCTGTCTTTTCTTTCTTTCTTCTTTTCTTTCTTCTTTCTTTTCTCTTTTTTTCTTTCTTTCTTTCTTTTCTTTTTTTTCTTTCTTTCTTCTTTCTTTCTTTCTTTCTTTCTGTTTCTTACCAAAACAAAATGATGATTTTATGAAAACCAGTCCCAGAAGACAGAAAATAAGCTGACGTAGAATGGAGGGAGATAAGTATATGTGTTTTTTGTTTTTTATTCTTTAGTCATTTTCTTTTCCTTTCTTTTTTATCACTATTTTCCTCCTTTGTTTCTAGTCTTACCAATATAAACGATAATATTTTACTACAACCTCTCTCTCAGAAGACTGGAAGCAAGGTGGCAATGAATGAGGGAGGTAAGAAGTACATAAAATGTTTTATTTTTTTTGTTCATTTGCTTTTTTCCTTTCTTGTTTTCTTTCTTTCTTTTCTTTTGTTCTTTCTTTTTTCTATCTTTCTTGATTTATTTTACCCTTTTCTTTTTCTTGTGTATGTATTATCGTGGGTTCTTTCTAATATTATTTCTCTATATTATTTCTTCAACAATCTTATCTGATATAAGTAGATAGATAATAGATAGAAGATGTATAATGGTATAGATAGATAGATAGATAGATGTATAATAGATAATAGATAGATAGATAGATAGATAGATAGATAGATAGATAGATAGATAGATAGATAGATAGATAGATAGATAGATAGATAGATAGATAGATAGATAGATAGATAGATAGATAGATAGATAGATAGATAGATAGATAGATAGATAGAAGATAGTAAATAGGTAATAGATATATAGAAGCGTAAATTTAAATGGTATGGGCAGTCACACAAGATCAAAAGGACTTGCAAAAAAGACAATAATGCAAGGCACTGTCCAAGAGGAAGAAAAAGAGGCAGACCAAGGAAGAGATGGGAGGACAACATTAGCGAATGGACAGGCCTAGAACTCAAAAAAATTGAGAAAGGCAGAGCAGAGAGAGGACTGGAGGAACTGGTTGTCAAGTCTTTGGGGGTGACCTCCGACGGTCGCCAGATAAGGGATAGATAGATAGATAGATAGATAGATAGATTAGATAGATAGATAGATAGATAGATAGATAGATAGATAGATAGATAGATAGATAGATAGATAGTATAGATAGATAGATCTCTCAGAAGACTGGAAGGAAACTGGTATGGAAGGGAGATAAGTATATATAGAGAGAGGTTTTTTTTTCTTTTTCCTTTCTTTGCTTTCTTTCTTTGTTTCCAGTCTTCCCAAAATGTGATGCTGATTCGATGACACAATCTCTCAGAAGACTGGAAGCAAGCTGGCATGGAAGGGAGATAAGAAGATGATTTATGATGATTATGAAGGGAATAAGGCATGATTTATCGAGGGGTTTTTCCTTTTTTTCTTTTTTCCTTTTTTCTTTCTTCTTTGTTTTGTTTTCTTTTGGTTTCTATTCTTAGCCAACTGAAATTATCATTTCTAACAGAAGACTGGATGCAAGCTGGCGTAGAAGAGAGTTAAGAAGTTAGTTACATAAAGTGGGGTTGTGTTTTTCTTCATTCATTTTTTTTTGTTTTTTTTACTTTCGGTTTTTTCTTTTCTTTCTTTTCTTTTTTCTTTGTTTCTAGTCTTACCAAAGTAAAATGATGGTTTTATAAAACTAACCCTCAGAAGACTTGCAGGGATATTGATGGTGGAAAGGAGATAAGAAGATGGAAACAGTGTTGTTTTTTCTTTATGTGTTTTCTTTTTCTATTATTTTCTTTCTTTCTTTTTTGTTTTTTTCTAAGCACAAATGAAGTGATACTTTTTGTAACAGAAAACTGTATGCAAGCTGGCGTGGAGGGGAGTTAAGAAGATAATTTATACAGTGGGGTTGTGTTTTTCTACATTCATTTTCTTTTTCTTTTTTTGTCTTTCTTTTCTGTTTTTCTTTTCTGTCTTTGCTTCTAGTTCTAACAAAATAAAATGACAATTTTATGAAACCAACTCTCAAAAGATGAGTAGTTGGCAGCAGCTCAAATAAAGTTAAACATTCCTTCTTTGTCTTGATATATTTCCTCTTCTTTACTTCCTTTCTTTTTCTTCTTTCTATTTTTTTCCTTTTCTTTTATTTCTATATTTTCCTTTCCTTCTCATTCTGTTCAGCTCTTTTTTTTCTATCCTTTATTTCTTTCTTTCTTTACCTTTATTTTTTGTGTTTTTCCTTCTTTTCTTTATTTATTTCTTTTTTCCCCTCCCATATATTTAACATTTCATTATCTTGTTTGTGATTTTTTCTTTCCTCTTTCTTTTCTTTTCCTTCTGTTTTTCTTTTCTTTAGGCCTATTTCTCTTTTTTCTTTTGTTTTCTGTTTTTCTTTTATTTCCTTCTTTATTTTACTTCTTTCCTTCTTTCTTTAATTGCTTATTGTCTTTCTTCTTCGCAATTCTTCTTCTTCTTCTTCGTCGTCGTCGTCGTCTTCGAACGCTCACACAGCAACAATTGTTGTCTGCCATCTGCGCAAAACTGTGTTATGCTGCCGTTAAGTTAAGCACCTGACAAGTCAGGCCCAAGCATCCCACTTGGGCATGATTCATTGTCTTTTAGAAATGAAACGATAATTTTACACTGTGAACATTTTGACACATTGAAAGGTGACTTGGACAGAAAGGCGGAACAAAGGAATTAAAACGACACTGTGAAGCTGATAGCTAAGTGGTCAAATCAGAGGATGGAACTCATGGTCTCATAGGTACCCCCCCCCCCCCCACCTAACCCCCCCGTGAATGCCGGGAGGCTCTTTCAGTATAGATAGCATCCCCCACCTTCTGGGAATTACGTGCTAGAAATTTCCTCTTTTCTATCCCTTTGGTTTTTTCTTTGTTTTTTTTCCCTTATCTTTCTATCAAGGTTCTTTCTTGCCTTCTCAGTCCATTCTCCTTGCCTTTATTGTAAGCAAATATTACAATTGTTGTTGTTTTTTTTATCGAATGTTTCTGAAGTTCTGCCTGTGTGCTTTTGTTCTGGTGACAAGGCAGTGATCTAGTACACACTAGGAGTTAACATCAGTGCTGACTCCACTCTCTCCAAAGTCCTTCGGATGAGACTATAAACCGAGGCCCTGTGTGCGAACGCACGCTAAACATCTTGCGCACAACGTTAAATCCATTACGCTTTTCGAAAGAGTAGGCCATTGTGTGCCGGTGGGAACAGATGACAAGATTTACAAAACTGCATACACACGGGGACTGGATGTAAAAAAAAGCACATGAGTGTTTATTCCATATCCTCGAAAATAAATAAATAAATAAATAAATAAATAAATAAATAAATAAATAATACGATGGGCACAAATGTTCAGTCCTGGATATTAGCTGTGCATTTACGGCATTTTTGGTATGTGTCTTTTTGTACATTGATGAGGCCATTGACCTTTTTTTTTTTTTTTTTTTTGCACTTTTGGTTGTAAGCTGGGAATGATGAATTAATCAGAATGGCTGACATCCTCAGCACATTTTGATTTTATTGACCTTAAGGGATGAAATAGTTACGGTACTTTGTCATTTTTTTTCTCTTCCAGATTTTTTAAAATTCTTTTATTTCGAGGATAATGGAATAAGCCTGTGGCTTTCTTTACTTCCAATCCCCGTGTGTATGCAGTTTTGTAAATTTTGTCATCCTTCCACCGCACTCAATGGCCTACTCTTCCGAAAAGCGAACATGATTAATTCCAAAGTGTCTGCTGCGTTGCACACGACTCGGTTTATAGTATCATCCGAATGGACTTTGGGGGGGGGGGGGGGGGGGGGGGGGGGGGGGAGTCGGCACTAATGTAAACTCCAGAAGGAAAATCCTCTCGAACGGATTCGAACCCGCTCAGCAGATCACGAGTCAGTACTGTAGCCATTGACAGTGTTTGAAAAGAAGAAGATGGCTTTGATTTGAACCTTTACACCTTGATATCGTCTCTTGCTTACTTCCGCAAATATTCATCCAGATGATTTAAAGCTGGTAACGTGTTTTTACACCCACCACCACACCCACACCCACCACACATCAATTAGTTAATTATTTATAGTTGCAGTAACTAAATACTGTGATGACAGCCCTGTTATGGTCTTTGTGGTCAGTGGGAGCTATAAACTGCATGAAATGAAATAAAAGTTTATGGGTAACTGTGGGTGGGAGTCAAATCTCCACTGAGACGGTCATTATTTTCCTTTTTTTTTCCCATAAGAGTTGATTGATATTACTTCCCACTCATGCTTCCGGCATGTCTTTTGTCGGATGTGGCTACGCATCGAGGTTTTGGGTGAATGATGCTTGCAATAAACCTTTTTTTGCGCAAAACGCCCAAAACTTTCTGCTTTCTGTACACACTTTATATCACAGCACATTTCTCTGCGTGAAATTCGGGCTGCTCTCTCCTCGGGTAGAGTGTGTCGCCACAAGTGTACAGAGCCACCCATTATTTTTTGTTCTTTTTCCTGTCTGTAACTGTATTTGCTTCCCTATCAGAGTGGCTTTTTTCTACAGAACTTTGCCAGGGACAACCCTCCTGCTGTTGTGGGTTCTTTTACGTGCGCTAAATAATGATGTGTAACACACGGAACCTCGGTTTATCGTCTCATCCAAAAGACTAGCACCCAGACCACCACTCATGGTGTAATGGATGGGGGAAAAGTTCGGGGTTTAAACAGGATTCGAACCACCGCACACTCCGACCCGGACTTTTCGCTTTCTAGGCAGGTGTGTTACACCTAGACCACTGA
>CM060330.1:28507914-28515414 GCA_030674155.1 Stramonita haemastoma
CTACTCCAAAAATGCTCATATTCCCCCTAAATGATTTTTTTTTTATGATTACATTTGTCTTAGATGCTCCATGTTGTTATTTTTTTTAATCATCCGGGGGGGGGGGGGGGGGGGGAATCAACAACAAGGGTAGGCAAGTAGGTAGTGCCTGCCTCGCACTAAACATCTGCCACCGCGGAGAACGTGCGGAAATGAAAGCCTAACACCGTTTGACTGCTTGGCCCGTCTGCTTTGAGACTGTCCCCATACAGAATTTATGGATTTGCCCAGTTATCCCGATATTGCTTTCCAGGCAAGGTTTCATAGGCTTTGCTAGGGCCCACAGCTGCTTCCCTATAAATACACCGGTGTTGATATCGTTAGAATAATTTGGGGGCTATTTTTAGAGCTACTTTGCATATTGTTTCCAGGGTAGGAGGGGTGGTGGGAGGGGGGGGGTGTAGGTGAGGTTTAAAGTTGGATGTTTTGGGGTAGCTTACAGGAGGTAAGGAAATCTGGGAGGTGTTTTGTCATTGACTTATTGTTGTTGTAAGGTAATAAAGTTATTGATGGATTTATGCTTACATACATGCATACATACACACACACACCATAAATATATATATATATATATATATATGTATGTATGTATGTATGTATGTATGTATGTATGTATGTATGTATGTATGTATGTATGTATGTATGTATGTATAAACATATACAAGATTCAGTATTGAATTTGCCTGGACCCCTCTTAGGACATGGAGGATTTCAGTAAACAAAATCAATGTAACATGATAATTTGCATTAACAATAAAGGCATCAGAAACCTCAGCTTCTCTTGGAGCCAGCATATTGAGGGCAGCGCCCATCTCCTCTCCCTCGCTGCTTTACTTCCCTGACCCTAAAGAGGGCAGGTACCCATTTACATCTGGGTGAATGGGAGACTATACTGAAGCCAAAGTGGGCAAACAGTCACCCATTCACTTGGTATAGTACCACGCTCGATGCTGCTTAACGGTAGCTTGGGGAAAGCGAACGCTCTGACCACTGAGCTATACTGTCCCCAAAGTCGATGTATGATTGCATAGAATATTGCCAGGAACTTCAAAACTGTCATACTCATTGGGTAAACTTGTCATCCAGTATTTACTGACGCTCTCCCTGTGATTCCCTGATGGGATGAGTTAGGACAGAGTGCACATATTTATTCTGGGAGACCCACAGGGTTTTAAGCTTAGAAATGCTTGACCACAATATGTACGTGTGTTTTTAAAGTGTTGTGCCAAGATATGCCCGTGTTCACCACATACAGGAGCTCATTTTGAAAATAATAATAATTATAACAATAATGGTTATTAATGAGTATATAATAATAATAATAATAATAATAATATATAATAATAATAATAATAATAATAATAATAATAATATAATAATAATAATCATGTATGATGATGATGATGATGATGATGATGATGATGATGATGATGATGATGGATTGGTACGATGAGAGAGTGAGACGATGAGTGGACGATGACGAGACGAGATGACGATGACGAGAGACGACTGAACGATGATGATGATGATGATGATGATGATGATGATGACGACGATGATGATGATGATGATGATGATGATGACGATGATTACGACGACGACGACGACGAACGACGACGATGATGATGATGGATTCATTCATATAAGAAATATAATCTGTATAAGCTTTATTTTCTCATCTAAAGAACTTTCGGGGAGTGAAGTCAGCACTGATATGTTAATCCTGGGGGGGGGAGGATCCCCTTGAACAGGCGTCTCCGTGTTGGCTCAAACCTGGGCTCGAACCCTGGCCATCAGACCACGAGCGGGCGCTCTAACCACCAGGGTATCCCGTTGTTGCGTTGTTGGGCGTTCCCCAGCTTAACACCCTGGTTGTCACTTCGATTTGGTCATCCATCCTACCTAGGAATCCTCGTTAAACTGTTAGTACACACTAAATGAGAAGTTTGCGTGTTAGTGACTATTTCCAAGTCGCTCGTCCACACAGGGAGTGAGACTGTGATTTTAGAGTGTTGGTTGTTGCGTTGATTGTATTGAGAGAGAGAGAATAAGAGACAGAAAGAGAGACATAGACAGAGAGAGAAAGAAAGAGAGATAGAGATACATATAGACAGACAGACAGCAGGACAGACAGACAGACAAGACAGAGAGACAGAGACGTCGACAGGGATTCCTAGTTTTAGAATGTTATCCTCTATCGATCGTAAATTATACGCTGGAGAACGTTTTATTTTTATTTTTTAAAAAAGGGAAACCCTGTCTGTGTTTGCTTTTGTCTTGTCTCTTGGGTGTCTGACTGAGGGTATGTCTGTCTGTCATGTCCGTCCGTCCGTCCGTCCGTCCGTCGTCGTCTTCTGTCTGTCCGTCTGTCCTCGGTCTGTCTGTCTTCGTGGACCAAAGCATCCAAAGCAGGCTAATGCGTTGATCCTTAGTCAGAAAGTGTAGTTATAACAGCAATGTTGCACTCGATCAAGAAGTCTGCTAAATCAGTCAAGTAGATGTGATAATGAGAGGGTGGGAGAGAGAGGATGGGTGGGGAGGGAGAGAGAGAGGGGGAGAGAGAGGAAGAGAGAGAGGGGGAGGGAGAGAGATAGAGAGAGGGGGCAAGAGAGGGAGGTGAGGAGAGGGGGAGGGGGGGGGAGGAGTGAGAGAGTGGGGAGGAGAGAAGGGGGGGGGAGGGAGAGAGGGAGAGAGAGAGGAAGAGAGAGGGTGAGGGTGAGAGGGGTAGAGAGAGGAAAGAGAGAGAGGGGGGAGGGGATAGAGAGAGAGGAAGAGAGGGAGAGAAAAAGAGAGGAGAGAGAGAGAGGGGGGGGAGAGAAGGAGGAGAGAGAGGAGAGAAGAGAGAGAGAGAGAGAGAGAAGAGAGAGAGGAGAGAGGAGAGATGTGAGGGGGAGAGGAGACAGAGAGGGAGACAGAGAGATACCGACGAGACTCAGTAGACAGACAGAACAGACAGATAGACAGAGACACAGTGGGTAGGTAGGTTAGGGGATTTTCCTCTTCAAGTAGCGACTGAACGTTAGATTTGCTTGCCTTGTTATTGTTGTTATATATTGCTGTTGTAGTCGTTGTTGTTGCTCTAGTAGTCGTTGGTTTGTAGTTGTTGTGTTGTTGTATAGTTGTTGTTGAATACAGCGTAGAGTAACAGCATAAACAGTGCCCGGACGAACTGCTAGACGGTCTTGAAACAATTATCGTTAACAGCAATAACAACAACAATACCACCACCACCACCAATAATTCTATCACAACCACCACCACCACCAACCATACCAACAACAATGTCAACAAAACACCAGAGTAACAACAACAACAACAACAACAGCGTCACAACACCAACAAAACTCATATCCACTACCAACAACAGTATCAGCAACAGCAACATCATCATCAACAAACACACACAACCAATAACAACAACAATAACAACAACAACACGTAAACATAAACACAACACGATCGTTAACTGCTGACTAAAGGAACACTGGACTGATGTCGCACCATCTCATCATCATCATCTCTCGCATTCTGGTCTTGGCACGTGGAGATTTCCTCTAATCCAGCGATGTATATCGTCTGCCAATACTCAAACCTGGCCATCTATCCACGCAAGCTGTTGACTTCGAAATAATCCCGTGGGGCAAAATCAATAGGGGGGGGGGGGGGGGGGGGGGAGGCGAAGAAAACTAAAACTGAGCAAGAGGCAGCTTCCTTTTGTAATGTCTGAGCCCTTGTACTTTTGTCAGCTTAAGGAGGGGGGGGGGTGGGGGGGGGGTAGAAAGGGGGGGGGGGCTGAAATGATCAATGACAACTCCGTGGCCAATTTTCTTCTTCATTTAGAAAGGGATCTAGGGTGGTTAGACCCTAGGTGTGACGCCATGATTATAATGGTGTTCCAGGGGTTGCCGGTTCGATTCCGCTAGGTAGCTTTGATCTTTTCTGTGTACAAATGTGATTTATGCTTAAAGGGTTGATTAGGAAAGTGGGTGTTGACAGTGAACCCGATTCGAATACAGAAACAAGCAAACAAACAAAACGTTAAAAAAAACAGTCGAGGAAATAATCAAACAGAAACAAAAACCTAGCCAGCCAAACCAACACCAACCAACCAACCAACAACACCAACCATCAATAACCGAGCCAACCAACTAATCAATAACGACCAACCAACCAGCCAACAAGCTAACCTGCCAACCAAGCAAATGGTGGATCGGTGGTCTAGAGGTAATGCGCCTGCCTAGAAAGCAAAACTCCGGGTCGGAGTGTGCGGTGGTTCGAACCCCGTTTGGGCCAAAAGCGTTTCCTCCATCCATAGACCATGAGTGGTGGTCTGGGTGATAGTCTTTCGGATGAGACATAAACTGAAACCCAGTGTGTTACACACCATTATTCAGTGCACGTAAAAGAACCTCACGGCAGCAAGAGGGTTGTCCCTGGCAAAGTTCTGTAGAAAAAAGCCACTCTGATAGGTAAACAAATTAATACAGTAGCAAACAGGAAAAAAAAGGTGGCGACGCTCTCTGGCCGGGGGGAAACACGCAGCAATAGCAACAATAGAATCTTATCCAAACCCTGAACATTGTCAAAATTGGGTGGGCTTAATGGTGTTGTGTTGTTGTTGTTGTTACTGTTAATGGTGGTGGTTGTATTATTGTTGGTACTGGACTTGCTGTTTTTGGTATCGGTGTTGTTGCTGTTGTTAGTGGTGTTCGTATTGCTATTTGTAATGGTGGTGGTGGTAGTATTGTCGTTGTTGGAACTGGTAGTTGCTGTTGTTGTTGTTGTTGTGTTGTTGTTGTTGTTCAGCTGCTGCAGGTATTATATTGTTTTTGTTGAAATTTTCCCTGTGCGATTTTTGTTTTATTATTAAAGTTTGGTTGTTGGATAATTATGTAATGTGTTTATCAACTTGTTGCTTGCTGGCAGTTTGTTTGCTTGCTTGTTGCTGATGTCGTTCTTTTTTTTCTTATTCTGGGTGTAGACAGACGTTTTGGTTGTTGATGTTGTTGTTCTTCTTGTTGTTGAGCATGCCCCATTTTAAGCACAGGGGGTCACCCAGAATATTGACCTAATCTCGCTCATCCCACCTGGGAATAACAGTAAAAGTACACAGTCGTTGTGTAGTTTTCGCGTTTTGCTTTTTTCAAGGAGGTAAAAGGTAAAGGTGTCCCAAAACCTATATGGTCGTAAGGAAGCGAGGCATCAGAGACTCAGCTTCTCTAGGGGCCAGCATAATGAGGGCGGCGCGCATCTCCTCTCCCTCGCTGCTTTACCTTCCCTGACCCTTAAGAGGTAAGGTACCCATTGACATCTTGTTGAACTGGGGGACTGGACTGAAGCCAAGGCACGCAAACGGTCACCCATTCTTTTGGTAACCACGCTCGATGCTGCTTCAAATTGGCTAGGGGAAAGCAAGTGCTCTGACCACTGATGTATCCCGTCCTTTTTCAAATACACCCCGCCATATAGGCAGACATACTCCGCCTTCATGGGAGTTTCCCCCCACTCCTTTAATAGTCATGCAAACAGAAACATAGACACGTCTGGTGGCGATGGTTCTCCAGGGTGGGGTTGAGGGACAGGAGTGGGGGGGAGGGGGGGAAGCAGTCCACCAACATCCTCCTATACAGAGATCAGTGGTCTGGGAGGGCTGCAGGGGATCGTAGAACTCAGCAGAGATTAATAAAGGGTACCTGCCCTGTTATGGTTAGGGAAGGTAAACCAGCGAGGGAGAGGAGATGGGCACCATCCTCAATATGCTGTCCCCTAGAGAGCTGAGGTCTCTAATGCCTCGCTCCCCTACGACCCCCTAGGTTATGGGACACCTTTACCTTTTACTTTTCCTATGAGCTCGTTATGAACGAAGACACTACAGACAGCGACAGACAGACAGACAGACAGACAGACAGACAGACAGACAATGAAGATGAATGTATGGGTTCAAACGGGGATTAAACCCGCGATTTCTTAATTTGTAGCTGAGTCCGTTTCTTCCTAGATTTACACCCCCCCCCCCCCCCCCCACCCCCCAACCCAATTTCTGTATTAAGAAAGAGAGGAATCTGAGACAGCGATAAGAAAAGGCGGCAGACTTTGCAGAAAGTATTTTCCCTTATCTGTATTGGCACAGGATAGTGTATTAAGGTCATCTGTTGCTGTACAGTTTATCCTAGACTTATTTATGTTGACAACGGAGGCGAGAACTGACTAGAGATGCAGCTAACCATCGTACCGCTTTCAGCCACGGCAGACTTCTCTCTATGAAATTCGGGCTGCTCATCCTGGGAAGAACGCGTCGCCACAAGAGCAGCGCCACCCATTTTTGTCCCCTGTCTGCAACTGTATTGTTTTTCTATCATTGGCTTTTTTTCTACAGAATTTTGCCTAGGAGCAACTCCCTTGTTGCCGTGGGTTTTTTACGTGCGCTAAATAATTATGAATAACACACGGGACTTAGGTTTATCGTTTCATCCGAAAGACTAGCAGCCAGATCACCACTCATGGTCTAATGGATGGAGAAGGAGGGGTAGTTTCTTGCCCAAACAGGGATCCAACCACCGCTAATTTCCGACCCGACTTTTCGCTTTCTAGGCAGGCGCGTTACCTCTAGACCACCGATCCACCAGGAGGTGTCAACTTTTCTGCAAAGTCAGATTTTTTGTCGTCTTGTTGTTATTATTATTGCTGTTGTTGTTGATGTTGATGTTGTTGCCAATTTCCTTTACTTGTTACTTTCTTTTGTCTATTTTACTTTCGATTGTTGATTTCACTTCTCACAGAGAGAGAGACAGAGAGACAGAGACAGAGAGACAGAGAGAAGAGCGAGACGAGAGAGAGACACAGAGAAGAGACAGAGAGAGACAAAGGCAGAGACAGAGACAGAGAGAGAGAAGACTTTCACAACGAAGTTCACAGCCATGAGAAAAAGGCAAGCAGCAGCACAGCAGAACTTCACACAAAGTATTTGTCAGTTAGCCTATCTATCTATATTGACACAGTCAGCTCATCTTGTACTACAAAGTTTACCGCAAGACTTCTTCTTCACAAAGGCAAAGAGCTGACTAGATACGTTTGCTATCGACCAGAGAATGAATGCACACATCCCCTCTTTTACCCAGGGCAAGAGTTATTAGCATGTCGGCGCTGGACCCCACGTCGTGAAGCTTTGACAACAATAAGGAGAGCACAGCCTCGCTTGCCCCAGCCAGCCTCACTTCTTTCCCCTCCAATTGATTTTGACCCCGGGCATATTTTATTAGGATGCCGACAGCTGGGGGGGGGGGTGCCTTATATCTAGGTAAGATCTGTAAAGATGGTGGGGATCTTGGCCAACACTGGCTGTTGTACGCTGGATTAACTCGCATCTCTGCCTGTTTGGCCACACTGAAAGGTGATGAGGATTTGTTAGATATAAATATATTATTGCTAGTGTAGTATGTGGAGCAAGTGTTCTTTTCTAGT
>CM060330.1:28527914-28537914 GCA_030674155.1 Stramonita haemastoma
TGGTTGTGGTGTGATTTGGTGTGGTGTGGTGTGGTGTGATGGGGTGTGGTGTGGTGTGGTATGGTGTGGTGTAGTGTGGTGTGGTTGTGGTGTGGTGTAATATGGCGTGATGGGATGGGGTGTAGTGTGGTGTGGTGTGGTATGGCGAGATGGGATGGGGTGTGGTATGGTATGGTATGGTGGATAATGGTGCTGCGCATTGAGTTTAGGAATGTGTTGAGAAGTTGCAAGGACGGTTGGTATAGGCTGAGTTGTGTTGCACTGGGTTTGATCGTGTCGTGTTGTGTTAGGTTGTATTGTGTTGTATTGCATTATTGCATCGTGTTGTATTGAAATGCCGTGCGTTGCGCTTTCTTTTCCTTCTGGCTTTGTCTTCCGTCATCAGTTCCTCGTCTTGTCTTGTCTTGTCTTGGGACAGGATAGCCTAGTGGTTAGAACATTGCACTCACAAACTGATGAACCGGGTTCGATTCCCGTTCAAGAAGATTTTCCCCGGCCCCTGGAGTTAACATCAGTGCAGACTCCACTCTCCCCAAAAAGTCTTTTGGATGAGACTATAAACCGAGGCCCCCTCAGCGAAAGCAAACCAGAACATCTTGTGCATACGTTAAATCTGTTCCGCAGTACATACATTTTTTAAAAACAAATTTCACACGAGAGAACTCTGCCGTGACTGAAAGTGATGGGATATACAATGAAGTGTCTGTTTTCGCGGAAGGTCCATATAATATGTTTCTAGGTTTTCCCTTGAAAAAAAACACACACAGACAGTTATCCAGAGTCAATGTTAGGTTTGTATGTTTCCTGTTTAGCTCTTGGAGAAAACATTACACACATTTATCCACAGTCAATGTTAGGTTTGTATGTTTCCTGTTTAGCTCTTGGAGAAAACATTACACACATTTATCCATAGTCAGTTTTGGTTTGTGTGTTTCTAGCTTATCCCTTGCAGAAAACATCACACACAGTTATCCACAGTCAATGTTGTTTTGTTGCTGTTGATGCTTATTTTTCTTCACTGAAAATTCTAGGGATTGTAGAATAAGTTCATTGGTAACAGACTGGAATCTGTGATGGCGAGATGCACGGGGAGAAGGTACCCTATTCAAAACATCGTCTTTGGGCACGGCCAGCACAAATCATCTGCAGCTGTGCACCTATGTAAAACAGACAATTCTGTAGCACTATTCCTGTCAGCTGATACTAACTAGATTATTTATCATTGTTCTCTTCTTTTTTTTTCAAACAAAAAAGAGGGGAGGAGGGGGTTGGCGAATAACTGGAGTCAAAAGGTTAGACTGTGAGAGACGAGTGTACTTTCTCTTTTCTCTCTTTTTTTACTTGTTTCATTCTCGCTTTTTCTCTTTCCAGTCTTGTTGCCTCTCCCTTTCCTTATTTCTTTTTCGTCTTTTACTCTCTGGTTTGCCTTCTCTGTGCTTCTGTCTGTGTGTCTCTGTCTGTGTGTACCAGTATGTATCTGTGTGTATTTGTGTGTAGCTGTGTGGATTTGTGTATAGCTGTGTGTATCTGTCTGTCTCTGTCTCTGTCTTTCTATCTCTCTCTCTTTAATTTGTTAGGGAAGAACAAAAGCTGAATCGAAAAGATAAAAATATACATTCCGTTTTTAGATTTTGCGTGCACAAATACCTATTTTGTTCAAAGGACATAAATTCTTAACGCAAAAAAATGTATTGAGATCGCCAGAAGTGGAATATTGACATTGTGACTAGTTTGTATAATTATATGCAATACAGAATATGCATAAGCGCCCATATATATATATAGATGCATGCATAGATATCTATCAACACGCATATATAGAAACCACAATACTTGCTCAAATGCATACATGCACACATACATACATGCATACATACATACATACATACATACATACATACATGCATACATACATACATACATACATACATACATACATACATACATACATACATACATACATACATACATACATACATACATACATACATACATACATACACACATACACACACATACACACACATACACACATACACACACATACACACACATACACACATACATACACACATACATACACACACGCATACACGCATACACGCATACACGCATACACGCATACATACATACATACATACATACATACATACATACATATACATACATACATACATACATACATACATACATACATACATACATATATACATACATACATACATACATACATACAAATGTAGATTCTAGAGGGTGTAGTTTATTTATTTATTTATATATTTATTTATTTATTCTTTTATATCGAGGATAATAGGATAAGCACTCTTGTGCTTTTTTACATCCACTCCCTGTGTGTATACAGTTTTGTAAATGTCATCGGTTCCCACCGGCACACGATGGCCTACTCTTACGCAAAGCGGAACAGAATTTAACGTGTGCGCAAGATGTTCTGCGTGCGTTTGCACACGGGGCTCGGTTTACAGTCACATCCAAAGGCACGGAAGTCTGTTTGCCTGTCTGTTTGCCTGTCTGTTTGTCTGTCTGTCCCTGTTTGTCTACCAGATAGGTCTTTATGTGGGACAGAATAATGCCATATATTTTTTTCTTATTTTTCGGGGGAGGGGGGGGGGAGAGATTAACTCACTTGTGTTGGCTGATTACGTGGCTGACTGATACGTCAGGTCAGGCAGCAGTATGCCATGGTGACCTAGTTAGCTTACCACGGCATTGATTTTTACACCACAGTCTTCTGTGTCTCTCCCTCACCCCAATACAGACACAGCTGGCAAAGCTGTCTTTTTCACACCAAAAAAACAACAGCAAGCACAGACCCGAATAGCCACAATGAAAAGTGTGGAAAACAGTACTATAAAATAAGTGTGAATACAGTACTGAAAAGTGATGTGTGGATGTAGTACTGAAAAATGATGTGTGAATACTGTACTTAAAAAAAAAAAGGAAGTGTGAATAAGTACTAAAGTGTGAATGTATTACTCAAAATGAAGAGTGAATGCAGGACTAAAAAATAAAGTGAGAATGCAGTACTAAAGTGTGAATGCAGTACTAAAGTGTGAATGCAGTACTAAAGTGTGAATGCAGTACTAAAGTGTGAATGCAGTACTAAAGTGTGAATGCAGTACTAAAGTGTGAATGCAGTACTAAAGTGTGAATGCAGTACTAAAGTGTGAATGCAGTACTAAAGTGTGAATGCAGTACTTAAGTGTGAATGCAGTACTTAAGTGTGAATGCAGTACTAAAGTGTGAATGCAGCACTAAAAATGGAGTCGTGTCAATACAGTACTAAAGTGTGAATACAGTACTAAAATTGAGGAGTGTCAATACAGTACTAAAGTGTGAATACAGTACTAAAAATGGTGAGTGTCAATACAGTACTAAAGTGTGAATACAGTACTAAAAATGGAGTGTCAATACAGTACTAAAGTGTGAATGCAGCACTAAAAATGTGAAGTGTGCAATACAGTACTAAAGTGTGAATACAGTACTAAAAATGGAGTGTCAATACAGTACTAAAGTGTGAATACAGTACTAAAAATGGAGTGTCAATACAGTACTAAAGTGTGAATACAGTACTAAAAATGGAGTGTCAATACAGTACTAAAGTGTGAATGCAGCACTAAAAATGGAGTGTCAATACAGTACTAAAGTGTGAATACAGTACTAAAAATGGAGTGTCAATACAGTACTAAAGTGTGAATACAGTACTAAAATGTGAATGCGTTACTATAAAAAAAAAAAAGGTGGTGAATACAGTACTAAAAATGAAGTGTGAATACAGTACTAAAAATGAAGTGTGAATACAGTACTAAAAATGAAGTGTGAATACAGTACTAAAAATGAAGTGTGAATACAGCACTGAAAAATGAAGTGTGAATACAGCACTGAAAATGAAGTGTGAATACAGTACTAAAAATGAAGTGTGAATACAGTACTAAAAATGAAGTGTGAATACAGCACTGAAAATGAAGTGTGAGTTACAGTACTAAAAATGAAGTGTGAATACAGTACTAAAAATGAAGTGTGAATACAGCACTAAAAATGAAGTGTGAGTACAGCACTAAAAATGAATTGTGAATACAGTACTAAAAATGAAGTGTGAGTACAGCACTAAAAATGAAGTGTGAATACAGTACTAAAAATGAAGTGTGAATACAGCACTAAAAATGAAGTGTGAATACAGGACTAAAAGCAAAGTGTGAATTCAGTTCTAAAAATTGAGGTGTGAATACAACACTAAAAATGAAGTGTTAATACAGAGCTAAAATTAAGTGTGAATACAGCACTAAAAACGAAGTGTGAATACAGGACTAAAAGCAAAGTGTGAATTCAGTTCTAAAAATTGAAGTGTGAATACAACACTAAAAATGAAGTGTTAATACAGAGCTAAAATGAAGTGTGAATACAGTACTAAAAATAAAGTGAGAATGCAGTACTAAAAATAAAGTGTGAATACAGTACTAAAAATAAAGTGTGAATACAGTACTAAATATGAAGTGAGAATGCAGAACTAAAAATAAAGTGAGAATGCAGTACTAAAAATAAAGTGTGAATGCAGTACTAAAGTGTGAATACAGTACTAAAGTGCAAATGCAGTACTAAAAATGAAGTGTGAATACAGTACTAAAGTGAGAATACAGTACTAAAAATGAAATGAGAATACAGTACTAAAAATGAAGTGTCAAAACAGTACTAAAAATAAAGTATGAACACAGTGCTAAAAAGGTGTGACTCTACATTATCTTGACGCAAAACACTGCTTTTGGGGCATTTTTATGAACAGTAGACCAACTTTACTGGAATGCAGCTGTTGAGATGTATCTAGGCCATACGTTACGAAACCTTGTAGTTATTTTTTTTTAATGATTATGTTTACTCCATCCTGATATGCACAATATAGGTGGGAATATATAGACTTTAAACAGTCGATAGCCAAGCTGCTGCAAAGCAACCCTTTGTTTGATTTGGGAAAAGATTTGACAAAACCTAATAACTCCATTTTGTAAATGATTATAGTACTCTTCATTTTCTTATCAAAACAATTTTTACAGTAATCGCGTAGAATTGTGCAGGCGTAATTGATAACGCCTCAAAGTAGTTTTGCTAAAGTGCTCTGAATTCTAGCATATGCTGTAAATTCCTTGAAATCATAGGTGGATAAAGTTGCTATGTTTTGGCTAACTGGAAAAATCTTCCTCTTTTTCCTGAACCGTTTTATTTCATGTTAAAAAATATATATATATTATACCACTTTTTGTCACAGCAGGTTTCTCCCGTGTGAATTTCGGGCTGCTCTCCCCGGGGAGAGCGCGTCACCACAAGTGCAGTGCCACCCATTATTTTTTTCTTTTACCTGTCTGCAACTGCAATTGCTTCCCTATCAGAGTGGCTTTTAATCTACAAAATTTAGCCAGAGACAACCCTCTTATTGCCGTGAGTTCTTTTACGTGCGCTTAATAATGAAGTGTAAAACACGGGACCTCGGTTTATCGTCTCATCCGAAAGACTACCACCCAGACCGCCACTCATGGTCTAATGGAGAGGGGAAATTCATATGGCGAAGACTGGTTGTATTTGTTTAGAGGAAGAAAGGAACGCATGAGACGTAGCAATGTGTGCACTTAACTAACATAGGATTGTGGATTCGCACAGTATACGTTTATGTCATGATCAGGGTCTGGTACTATTCCAGTTCTCTTTTTCAATATCGATCCATACCACATTACACTAAAGCATACTGCTACCACCCATGCTACGCCTTGCCATGGATCGCTGGTTCAAAGATAAACAGACTTGCCTGGAAAGCGTGAGTGCAGGTTCAATCCCCGTTTTGTGCCCCAAACTCCCCCCCCCCCCCCCTTCAATCCACTAGATGTGAGTGAGGATCTGGGTACTAGTCTTTCCAATCAAACGATAAACGGAGGTTCTGTGTGCAACACGTATTCCGCGTACGTAAAAGAACCAAGGCAACAGAAGATTTGTTCCTGGTAAAAATTTGTAGAAACACCAATCAGAGGTATGGTCAATGCAGGCTTAAAACTGAAACACCAATCAGAGGTATGGTCAATGCAGCCTTAAAACTGAAACACCAATCAGAGGTATGGTCAATGCAGGCTTAAAACTGAAACACCAATCAGAGGTATGGTCAATGCAGGCTTAAAACTGAAACACCAATCAGGGGTACTCTGTCATTGCAGATCTGAAAATGAAACAATCAATCAGAAAAGAGGTCATCATATAAATGAAACTGAAACAAACAAACAGAAAAGAGGTCATCACAGATCTAAAACTGAAACAAACAGACAGAAAAGAGGTCATCACAGATCTAAAACTGAAACAAACAAACAGAAAAGAGGTCATCACAGATCTAAAACTGAAACAAACAAACAGAAAAGAGGTCATCACAGATCTAAAACTGAAACAAACAGACAGAAAAGAGGTCATCACAGATCTAAAACTGAAACAAACAGACAGAAAAGAGGTCATCACAGATCTAAAACTGAAACAAACAGACAGAAAAGAGGTCATCACAGATCTAAAACTAAAACAAACAGAAAATGGGTCATCACAGATATAAAACTGAAACAAACAGAAAAGAGGTCATCATAGAACTGAAACTAAAACAAACAATCAGAAAAGAGGTCATCATCTAACTGGGGAAACAAATACACTTGCATGCAGGAAAAAAAATTTAAAATGGGTAGGCGCTGCACATGTGGCGACGCGCTCTCCCCGGGAGAGACAGCCCGAATTTCACGCAGAGAAATCTGCCGTGACATAAAGTGGTACAAAATACAAAATACAAAAAAACTGGAACTGAAACAGTCAGAAAAGAGGTCACCATCTAACTGTAACTGAATCCACAATAAACTGACAGTTGAGGTCATCGTCACAGAGATGAAACTGAAACAACAATTAAAGCAGGGATCATCCGAGGTCAGGGCATGACTCTACTTTGTGTTGTGGCGCCAGCTGCAAGTGTTACACGAATGGAGTTGGACTGTAGCTAGCTGTAAATTACTGTGGCTGGGCGTTTCTTAGCTTTACACTTAATATGGGGATCATCGAAAATATGCCTAGCGTCTCACTGATCCAACCTAGGAATCACTGTAAGAATGTTTATGTTGTTCCTTGGCTAGAGCTCCGAGGTTCTTCAGCAAGGTGAGATTTTTGTATATATACGGAGTCCCACAGAGACCAGTTCTTGGTCCTGTTTTTTTTTCACTCTCTACACTGCTCCACTGTCACGTATAGTAAACCGACATCAGATCAATCAATTTATTTGAAAAAATTGGAAGTCGCTATGCCAAGACCTTGTCCTAACTTGAAGACAAGTCTCAGCACACAAACACTTGCAAATCATTAAACAAAAACCCAGCTTGATGTATACCTAGGGACTTTCCTCTAGTATCAATAACTGACAGAATTTTTTATTTTATCATTTTAAAGGCTGGGAAATTAGGTATGTGTGGCTGACCAACCAAAAAAACAATAGCCTTGACATCCGTCAGCTTCGTTCTCATTCCTGTTGCCCGGGGTATTTCCTGTTGTATAGTGCAGACAGACAGACAGGCAGGCAGACAGGCAGGCAGGCAGGCAGGCAGGCAGGCAAACAGGCAGGCAGGCAGGCAGGCCCATTAGGGACAGGTTGGGGTTAATGATGACATGATAGGTGGTAATGCTTGTGATTAACGGAGATAGCTGTTTTAATGCATTTGTATTTTATAATGGGTTGATGGGTTTTGTTGTGGGTTGTTGTTTTTTTTACATGCTAACCTGTACTTACTAAGTGGGAGTAAGAGTAGGCCATTGTGTGCCGGTTGGGAACAGATGACAAGATTGATTTACATTAATTTTTTGGTTTTTTTAATTATTTAATCTTTTATATCGAGGATAATAGAATAAGCACTCGTGTGCTTTTTGCATCCAGTCCCCGTGTGAATGCAGTTTTGTAAATCTTGTCATCTGTTCCCGCCGGCACACGATGGCCTACTCTTACGGAAAGCGGAACAGGGTTTAACGTGTGCGCAAGATGTTCTGCGTACGTTTGCACACGGGGCGTCGGTTTATAGTCTCATCCGAAAAACTTTTGGGGAGCGTGGAGTCAGCACTGATGTTAACTCCAGAGGAAAAAATCCCCTCGAACGGGAATCGAACCTGGGTCGTCAAATTGCGAGCGCAATGTTCTGACCACTAGGCTATCCCGTCCCCCCTACAAAACTGTATACACACGGGGACTGGATGTAAAAAAAAAAAGCACATGAGTGCTTATTCTATTATGCTCGATATAAAAGAATAAAATGGAAAAAAAGGATTCTGTTTGGGTTTTGTTGTTGTTTTGTTGTTTTTGTGTGTGGTCTTTTGATTTGGGGGGTTTGTTTTCTTTTTTGTTTTTGTTTTGGATTTATAGTTTTGTTTTCTTTTGTTTTGGGGGGGAGGAGGGGGATTTTTGCTGGTAGTGGTTTTTTTTAGTTTTTTTTACCCCTTCTCTTTCTCTGTTCAGATATCTGTTTCAGTGACTTTGTCTTTGTCAGTGTTTCTCTGCATCTGTGTGTATGTGTGTGTGTGTGTGTGTGTGTGTGTGTGTGTGTGTGTGTGTGTGTGTGTGTGTGTGTGTGTGTGTGTGTGTGTGTGTGTGTGTGTTGTGTCTCTGTGTTGTGTGTGTGTGTGTATGTGTCTGTCCGTCTGTCTGTCTGTCTGTTTGTCTTTCTGTCTGCCTGCCTGTCTGTCTTTCTGTCTGTCTCTGTCTCTTTCTCTGCTTCTGTACCTCTTTCTGTCTCTAGCTATTTATTTGTCTGTCTACCTTCTCTCTCTCTCTCTCTCTCTCTCTCTCTCTCTCTCTCTCCTCTCCTCTCTCTCCTCTCTCTCTCTCTCTCTCTCTCTCTCTCTCTCTCTAACATCTCATCTACTGCATGACAATAAATCCAAACTACCCAAAAGGAAAGAAAAGGGGGATGGGAGAGGGAGAGTGAGTGGGGGGGGCTTGGGGGCAAGGAAGATGCATAGCTTAGATGGGAAAGGGAGGGGACCTCAATTTGAAGCATAGGAAAGGCAACTTTTTGATATTATAAACTGCATTAAATGTCTTAATTAACAGAGTAGAATATTAAGTTGAATGATATTATGTCTTATCATACAATGTTTCATAAACAAACTGTTATATAAACAGATTTATATAAAAAAAAATATGCGTGCGCGTGTATGTGAATGTGCACAATCTGTGTGTGTGTGTGTGTGTGTGTGTGTGTGTGTGTGGTGTGTGTGTGTGTGTGTGTGTGTGTGTGTGTGTGTCTGTCTGTCTGTCTGTCTGTCTGTCTGTCTGTCTGTCTGTCTCTGTCTCTCTCTCTCTGTCTCTCTCTCTCTCTCTCTCTCTCTCTCTCTCTGTCTCTGTCTCTCTCTCTCTCTCTCTCTCTCTCTCTCTCTCTCTCTCTCTCTCTCTCTCTCTCTCTCTCTCTCTCTCTCTCTCTCTCTCTCTCTCTCTCTTTCTCTCTCTCTCTCTCTCTGTCTCACTGTCTCTCTGTCTCTTTCTCTGTATGTGAATGTGCACACTGTGTGTGTGTGTGTGTGTACGTGTGTGTGTGTATGTGTGTTTGTACGTGTGTGAGTGTGTTCGGGCAGTGCGTGAGTGTGTAAAAGCGCCCGCATAGTGGCGTGCGCATGAGGGCATGTATTTTTATTCTGGCAAGTTTATGACTGGCTTAGGTATTACTGATGTTTGGGGGCTTTTTATCTTGTAATGTGTGCGTGCTAATGTTCGGATCATGTGTTGTTGTTTCTTTTCTATGATTAAATTATTTCCTATGAACGGATATATTTTTATTTATGGCTTGTGAACCATTTGAGCGTTTGATTTGAAATTGAAGTGAATTGCAATTGTGATATGTCCATATTAGACATAAACTTTTTAGTCATTAGTTTTCTTGATTGCTTATTAATTTTTGTGGGCATATAATTATATGCCCAGTTTTTCCCTCTCCTTATTCAG
>CM060330.1:28545414-28549562 GCA_030674155.1 Stramonita haemastoma
GTTTTTCCATGCTTCATACTATCTATAGCTTTACTTATTTCTTCTCCAGATATTTCTTTGTTTAGTTCGTGCTCATCTTCTTCGGATGAATTTATAGCTGTATGTGTATGCTAATTAAGTGCAGTGTCATTGCTTTGAAACACATTTTTTTTAATGATTTAAGCCCAGTTTGAAGTTTTTATGTTATTTGTAAAATTACAGCCCATACTTCTAAGTTCTTTCCAGAAAAAGATGGGTTAACAATGTTTGCAGTGAGAAGAGAGAGAGTGTGTGTTGGGGGGAAGAGAAAGAGAGAGAGACAGAGACAGAGACAGAGAGCTCACCACCACTAAGCTAGGCAACCCCCCCTCCCCCCCCCCCCCCACAAAAAAAAAAATAATAAACCCTCAATAAAATCTTACAGCATGACTTGAAACGCTTGGCTGAACTCATTTGACAACGCACTACTCAAATTTATTAATTACACCTACCCATCAAATAACCCGGCCACCGTGACCAGTTAGATGCAAATCACCATTTTTCTTTTCTTTTCTTTTCTGTCTTTCCGTCTCTCCAGGCCCCCTCCATTTCTCGTCATTTCATTATCTAGTTATTAAATCACTATGTACCTCAACACCCAAAAATGAAACAAACAAATAAAATAAAAAATAACGAACAAAAAAGTGTACCAAAAAGACTAGTTAATAAATCACTAAGCACGTCAAATTAAAAAAAAAAACCGCAAAGCAGACCAAAAAAAAAGGAATAAAAAAGCGAAAAAAAAAAAAAGAATCCAAGATTATTTCTAGGATCAAAACGAAAAAAGGGGGTCGAGAGAGGTGGGAGAGGGGTGGGGGAGGGAGGAAAGGAGAAAAGGAAGAGGGTGGGGGGGGGGGGGGGGGTAGCTGCATATTCAGTCTCTATAGACTATGAGGGATGTTGCCAGCTGTTACCCCGAGGAAGTCTATTCTGCGTGGTAAATGGTTTATAGAAATGACACAGGCAAAAAAGCGCATTAATTCATGCCCAGTCGTTAGGTACTGTCATCTACTATTACCTACCTACCTACCTACCTACCTTCTGCCTGCCTACCTACCTACCTACCTATCTACCATACCTACCTACCTACCTACATGCATACATACATGCATACATGCATGCATGCATGCATACATACATACATACATACATACATACATACAACATACATACATACATACGTACATACGTACATACGTACTATACGTACATACGTACATACATACATACATACATACATACATACATACATACATACATTACATACATACGTACGTACCTACGTACCTACGTACCTACGTACCTACGTACGTCCTACGTACCTACGTACGTACGTACATACCTACGTACGTACGTACCTACCTACGTACCTACGTACCTACGTACCTACGTACCTACGTACATACATACATACATACATACATACATACATACATACATACTACATACATACATACATACATACAAATACATAGCCTGTGGTCAGAAACATTTACGCTGGCAATTTGACGACCCGGGTTCGAGTCCGGTGGAGGACATTTTTCTCCTGGAGTTAACATCAGTGCTGACTCCACTCTCCTCAAAAGTCCTTCGGATGAGACTTTAAACTGAGGGCCCCCGTGTGCGAACGCACGGAGAACATTTTGCGCACACGTTAAATCCTGTTCCGCTTTTCGTAAGAGTAGGCCATCGTGTGCCGGTGGGAACAGATGACAATATTTACAAAAACTGCATACACACGGGGGGCCGGATGAAAAAAAAAGCACATGACTGCTTATTCTGTTATCCTCGATATAAAAGAATAGATATAAAAGAATAAATATAAATATATGAATATAAATATAACATACTACATACATACATACATACATACATACATACATACATACATACATACATAACATACATACATACATACACACACACACATACATACATACATACATACTACATACATACATACATACATACATACATACATACTACATACATACATACATACATACATACATACATACATACATACATACATACATACTACATACATACATACATACCATACTACATGCATTACCTATTCGAGCACGTTTGCAAGCCAAGTGTTCAGCTGCAGAGCTTTAGAACTTGTATGGCATACCCCTCATCCCTCTAACCAACAACACACACACACACACACACACACACACACACACACACACACACACACACACACACACACACCACAACATCCTCAAGGCATCGCGTGGCAAATCCAAACTAAGTGGACACCGTGTGTGTGTGTGTGTGTGTGTGTGTGTGGTGTGTGTGGTGTTGTGTGTGTGTGTGTGTGTGTGTTTGTGTTTGTGTGTGAGAGAGAGAGAGAAAAGATGAGAGACAGACAGACAGACAGACAGACGAGACAGAGTCAGGTTTAAGAAAAAAATGCTGACTTTCATTGAAAAATTTAATTTGCAGGTGAAACGAAAGTGTGGATTCATTTTCTGTGGTCAGAGACGCAAGTTGGTATTGCGCAAGAAAGATTTGAGTTTTCGCCAGATGGAGAATGTTGGTCAGTTTAGAAATATATCGATAAAAGTAGCATTGCGTTAGTTGGGGGAGGTGAGTGGGTGGGTTAGAGGAGGGGGTCGGGTTTTATTAAATTTTTTTTTTTATGTTGGGGAGGTGTGTGTTTGTGCGCGTGCGCGCACGCGCGCGTGTGTGTGTATGTTGGTGTGGTGTGTGTGTGTGTGTGTGTGTGTGTGTGTGTGTGTGTGTGTTTGTGTGTGTGTGTGTGTGTGACAGACAGGCAGAGAGAGAGAGGAGAGGGGGGGGGTATTTATTCTTTTGGGGAAGAGAGAGAGAGAGAGAGAGAGAGAGGGAGAGAGAGAAGAGAGAGAGACAGAGAGAGAGAGGGGACGAGAGAGAGAGACAGAGAGAGAGAGACAGAGAGAGAGGGCAGGGAGAGAGAAAACGTGTGTGGGCCCCTGTATCCTATCTGTCTGTCAGTCTGTCTGTCTGTCTTTTTTACATTACATGACACAAATTACATTTACACTGCATCGATATTTTGTAGTGTTTTTTGACTGGGGACGCTATCGATGAAACCAACCCCCTCTCTTCTCTCCATCTTTTTCTGCTTCTTACCCTCTCTCTCTCTCTCTCTTTTTTCTCCTCTCCCCCTCTCCTCTTCCCCCCCTCTCCCCCTCCCTTCTCTCCCCCCTCTCCTCTCTCCTCCTCTCCTCTCCTTCTCTCTTTCCCCTTTTCTCTTTCCTTCTCTCTGTCGTCCCCTCTGCTTCTCCCGCCTGTCTCTTCTTGCTCTCTCTTTCTCTCTCTCTTTCTCCCCTCTCCCCCCCTCCCCTCCTCCCTCCTCTCTCCTTTCTCTGTCTTCATCTCTCTGTCATTTTTCATCTTCTGTCTTTTCTTCTGTCCCTTTTTCTCTCTCTCTCTCCTTCTCTCTCTCTTCTACTTTTTCCCTCTCTCTCCTCTCCTTTCACTCCTTCATCTCTCCCGTCAATATCTTCTTCTGTCGTCTGTCGTCTTCTGTCCCCGCTTTTGTCTGTCCTCCTTCCTCTCCCTTTTCTTCTCCCCTCTCTCTCCCTTCTCCCCTCCCCTCCCTCCTTTTCCTCTCTCTCCCCTCTTTTCTCTCTTCTTCTTTTCCCCTTTTTTCCTCTTCCTCTTCCCTTCCTCGCCTCTGCCTTCGTCTTCTCTCCTCCTCCTCCTCCTCCCTCCTCCCCCTCCTCCCCCTCCTCTCCTCCTCTCTTCCCTTCCTTTTTTCTGGGTTGCCTCTCTCCTCTTCTTTCCTTCCTAGCATTTCGCTCTGGGGGGTTCGGGTGGGGGAAGGGCTGTCTTGCGCCCCCTTTTGTCCCCAGGACATTTTTTTTTTTTTTTTTTCACCACTTTTAAAATCACCCAATTTTCCTGCTTATTCCGGGCCCGCCTCCCGGGGGGGCCTAAGGCTCGGGGGCAACAACTTTTTAACTTAACTCCCCGGGGAAAACGCGTCCCCAAGGCCACGCCCCTAATTTTTTTTTCTCTTTTTTTCCTGTCGCCCAAAATTTTTTTTCCCTTATTAATTTTTTTTTTTTACAATTTTTGAGGGGAACTTCTTTTTGCCTGGTTCTTTTTTTGCCCTAAAATTTTGTGTAACCCGA
>CM060330.1:28552162-28562162 GCA_030674155.1 Stramonita haemastoma
GCCTGCCTGCCTGCCTGCCTTTCTGCCTGCCTGCCTGCTCCCTGCCTGCCTGCCTGCCTGCCTGCCTGTTTGTTTTTCTACGTAGACGTTGTCCATCAACTGCGTGTTTCTCCCTTTTTTTTTTGGGGGGGGGGGATAGTGTCACGTAACGTCATTCTCAGGACTACTGCGTATTTGTGTGTTTGCTCAGTTAAGACGCTTCCACTCTTGGATGGTGACACTTCCCCAGAGCAACTTTTTTGTTTTGTCCTTGGGTGGTGTAGTGGGAGTTTGTCCCAGATCATAACCGGTTCTTTTGCCTACCTGCCTGTCTGTCTTCCTGCCTGTCTTCCTGCCTGCCTACCTGCCTGCCTGTCTGCCTGCTAGCCTGTCTTCCTGCCAGCCTGCCTGTCTGTCTGTCTGCCTGCCTGCCAGCCTGCCTGCCAGCCTGTTTATCTTCTGCTTCTTATGTTTGTGCTCGCTCCTTCATCAATTTCGACCTTTCCCTTGGCTGGTGGAACTATTCAGTCATTTCGAGGACCCTCGCCTAGCCTTGTCTTGCCTGCCCTGCCCTGCCCTGCCCCTGCCCTTGCCCTCTCTTGCCCTGTCCTGCCCTGCCTTGCCCTAGCCTTTCCTAGACTAGCCCTGCCCTAGCCCTACCCTGCCTTGCCCTAGCCCTAGCTAGCCCTAGCCCTAGCCCTTGCCTAACCCTTGCCCAGTCTTGCCTTGTCTTCAGTTTGGTTACTGTTTCTTCGGTGGTGTCAGAAGCCTCTCCTGGCCCCCTACACGTTGGATACTGGACTCGGTGAGCGCTGAGGACTGAAGTCAGCGCAGCGCTGGTGCTGTGGTGTGGTCACATCTTGCTTGTGTCTCTGCGCAACTAATACCATGTCGGAACGGACCGCTATTGAATTGAACAGTGGGGTGAGTACTTGGGGTGGGGTGGGGTGGGGTGGGTTTTTGTTTTGGGGTTGGGTTGTTGAGTTGGGTTGGAATTGAGTGGGTGGGGTTGTGAGGTGTGGTGTGGGGTGTGTGGCGGTGGTGGTGGTGGTGGTGGTGGTGTGGTGGTGGTGGTGGTGGTGGGTGGTGGTGTTGGTGGTGGTGGTGGTGGTGGTGGTGGTGTGGTGTGGTGGTGGTGTGTGGTGGTGGTGGTGGTGGTGGTGGTGGTGGGGTGGAGTGGGGTGGGGGTGGTGGTGTGGAGTGGTGGTGGTGGTGTGTGATTTGGTGGTGTGGTGTGGAGTGGTGTGGTGTTGTGGTGTGATTTGGTGTGGTGTGGTGTGGTGTGATGGGGTGTGGTGTGGTGTGGTATGGTGTGGTGTTGTGTGGTGTGGTTGTGGTGTGGTGTAATATGGCGTGATGGGATGGGGTTGTAGTGTGGTGTGGTGTGGTATGGCGAGATGGGATGGGGTGTGGTATGGTATGGTATGGTGGATAATGGTGCTGTGCATTGAGTTTAGGAATGTGTTGAGAAGTTGCAAGGACGGTTGGTATAGGCTGAGTTGTGTTGCACTGGGTTTGATCGTGTCGTGTTTGTGTTAGGTTGTATTGTGTTGTATTGCATTATTGCGTCGTGTTGTATTGAAATGCCGTGCGTTGCGCTTTCTTTTCCTTCTGGCTTTGTCGTCCGTCATCAGGGTCCTCGTCTTGTCTTGTCTTGTCTTGGGACAGGATAGCCTAGTGGTTAGAACATTGCACTCACAAACTGATGAACCGGGTTCGATTCCCGTTCAAGAAGATTTTTCCCCGGCCCCTGGAGTTAACATCAGTGCAGACTCCACTCTCCCCAAAAAGTCTTTTGGATGAGACTATAAATCGAGGCCCCCTCAGCGAAAGCAAACCAGAACATCTTGTGCATACGTTATAATATGTTCCGCAGTACATACATTTTTTTAAAAACAAATTTCACACGAGAGAACTCTGCGGGGACTGAAAGTGGTGGGATATACAATGAAGTGTCTGTTTTCGCGGAAGGTCCATATAATATGTTTCTAGGTTTTCCCTTGAATAAAAAACACACACAGACAGTTATCCAGAGTCAATGTTGGGTTGTATGTTTCTAGTTTAGCTCTTGAAGAAAACATTACACACAGTTATCCATAGTCAATGTTGGGTTGTATGTTTCAAGTTTAGCTCTTGAAGAAAACATTACATACAGTTATCCATAGTCGATGTTGGGTTTGTATGTTTCTAGTTTAGCTCTTGAAGAAAACATCACACACATTTATCTACAGTCAATGTTGAGTTGTATTTTTCTAGTTTAGTTCTCGGAGAAAACATCACACACAGTTATCCACAGTCAATTTTGGATTGTATGTTTCTAGTTTATCCCTTGAAGAAAACATCACACACAGTTATCCACAGTCAATGTTGTTTTGTTGCTGTTGATGTTTTTTTTCTTCACTGAAAGTTTCAGGGATTGTAGAGTGAGTTCATAGGCAAGCAACAGATTGGAATATGTGATGGCGAGATAAACGGGGAGAGGTACCCTATTCAAAACATCGTCTTTGGGCACGGCCAGCACAAATCATCTGCAGCTGTGCACCTATGTAAAACAGACAATTCTGTAGCACTATTCCTGTCAGCTGATACTAACTAGATTATTTATCATTGTTCTCTTCTTTTTTTTTCAAACAAAAAAGAGGGGAGGAGGGGGTTGGCGAATAACTGGAGTCAAAAGGTTAGACTGTGAGAGACGAGTGTACTTTCTCTGTTCTCTCTTTTTTTACTTGTTTCATTCTCGCTTTTTCTCTTTCCAGTCTTGTTGCCTCTCCCTTTCCTTATTTCTTGTTCGTCTTTTACTCTCTGGTTTGCCTTCTCTGTGCTTCTGTCTGTGTGTCTCTGTCTGTGTCTGTGTGTACCAGTATGTATCTGTGTGTATCTGTGTGTATTTATTTGTGTGTAGCTGTGTGGATTTGTGTATAGCTGTGTGTATCTGTCTGTCTCTGTCTCTGTCTTTCTATCTCTCTCTCTTTAATTTGTTAGGGAAGAACAAGAGCTGAATCGAAAAGATAAAAATATACATTCTGTTTTTAGATTTTGCGTGCACAAATACCTATTTTGTTCAAAGGACATAAATTCTTAACGCAAAAAATGTATTGAGATCGCCAGAAGTGGAATATTGACATTGTGACTAGTTTGTATAATTATATGCAGTACAGAATATGCATAAGCGCCCATATATACATAGATGCATGCATAGATATCTATCAACACGCATATATAGAAACCACAATACTTGCTCAAATGCATGCATGCATGCATACATACATACATGCATACATACATACATACATACATACATACATACACACACACACACACACACACACACACACACCACACACACACACACACACACACACACACACAACATACATACATACATACATACATACATACATACATACATACATACATACATACATACATACATACATACATACATACATACATATATACATACAAATGTAGATTCTAGAAGGTGCAGTTTATTTATTTATTTATTTATTTATTTATTTATTTATTTATCTATTTATTTATTTATCTATTTATTCTTTTATATCGAGGATACTGGGACAAGCATTCATGTGCTTTTTTACATTCAGTCCCCGTGTGTATACAGTTTTGTAAATGTCATCGGTTCCCACCGGTACCCGACGGCCTACTCTTACGAAAAGCGGAACAGGATTTAACGTGTGCGCAAGATGTTCTGCGTGCGTTCGCACACGGGGCCTCGGTTTAAAGTCTCATCTGAAGGGTTTTGAGGGAGAGTGGAGTCAGCACTGATGTTAACACCAGGAGAAAAATCTCCTCGAACGAAAATCGAACCCGTGTGTGTGTGTATGTGTGTATGTGAGTGTGTGTGCGTGCTTGCGTGCGTGCGTGCTCACGCCTGTCTGTTTGCCTGTCTGCCTGTCCCTGTTTGTCTACCTCTCTGTCTGCCTGTCTTTTTTGTGGGGCAGAATAATGCCAAATATATTTTTTGTGTTTTTTTCTTCTTTTTTTTTTTTTTTTTTTGGGGGGGGGGGGTGGGAGAGATTAACTGACTTGTGTTGGCTGATTACGTGGCTGACTGATACGTCAGGTCAGGCAGCAGTATGCCATGGTGACCTAGTTAGCTTACCAGGGCATTGATTTTTTACACCACAGTCTTCTGTGTCTCCCCCTCACCCCAACACCGACACAGCTGGCAAAGCTGTCTTTTTCACACCAAAAAACAACAGCAACCACAGACCCGAATAGCCACAATGAAAAGTGTGGAAAACAGTACTATAAAATAAGTGTGAATACAGTACTGAAAAGTGATGTGTGGATGTAGTACTGAAAAATGATGTGTGAATACTGTACTAAAAAAAAAAAAAGGAAGTGTGAAAAAGTACTAAAGTGTGAATGTATTACTCAAACTGAAGAGTGAATGCAGGACTAAAAAATAAAAGTGAGAATGCAGTACTAAAAATGAAGTGTGAATGCAGTACTAAAAATAAAGTGAGAATGCAGTACTAAAAATAAAGTGTGAATGCAGTACTAAAAATAAAGTGTGAATGCAGTACTAAAAAATAAAGTGTGAATGCAGTACTAAAGTGTGAATGCAGTACTTAAGTGTGAATGCAGTACTAAAGTGTGAATGCAGTACTAAAGTGTGAATGCAGTACTTAAGTGTGAATGCAGTACTTAAGTGTGAATGCAGTACTTAAGTGTGAATGCAGTACTAAAGTGTGAATGCAGTACTTAAGTGTGAATGCAGTACTAAAGTGTGAATGCAGTACTTAAGTGTGAATGCAGTACTAAAGTGTGAATGCAGTACTTAAGTGTGAATGCAGTACTAAAGTGTGAATGCAGTACTAAAGTGTGAATGCAGTACTTAAGTGTGAATGCAGTACTTAAGTGTGAATGCAGCACTAAAAATAAAGTGAGAATGCAGTACTAAAGTGTGAATGCAGTACTTAAGTGTGAATGCAGCACTAAAAATAAAGTGAGAATGCAGTACTTAAGTGTGAATGCAGCACTAAAAATAAAGTGAGAATGCAGTACTAAAGTGTGAATGCAGTACTTAAGTGTGAATGCAGCACTAAAAATAAAGTGAGAATGCAGTACTTAAGTGTGAATGCAGTACTAAAAATAAAGTGAGAATGCAGTACTTAAGTGTGAATGCAGTACTAAAGTGTGAATGCAGTACTTAAGTGTGAATGCAGCACTAAAAATAAAGTGAGAATGCAGTACTAAAAATAAAGTGAGAATGCAGTACTTAAGTGTGAATGCAGTACTAAAGTGTGAATGCAGTACTTAAGTGTGAATGCAGCACTAAAAATGGAGTGTGAATACAGTACTAAAGTGTGAATGCAGCACTAAAAATGGAGTGTGAATACAGTACTAAAGTGTGAATACAGTACTAAAATGTGAATGCGTTACTAAAAAAAAGAGGTGGGAATACAGTACTAAAAATGAAGTGTGAATACAGTACTAAAAATGAAGTGTGAATACAGTACTAAAAATGAAGTGTGAATACAGGACTAAAAGCAAAGTGTGAATTCAGTTCTAAAAATTGAAGTGTGAATACAGCACTGAAAATGAAGTGTGAATGCAGCACTAAAAACGAAGTGTGAGTACAGCACTAAAAATGAATTGTGAATACAGTACTAAAAATGAAGTGTGAGTACAGCACTAAAAATGAAGTGTGAATACAGTACTAAAAATGAAGTGTGAATACAGCACTAAAAATGAAGTGTGAATACAGGACTAAAAGCAAAGTGTGAATTCAGTTCTAAAAATTGAGGTGTGAATACAACACTAAAAATGAAGTGTTAATACAGAGCTAAAATTAAGTGTGAATACAGCACTAAAAACGAAGTGTGAATACAGGACTAAAAGCAAAGTGTGAATTCAGTTCTAAAAATTGAAGTGTGAATACAACACTAAAAATGAAGTGTTAATACAGAGCTAAAATGAAGTGTGAATACAGTACTAAAAATAAAGTGAGAATGCAGTACTAAAAATAAAGTGTGAATACAGTACTAAAAATAAAGTGTGAATACAGTACTAAATATGAAGTGAGAATGCAGAACTAAAAATAAAGTGAGAATGCAGTACTAAAAATAAAGTGTGAATGCAGTACTAAAGTGTGAATACAGTACTAAAGTGCAAATGCAGTACTAAAAATGAAGTGTGAATACAGTACTAAAGTGAGAATACAGTACTAAAAATGAAATGAGAATACAGTACTAAAAATGAAGTGTCAAAACAGTACTAAAAATAAAGTATGAACACAGTGCTAAAAAGGTGTGACTCTACATTATCTTGACGCAAAACACTGCTTTTGGGGCATTTTTATGAACAGTAGACCAACTTTACTGGAATGCAGCTGTTGAGATGTATCTAGGCCATACGTTACGAAACCTTGTAGTTTTTTTTGTTTTTTTTAATGATTATGTTTACTCCATCCTGATGTGCACAATATAGGTGGGAATATATAGACTTTAAACAGTCGATAGCCAAGCTGCTGCAAAGCAACCCTTTGTTTGATTTGGGAAAAGATTTGACAAAACCTAATAACTCCAGTTTGTAAATGATTACAGTATTCTTCATTTTCTTATCAAAACAATTTTTACAGTAATCGCGTAGAATTGTGCAGGCGTAATTGATAACGCCTCAAAGTAGTTTTGCAAAAGTGCTCTGAATTCTGGGAATTGCATCTCTAGTAGATCCAAGTGTAGGCCATTTATATTTTTATCCCAACTTCTCTTGCCTGTGCATGCACTTAAAGTGTATTGCAATGTTTGGGTTATTATCCAGCTAAGACTGACCACTTGGCTGGATACAAACTTTATGACCTCCCTTGCATCCTTTAATAGGATCCCCAAACTTAAGGCACAAAGATTCACTAGGTGCTTATTTTGTCTTATACATTTTTTTTTTTTTTCAACATATATTCTAAGCATATTTTCTTTCTCTTTTTATCATTGTCTTTTGAGGGCAGCTTCAAAAGGCCACAGGAATATCAAATATTCCTTTGAATGCAATTGACACTTTTAAATTTTGAAAAGTGTCTTGCTGTAAGGTACCACAGCAGGTGGAGTTTCAATCACCGCCGGGACCTCTGATGAGGGCTCATCCAGGAGCCGAAACTCGAGTCAGGTCAGGCCAAAGGCATGGTTCTTACACAGAAATGCCTACAATGCTGCCACTGAAAGACATTATTCTCTAGAATTTATTTTCATATCTTTTTTTTTTTTTTTTTTTTTTTTTAAATTTGAATCTTTGATAAGTCATTTTCAAAAATGATTGAGAAGTTGGTACCTGCACTTGTCTTTCCTCACTACTTTTTCCTCAATAATACTTTGTGGTCAAGTGGGAATTGCATCTCTAGTAGATCCAAGTGTAGGCCATTTATATTTTTTTCCCAACTTCTCTTGCCTGTGCATGCACTTAAAGTGTATTGCAATGTTTGGGTTATTATCCAGCTAAGACTGACCACTTGGCTGGATACAAACTTTATGACCTCCCTTGCATCCTTTAATAGGATCCCCAAACTTAAGGCACAAAGATTCACTAGGTGCTTATTTTGTCTTATACATTTTTTTTTTTTCAACATATATTCTAAGCATATTTTCTTTCTCTTTTTATCATTGTCTTTTGAGGGCAGCTTCAAAAGGCCACAGGAATATCAAATATTCCTTTGAATGCAATTGACACTTTTAAATTTTGAAAAGTGTCTTGCTGTAAGGTACCACAGCAGGTGGAGTTTCAATCACCGCCGGACCTCTGATGAGGGCTCATCCAGGAGCCGAAACTCGAGTCAGGTCAGGCCAAAGGCATGGTTCTTACACAGAAATGCCTACAATGCTGCCACTGAAAGACATTATTCTCTAGAATTTATTTTCATATCATTTTTTTTTTTTTTTTTTTTTTTTAAATTTGAATCTTTGATAAGTCATTTTCAAAAATGATTGAGAAGTTGGTACCTGCACTTGTCTTTCCTCACTACTTTTTCCTCAATAATACTTTGTGGTCAAGTGGGAATTGCATCTCTAGTAGATCCAAGTGTAGGCCATTTATATTTTTTTCCCAACTTCTCTTGCCTGTGCATGCACTTAAAGTGTATTGCAATGTTTGGGTTATTATCCAGCTAAGACTGACCACTTGGCTGGATACAAACTTTATGACCTCCCTTGCATCCTTTAAGAGGATCCCCAAACTTAAGGCACAAAGATTCACTAGGTGCTTATTTTGTCTTATACATTTTTTTTTTTTTTCAACATATATTCTAAGCATATTTTCTTTCTCTTTTTATCATTGTCTTTTGAGGGCAGCTTCAAAAGGCCACAGGAATATCAAATATTCCTTTGAATGCAATTGACACTTTTAAATTTTGAAAAGTGTCTTGCTGTAAGGTACCACAGCAGGTGGAGTTTCAATCACCGCCGGGACCTCTGATGAGGGCTCATCCAGGAGCCGAAACTCGAGTCAGGTCAGGCCAAAGGCATGGTTCTTACACAGAAATGCCTACAATGCTGCCACTGAAAGACATTATTCTCTAGAATTTATTTTCATATCATTTTTTTTTTTTTTTTTTTTTTTTTAATTTGAATCTTTGATAAGTCATTTTCAAAAATGATTGAGAAGTTGGTACCTGCACTTGTCTTTCCTCACTACTTTTTCCTCAATAAAAGTGCTCTGAATTCTAGCATATGCTGTAAAGTCCTTGAAATCATAGGTGGATAAAGTTGCTATGTTTTGGGTAACTGGAACAATCTTCCTCTTTTTCCTGACCGTTTTATTTCATTTTAAAAAATATATATATATTATACCACTTTATGTCACAGCAGGTTTCTCCGTGTGAATTTCGGGCTGCTCTCCCCGGGGAGAGCGCGTCACCACAAGTGCAGCGCCACCCATTATTTTTTTTCTTTTTCCTGTCTGCAACTGCAATTGCTTCCCTATCAGAGTGGCTTTTAATCTACAAAATTTAGCCAGAGACAACCCTCTTGTTGCCGTGAGTTCTTTTACGTGCGCTTAATAATGACGTGTAACACACGGGACCTTGGTTTCTCGTTTCATCCGAAAGACTACCACCCAGACCACCACTCATGGCCTAATGGATGGAGGAAACACATGGGGCGAAGAGTGGTTGTATTTGTGTAGAGGAAGAAAGGAACGCATGAGACGTAGGAATGTATGCACTTAACTAACATAGGATTGTGGATTCGTACAGTATACGTTTATGTCATGATCAGGGACTGAAGCCATTTAAGTTCTCTTTTTCAATATCGATCCATATCACATTACACTTAAGCACACTGCTACCACTCATGCTATGCCTTGCCATGGATCACTGGTTCAAAGATAAATAGACTTGCCTGGAAAGCGTGAGAGCAGGTTCGATCCCCGTTTTGTGCCCGACCCCCCCCCCCCCCCCCCCCCCCCCCACTAGATGTTAATGGAGACCTGGGTACTAGTCTTTCCAATCAGACGTTAAACGGAGGTTCTGTGTGCAACACGTATTCCGCACACGTAAAAGAACCCAAGGCAACAGAAGACTTGTTCCTGGTAAAATTTTGTAGAAACACCAATCAGAGGTATGGTCAAAGCAGATATGAAATTGAAACAGCAATCAGAGGTTCTCTGTCATTGCAGATTTGAAAATGAAACAATCAATTAGAAAAGAGGTCATCATAGAACTGAAACTAAAACAAACAATCAGAAAAGAGGTCATCATCTAACTGGGGAAACAAATACAGTTGCATGCAGGAAAAAGAAAAAAAAATGGGTAGGCGCTGCACATGTGGCGACGCGCTCTCCCCGGGGAGAGCAGCCCGAATTTCACGCAGAGAAATCTGCCGTGACATAAAGTGGTACAAAATACAAAATACAAAAAAAAAACAAAAAAAAAACTGGAACTGAAACAGTCAGAAAAGAGGTCACCATCTAACTGTAACTGAATCCACAATAAACTGACAGTTGAGGTCATCGTCACAGAGCTGAAACTGAAACAACAATTAAAGCAGGATCATCCGAGGTCAGGGCA
>CM060330.1:28579662-28587162 GCA_030674155.1 Stramonita haemastoma
GTTACACATTATACAATTTTATATTATCCTCCCAATCTGTCAGTGATTTTATTATTTGCGAGGTTGATTCTATATTCGATAAGACGGGGATTCAGCCATGCCGTAATGTGTTGAAGACCAACAGCTTCCGTCTCTCTCACCTGTTGATCGTGGCCCCCACAGTCACCTGGTTCTGTTCCACCAGTAAAAGTTCAAAGAAGGATAAGGTGGAAGCCATTTAAAAGAAAAAAAAAAACGATGAAAGAAATAAGCAATGGAAAAAAAAACAGCCTTTGGTGGGTGAAAAGTTGCATGTTGTTACTGTTTTTGTTATTGTTGGTGTTGCTGTTGTTACTGTTGTTGTTGTTGTTGTTGTTTTTTGTTGTTGTTGTTGTTGCTGTTGCTGTTGCTTACTGTTGTTGTTGTTGTTGTTGTTGAGCGTTCTCGAATTTGGGAACCGTGGGTGTGGGTGGGGTGTGGGGGGAGTTACCCAGAATATACACACTGTCTCATTCCTCACTCCAGGGAATTACTCCAGGAGTTGTGGTCGACACCTACTCTGGCATTAAACTCGCCGCTGATGAGCAGTAGTTTTTTTTGTCCTTATAGTACACCCAGCTGTAAATGGGTACCTGCCCTGTATAGGGTCAGGGAAGATAAAGCAGCGAGGGAGAGGAGACGGGCGCCGCCTTTAAGATGCTGGCCCCTAGAGAAGCTGAAGTCTCTGACGCATCGCCCCCCTACGACCACATAAGTTATGGGATACCTTTACCTTTACCTTTTATAGTAGCACTGAGGTCTTCATAAAACTTGTCTTATGCTTCTGCTGTATATAGATGTGAAAGTTGGAGCATAGACACTGATTAGACTGAGTAGTTCTGAGGATTTCTGGAGTCGGAGAGACACAGGATACGCTCTGTTTCTTTTAGGGGGTTAAAAATCCCAGCAAGCTGTTTCTAAAACTGCAATCCCATGCCCATGTGCTCTGAACTCGTCTGGTGGTTTCCTTGCCAGAACAGGGTGAAGTCTCCCTCCCTCGCAGATCTTATAGTTTCCCACGCTAATAGTGTTCACTGTGATCATAAGGATGTGTATGCAAACTGTCTTGCTGTCACTCTTCGTGTCAGAATAAATCCTTGGCGGTTGTACTACCTGTTTCTCCTCTTCTCCTCTTCTATTTTTCTTCCTAGCTGTCTGACTTCTTTCCATTTCTTCTTTATTCATTCTTTTTTCTTTATTACTACTTCTTCTAGATCTACTACTTTTTCACAGTTCTTTTTCTTCATATTCTTTGCTGTTTCTTTGAAATTTTTCTTTGCAGGTTTTTTTTTGCAGTTCTTTTTCTTTGCCATTCTTCTTCTTCGCAATTCTTCTTCTTCTCATCGCAATCCTTCTTCTTCTTCCTCGCAATTCTTCTTCTTCGCAATTCTTTTTCTTTGCAATTCTTTTTCCTTCCAGTTTCTCTCCCCCGCAATTTTTCTTCGCAATTCTCCTTTCCGCATTTCTTTTTCTTCTCCGCAATACTTCCTCTTAGCAATCTTTTTCTTTGTAATTCTTTTTTCTCGCAATTCTTCTTCTTCGCAATTCTTCTTCCTCGCAAATCTTTTTCTTCGCAATTTTTTTCCTTTGCAATTTATCTTCCTCACAGTTTTTCTTCCTCGAAATTCATCTTCTTCGCCATTCTTCTTGACCATTCTTCTTCTTCGCATTTCTTCTTCTCCATTTTCTCACATTCTTCTCTGCCATTCTTCTTCACAATTCTTCTTCGTAATTTTTTTTCTCACAATTCTTCGCAGTTCTTCCTCGCAATTCTTCCTCGCGATTCTTCTTCCTTGCAATTCTTCTTCCTAGCAATTCTTCTTCCTCGCAATTCTTCTTCTTTGCAGTTCTTCTTCTGTAACAGACTGGGTTTTTTCTGTCTTCAGTGCCAAATGTGACGCTCCACCACATAAGGAGTCGCATTGCACCAGAGGTCAATTTTTAGTTATTGACAAATGATTAATTTGCAATAAAAAGGCTATTCATTACAAAAAAACAGATTGAAAATCGGACAATTCTGTGCAAAGTTATTAAAAGTTGAAATGACAGACTGCAGGATGTGACAAAATGAGAAACGGGCAAGTTTATTTTCGTAACAAGTTGTCAAATGAGGGCTTGGATATTTTCAAAACACTTTTATAAAGCAAAAGGAATATAAAAAAATTAGGCCCTGATATTTCATTACAAGGTAGAATAACAGATATAGTTTAATAATCGATCAAAATCTCAAAATTGACAACTTGACCCCCATCTGCTTTTAATGGTTCCTAGCGCAAAAATTGGGTAATGTGCTAAGCGACTCATTTCGTGGTGGAGCATCACAAATGCATTGAGTTATTTATTCATTGATCCATTTGTTTGCTCATTCCTTTAGCCATTCATTCATTCTTGCCATACATCCAATTACCCAGTTTGTTCCTTTAACTATCCATTCATTCATTCATTTATTTATTTAGTTATCCATTCTTTTTTTTCATTCATTCATCCTTCTATCCACCCATTCATTCGTTTGTCCATCCATCCACTCGACCATATATTGTGTTTGTTTGAGTTCCCATTCATTCATTCATTCATTCATTCATTCATTCATTCATTCATTCATTCTTCTTTCTTTCTTTCTTTCTTTCTTTCTTTTATTTATTGATTCATTCACCCTTCGCCACTTCTCTCTTTCCCTCTTCCCCTCTATCCCTCCCTCTTCTCATCCATCCAGTCACCCATTTTGTTAATTTGGCTTCTCATTCCTTCATCCATCCATCCATCCATCCATCCATCCATCCATCCATCCATCCATCTATCCATCCACTAGACATTCATTCATTCATTTTTTTAAAAATTATTATAACTTTTTTTTTTATTCTTTTATTTCGAGGATAATGGAATAAGCCCTCATGTGCTTTTTTTATATCCAGTCCCCGTGTGTATGCAGTTATGTAAATCTTGTCATCTGTTCCCACCGGCACACAATGGCCTACTCTTACGAAAAGTGGAACAGGATTTAGCGTGTGCGCAAGATGTTCTGCGTGCGTTCGGGCCTCGGTTTATAGTCTCGTCCGAAGGACTTTTGGGGAGAGTGGAGTCAGCACCGATATTAACTCCAGGGGAAAAATCCCCCTCTAGCGGGAATCGAATCCGGATCGTCAAATTGCGAGCGCAATGTTCTGACCACTAGGCTATTCGTTCGTTTATTATTCACCGTTGATAAGTAAGTGCCTTTTAGACACCCACCAAAACCTGGTCCCATTTTTCACAGTGGATTAAGCCGTATCATTATCTGTCAATCAATGTCACCACCCTTGTCTATTTTACTCCCCCTCCCCCCCCTCCTATCGCCCCTACTCAGCTTTCCCCTCCCCCTGCCCCCCTCCCCTCTCTCCCTCCACTCTTGTTATAATACGTGCTTCTAAACTGCACCACACGCAGGCCAATCTGTTGCACAGGATAAAAAAAGAAACAGATCTGGTTAAGCCATACCAATACTTTTCATTCTTTTCTTGTCTTTTCTTTACCCTCTCTCTCTCTCTCTCTCTCTCTTCTCCTCTCTCTCTCTCTCTCTCTCTCTCTCTCTCTCTCTCTCTCTCTCTCTCTCTCTTTTTATTATTTTTTTTTACAAGTGTTGTGTTAGGAAGAAACAGCTTACACGAGTTAAATTCCAGGCCCAAAATGGATGGATAGTTGTATGGAGAATGACGCAGATAGGATGGATGGAGGGAGGGAGGGGAGGGAGGGAGGGGAGAGTGGGAGATGTAGGCGGATGGATGGATGGATGGATGGATGGATGGATGGATGAAAACAGGCGCTGGTTTTCTGTGTTGAAGTTCACTTTCTAAAATTTTTCACTGTATATACAAATATGCGTGTGGTCCTTCGGATGAGACTTTAAAACCGAGGCCCCGTGAGCGAACGCACGCAGAACATCTTGCGCACACGTTAAATCCTGTTCCGCTTTTCGTAAGAGTAGGCCATCGTTTGCCAGTGGGAACAGATGACAATATTTACAAAACTGCATACACACGGGGACCGGATGAAAAAAAAGCACATGATTGCTTATTCTGTTATCCTCGATATAAAAGAATATAAAAAAAATAATAATAAAATAAAATAAAATACAAGTAAGGAAATAGTTACTTTATTTAATGAATAGGAGGATTCGTTCTTTTAACTGCTGTTGTTGTTTCTATTTGGGGGGGTGTGGGTGTCTTGTGGGGTCTGGTTCGCTTTTAGTTTTGGTTTAGTTATTTTGTTTGTGAAGGGGAAAGGGTTAAAAATTACGTATTGGAATGTCAAAAAGCTGCATTGTTAAATGATGTTTTAAATGTTTAAATTGGTTTATTTTCTTGTCTGGTTGTGTTTTTTTTTTCAGAACGATCATAAAGATATTTCATCCAATTATTCTAAAAGTCCTTGGCCTTAAAAACTGTTGCCATGCGCAAGCAATGAAAACCAAGAATAAACTTGACATGTACTGTACTGTAAAAAAACATTGTAATTATGCACGCGCGCACCTACACACTCACACGCAACACGCCAACATGCACACACGCCACACAAACAAACTCATAATTTTATACGCATTCACTCACACATGGACACCACCACACACACACACACACACACACACACACACACACACACACACACACACACACACACACACACACACACAAGCATACGCAGACGCACGCGCACACACACACACACACACACACACACACACACACACACACACACACACACACACACACACACACACACACACACACACACACACACAGAAGACAGCCAGTTTCTGTCAGAATATTCTTTTACCAACTTCAAAGACCTACTGTACACACACACACACACAACACACCACACACACACACACACAACACACGCGCGCGCGCGCGCGCGCGCGCGACCCCCCCCCCCCCCAAAAAAAAAAAAAAAAAGAAAAAAAGAAAAAATCGAAACGAGCGGTAGAGTTTCGCTAGTGATGACATCTGTTACTGGCGACATCATTCCTATTTCGTTCGTTGGCAAGTGGTGTGTGCGCGCGCGTGTGCGTGTGTGTGCGTGTGTGTGGCGCGCTGGAGGCGGCTGTCTGTATGTTTTAAAGGAGTGAACGATATTGTTGCTGATTTTTTTTCTCGGCTGTGGACTCCTACTTATCAACCTGGAGGTAATTTATTTTTCTCTGTTTACTCCATTCTGGAAATAAGACATGGACAAAACCCAAACCTCGTTGAGTTATCTATCGCGACTGCATTGACACTAGGTGGCTGGTAGGTTTGTGTAGGCGTGTGTGTGTGTGGTGATAATGTGAAAGAATGGCGGGTTATGACTTCATCTGTAATTATTATCTGAAGGCGCCAACTTGTTATAAGCGTGCTATACAACTAGGCTTAGTATGCACGTCCGTTGCAAGTGAAATATGCCTGTGGTTTGAAGCGAGAGATCCGAAGTTCTGTGGTTGTTAGGTTCGGGTTTTAGGTGTGGTGGTGTGTCAAAAACACTGTTGTTTGTTTTTTTGTGTACGCATTTATTTTGAAGTGTGATCTTGTGTGTTGTTGTTGTTGTTGTTGTTGTTGTTGTTGTTGTTTACATTAGCTGGTAGTGGTGGTGGATGTGTTATTGTTGATGTTGTTCTATACTATTTCTGCTTTGACTTCTTGCTCTTGTTCTTGGTTTTTTGGGGTTTTGTTTGTTTGTTTTCTTCATCCTCTTCTTAATTCTTCTTCGCAATTCTTCTTTTTCGTAACTGTTCTTGTTGTTGTTGTCGTTGTTGTTGTTGTTGTTGTTTCTTCTTCTTCTTCTTCTTCTTCTTCTTCTTCTTCTTCTTCTTCTTCTTCTTCTTCTTCGTTCTTCTTCTTCTTCGCAATTTTTCTTCTTCTTCGCAATTCTTCTTCGCAATTTTTCCTTCTTCGCAATTCTTCTTGTTGGCAATTATTCGCAATTCTACTTTGCAACTCTTCTTCCTCTTCTTCTTCTTCTTCTTCTTCTTCTTCTTCTTCTTCTTCTTCTTCTTCTTCTTCTTCTTCGCAATATTTCTTTGCAATTCTTCTTCTTCTTCGTAATTCTTCTTCTTCTTCTTCTTCTTCTTCTTCTTCTTCTTCTTCTTCTTCTTCTTTTTCTTTCCAATTCTTTTTCTTCGGAATATTTCTCCTTCGCAGTTCGCAATTTTTCTTCGCAATTCTTCTTCTTCGCAATTCTTCATCTTCTTTGCAATTCTTCTTCGCAATTCAACGCAATTCTTCTTCTTTGCAGTTCTTTACAATTCTTCTTCGCAATTCTTCTTCGTAATTCTTCTTTTGCAATTATTCTTCGAAATTCTTCTTCACAATACTTCGTCTTCTTCCTCTTCTTCTTGTTCTTCTTTGCTATTCTTCTTCTTCTTCTTCTTCTTCTTCTTCTTCTTCTTCTTCTTTTCTTCTTCTTCTTCTTCTTCTTCTTCTTCTTTTTCGCAATTCTTCTTCTTCGCAATTCTTCTTCTTCGCCATTCTTCTTCTTCGTAATTCTTCTTTTTCGCAATTTTTCTTTTTCTTCGCAATTCTTCTACGCAATTCTTCTTCGCAATTCTTCTTCGCAATTCTTCGCAATTCTTCTTCACAATTCTTCTTCTTCTTTTTCTTTTTCGCAATTCTTAGCACTTCTTTTCCTTCATCGCAATTCTTCTTTGCAATTCTTCGCAATTCTTCTTCTTCGCAATTCTTCTTCTTCGCAATTCTTCTTCTTCACAATTTGTTTTTCTTTTTCATTTTCTTCTTCTTTTTCGCAATTCTTCTTCTTCTTCGCAATTCTTCTTCTTCGCAATTCTTCTTCTTCTTCTTCTTCTTCGCAATTTCTTCTTCTTCTTCTTCTTCTTCTTCTTCTTCTCTTCTTCTTCTTCTTCTTCGCGATTCTTCTCAATTCTCCGCAAATCTTCGCAATTTTTCGAAATTCATCTTCTTCTTTGCAATTCTACTTCTTCGTAATTCTTTTTCTTCGCAATTCTTCTTCTTCGCAATTCTCCTTCGCAATTCTTCTTCTTCTTTGCAATTTTTTCTTCTTCTTCGCAATTCTTCTTCTTCGCAATTCTTCTTCTTCTTAGCAGTTCTTCTTCTTCTTCGCAATTCTTCTTCTTCTTTGCAATTTTTCTTCGCAATTCTTATTCTTCTTCTTCGCAATTCTTCTTCTTCTTTGCCATTTTTCGTCTTCTTTGCCATTCTTTTTCTTCTTCGCAGTTCATTGCATTCTTTGCATTCATCTTCGCATTCTTTGCATTAGTCTTCTTCTTCTTCTTCTTCTTCTTCTGCTTCTTCTTCTTCTTCTTCTTCTTCTTCTTCTTCTTCTTCTTCTTCTTCTTCTTCTTCCTCTTCTTCTTCGCAATTCTTCGCAAATCTTCGCAATTTTTCGAAACTCATCTTCTTCTTTGCAATTCTTCTTCTTCGCAATTCTTCTTCTTCTTCGCAATTCTTCTTCGCAATTCTCCTTCGCAATTTTTCTTCTTCTTCGCAATTCTTC
>CM060330.1:28604662-28619662 GCA_030674155.1 Stramonita haemastoma
CACATATATGTTTTGTAGCGTGATGTAATGTGATGTGATACGACGTGATGTGCTGCGTTGTGCTGTGATTTGGCGTGACGTGATGTGATGTAATGTGATGTGATGTGACGTGCAGGTCCGAATCGACGCCATGTTCGTCTTCAAGGCCCTGATGTCAGACATGCCCGGCACCTTGCTCATTTGCATGATGACGGCCATCTTCTTCCTGTCTAGCTGGAGCGTGCGCACTTGCGAGGCCTACATGGCTGTTGCCACCAACCAAACTGCTGGTGAGTGAGTGCCTGGATAATACCCTTCTACACATCACCTTACCCCACCCCACCACACCAAACCACATCACATGAACCACAATGCGCTACATCACACCATACCGCACCACACCACACCACACCACACTACACCACACACACACACCATACCCCACCACACCAAACCAAGCCACATCATATGCACACACCACCACACCACACCACACCACACCACACTACACTTTACCCTACCCTCTTACTCTTTCCAGATGTACCCTACCCTTCCATACCCTGTGGATGAGACTATAAACTGAAGCCCTATGTGCGAGCGTACGCAGAACATCTTGCGCACACGTTAAATTCTGTTACCTCTTTCGTAAGAGTAGGCCACTGTGTGCACGCGGGAACAGATGGCAAGATTTGAAAAAAAAACTGCATACACACGGGGACTGGATGCAAAAAAGTATATGAGTGTTTATTCCATTATCCTCGATATAAAAGAATAAATAAATAAATGAATAAATAAATAAATACTCTAGCCCACACTAACATACCGCAACCACAACCACAACCACACACCTCCAACAAGCTTCCTCCCTTACAGCACCCTTACAGAAATCAGAAATTATTTATTGACATAAAAGTCACATGGACTTATTGACACAACAAAATAAACTGTTTATAATTCATTAATACAACATATCATTCATTGGATAGCACGACTGAACTAATGTGCAGGAAAAACAAACATTAAAACCCATCCAAAGCAAAACAATGTTGCGTTCTATCTTATTTTTCATCGTCGCACACGACGGACAAACAAACAAACAAACAAACAATACATTCTTACATCTTCCTTTCTCTCTCTGTCTGTCCTCACAATCAGCGGACGTGCCGGGCCAAGTCCTGTCCGAGGCCATGTGGATGTCGGCCATCACTTTCCTCACAGTCGGGTACGGTGACGTGGTGCCTCGCTCAGAGTGTGGGCGGGTAACGGCCGTGGTCACGGGTCTCCTTGGCGTGGGTACCACAGCTCTTCTGGTGGCCGTCCTGGCTCACAAACTGGAGCAGTCCCGAGCGGAGAAGTACGTGCACACTTTCGTCTCTCGGGTCGCCCTGGACAAGGCTTACAAACACGCGGCGGCTGATGTGATCAAGAATGTGCTGAAACTTTGGCGTCTCCGATCCGAAGGTGGTGGTGGCGCCGCCGGGAGTGGCGACGCGGAGCGTGGTGGTGGTGGTGGTGGTGGTGGTAGTGGTGGTGAGGGTGGGAAGAAGCCGGAGCAGCTTTTGCAGCAGCAGCCGAAGCCGAAGAAGTCGCCGCCGCTGCAACAGATAATTGCAGGCAAGCCGCGCTGGAGGATTCATGTGCATGGAAAGTTGTTACAGGTGAGTGGGGGGGGGGGGTTAGGGTGTGTGTGGGTGGGTGGGTTAGGGTGGGGGTGGGGAAGGGGTGGGTTAGGGTTGGGTGTGGGGGTGGGTGGGTTAGGGTGTGTGTGTGTGTGTACGTGTGTGTGTGTGTGTGTGTGTGGGTGTGGGTGTTTGTGTGTGGTGTGTTTTTTGTGTGTGTGTGTGTGTGTGTGTGTGTGTGTGTGTGTGTGTGTGTGTGTGTTGTGTGTGTGTGTGTGTGTGTGTAAGAGAGAGAGAGAGCTGGCAGTGTGTGTGTATGTGTGTATGTTTGTGTGTGGGTGGTTTAGTGTGTGTGTGTCTGTGTCTGTGTGTATGTGTGATAGAGAGATAGAGAGCTGACAGTGTATGTGTGTGTTTGTCTGTGTGTGCGTGTGTGTATGTGTGTGTGTGTGTTTGTCTGTGTGTGTGAGAGAGAGAGAGAGCGGCAATGTGTGTGAGCTGGCAGTGTTTGTGTGTGTCTGTGTCTGTGTGTGTTTCTGGTGTGTGTGTGTGTGTGTGTGTGTGTGTGTGTGTGTGTGTGTGTGTGTGTGTGTGTGTATGTGTGTGTAAGTGTGTAAGTGTGTGTGTGTGTGTGTGTGTGTGTGTGTGTGTGTGGGTGTGTGTGTGTGTGTAAGTGTGTAAGTGTGTAAGTGTGTGTGTGTTTTGTGTGTGTGTGTTTGTGTGTGTGTTCAAATTTTTCTTCTTTCAATAATGGCTTTCCTTGTGGCTTAACTCTTGCAACTAAACATATTTCCTGCCAGGCTGATTCGATTCATATCGAGAAAATTGGATTTCTATTACTTCGTCGTCGAATGCTCAGACAGCAACTATTGTTGTCTGTCATATCAGCCAAAAAAATCAAGTCAGACCCAGCGCATCCGGCTTTGGCATGTGTGTGAGGATGGCGGGGGGGGGGGGGGGGGGGGGGGCGGGGTCGGTATTATCACCATTTAAGTCTTTCAGGAAAAAAAAACCAGGAGAATGAACAAATGAGGGCAAAAGTAGAAGAAGAAAAAGGTGAAATGGAAGAAAGAAACAAAGAAGAAAAAAGAGAGAAGTAGAAATGAGGGAATTCCTGGCACAGATTTTCCCGGAAGGCGGAGATGCTATTCATAGTGACAGCGTCCCCCCCCCCCCCCCCCCCCCCCCCCCCCCCCCCCCCCTCTCGGTATCCCACTAGGGAAAAAAAAGGTTTCGCTTTATAGTCCAAGAAAATTTTATTTTTGGTAGAGAATAAGTGCTTCAAAATGTTTGACTACACAAACTAGTATATTGATCCTTCCCGATTACGTTACACTGGTGTTAACAAAAGTTTTGTGAGGGGATTTTAATTAAAAACACTTTTTATGTCGAACTACTTTCTGTCGATTTCGCGAGCGGGCCGGAGTTTTAGTCGCGCGCGCAGCCTTGTTTTCGCGTCACTCGCTGTTTCTGTGTCAGACCCCTCCACGAATTAATCAGAGATAAACTTTCTTTGCTGACCATTATATAGCTGTAAATGGATGATCCAAAGTCCATATTGTTTGTGAATCTTGCTAAAGTCACAGAAAGATTGAAAGTAATGAATAAAACATGTATGAGAAATCCGCGGAGGAAGACAAAACGAAAGGCGTAGCAGACGCCACAGCACAGGTGTAAGCAGACACATCCGCGCGCAGTAGTAAAGTTACTATACAGTTTGTTTTGTAAAATCGGAAGAAATTGTGTTTAAAATAATAATTTTGATAAGCAGGTTGTGTGTGTGTGTATGTGTTGTGTGTGTGTGTGTGTGTGTGTGTGTGTGTGTGTGTGTGTGTGTGTGTGTGTGTGTGTGTGTGTGTAGGCCTAGTCAAAAACATCTTTACTGAAAGTAAAACCTAAGTTTTCACAATGGTTTTCATTTTGCCCTCACAAAAATATTTTTTTAAATGGATATAAAAACACCTTAATAAAGGATTGGAAAACAAAACAGTCTTAATCTAGATACAAATAATACAGTATAAAAAGGAAAGGAAACAGAGAAAATGTACTGTTCACAATATAACCGAAAGAAGACAGCATGATATGCTTGATTCATACAGAAAAATAGTGAAGAAAAACAAAATAACAAGGCTAGACATAACAGTTTATAAAACAAGCTACAGCCACAGAATAATCTAAAGAATAAAAGAAGTGGTCTTATGATCTATTCCTCTGTGTGTGTGTGTGTGTGTGTGTGTGTGTGTGTGTGTGTGTGTGTGTGTGTGTGTGTGTGTGTGTGTGTGAGTGTGCTGTTTGTGTGTGTGTTGTTTGTGTGTGTTGTTTGTTTGCTTGTGTGTGAGTGTGTGTGTGTGTGTGTGTGTGTGTGTGTGTGTGTGTGTGTGTGTGTGTGTGTGTGTGTGTGTGTGTGTGTGTGAATATAAGTGACACCTACATACTAACATGTTGGTCTGTTGCAAGAAATCATTGAACACATTTGTATCAACTGCAAGACCCCAGCACCACAAAAGCCACCTTGTACAGTGACCCAGAAAGGTGCAATACGATCAACCATTGCAGTTGTCAGTTAAAAGACAACAAAGTTGCCTGTGTGAGGAACTCTGTACATAAGGAATGCCGTGCCATGTACGCCAATAAAACAGTTATTGATGCTAGAGTTAAGGAGCCCTAAGGACAAATCTTTCCTCAGAAAAGCAGAAATTTGCAGTCAAGCATATAAAATAGAAAATGTTTGTTAGAATGATGCATACTGTGCACAACAGATGAAAGTTGAACTCTTAAAACACTATGGTGATGAAATTGCGATTGCTCATTCCAATAACATATTTGATATCATATCACTCAGAACAACTCCAGACTGTATTTTTTAGAAGTTCTACCAAGAGAAAAGAGAATCCAGTGCTAAAGATAAACAGATGTGTCTTACCAAAGCAGCAGTAACAATCATTCACAATGACATCAAGTCACTGGTTTCTGCAAGACAGCTGTCCTGATGCAGACAGCATTGCCAGTTACAGTTTCTGAAATCTTGATGCAAGTCACCAACAAATCTAAAGGGAATTAGAAAGTATCAGCAATTAGGCAAGGCATCATCCAGTGCACCAGGCCCAACACTATCATCACACCTGTACAGATTGGGCTTACTGCAAAAGTGCATCAACTGTTTAGTTCCTGGTTTATAATTAATGTAAGTATTAATTACTCAGGCAAGCAAACAAAGCAGTACTTGCCAGTCATATCTGGTCAGCCACAAAACAGCTGGGTGTTCAACTTGCAGATCATACTGCTTTGGTCATTAGTGGTGGTCCCCTTTTGCATCGACTTGTCTGGCCTTGTGGAACAATATACAACCAGCTGGTGCAGATGTATAGCAACTTCATGAACTGCATCTACAACAGGGACATTGTTGTATTTGATGGCGATTGATTGCAGTGGACTGCTAACCAAAGATGCTGCTCATCTGAGAAGAAATGGTGGGATCACAGGACCTGTCATTATTTTGCTGGTAGCATGGTACTGACTGAGTCCAGAAAGTGCTTTATAGCAAATCCAGCCAACAGACTGCACTTCATTCAACTGCTGGGTGAAGGATTGACAAAGTCTGGATTCAACACTGTATAATTGTGGTGATGCTAACTGCCTCATTGTAGGTACAGCATTAGAGAAAGCCAGAGAAGTATGTTTTCAGACGAAAAGATCCTGCCTGTGGAAAAAAGTTAGAATGTGCATTTTATCGAGAGCATGCATGCGTGTTCATGACACCCAACATCAGCAAAGAGCAAGTGATAGCTGCAGGAGAAAAGACCACTGCAATGATGCATGGTGGCAAGAACAAAGATTCCTTGGACAAGCTCCGATATGTGTGATACATGCAGAAACCAGCTACTTCTGTTATCATTACACCCAAACAAACTGCCCCCAACATCCTCAGCTGCAAAGTTCCATTCTATGAGGACCTATTTCCAGGTCCATGAATGGTTGCATTTAAATTCACATAGTTTCCAGTTAGATCCCCCGGACTGGGGATGGGAAATAAAACATGGAGTGATGTTTCCAACTATAAAGATTTTGACGTAACCCCTGAAGCTCCTCTGTATATTGTAAGATGTTTTTTTTAAAAATAAATTATTGTAAGATGTCATTGTCTGACTGAATGCCGAACAGCAAGGTGTACATGCTGTAAGCATGGCCTCGTGTCTTCAGTTGCATGTGGGCAATGTAGAGGGCAAAGCTGCACACATTCAGAGTTGCTGGAGGTCCTGGACTATCCAATTAGGAAGACACACTGCACAGTTCATGCTAAGATGTTGGATATTTACATTTTGTTGAACTGCCATCTTCATGACATTGGAACTGAATCTATGAACATCTGTAAGAGATGTTACAAGTGATTTTGTGAACCAATCATTGGCTAAATGGTAAATTAATTTACAAGCACCTCTTAAATGTCGTCAAATTGAGAAAAAGAGTAGTTTTTGTTAATGAATACAAAGCTGATAATATGTATTCAACAACAAAAAAACATAACCAAGGTGATTGCCTGTTGCCAGTAGTTTTGTTTTGACTGAAAATTGTACTTCGTTTGAACGCTTGGGTTACTAATTTTAGGGGGGTGGGTAAGCAAATAAGTTATAGCGACAACAGCATGTATCAAATATCATGTTCTTTGCGTCATATGAATGCGTTTCTGAGTGTTTAACATTATTACACTTAAAATGATTGCACAATGTTTAAATTTTGCTGCCTACGGTAACGTTATCTGTAAACTTTTCTCAAATTTGAAAACCGGAAGTGCAATTACATTAGTTTTCCCCCAGTAAAAAGACATTGGGTCATCAGAGTGTAAAAGTTTTAGTTTAGAAATGAAATTTATACAAGCCTGCTTCAATTTAGTGTAAAAATTCCTGACTGGACAGCAAGAACAGCTTGCAAAGCAGCCCAAATGGGAAATACCGTTTCAGCTCAGCTGCACTGCACCTACTCTTTTCAAACACGAATTACAACTTATCCCGCAACTAAATTTTTGTTAACAACATTTGGGATGGTCAAGTACACCCACCAAAACATAAAACAAGTGAAAAAAATTTTGAAGCATTTATTCTGTGCCAGAGCCCTTTTTTGGCAAAATTTTCCTGGACTATTACTTCATCAGATCGTGTTGTTATTGGATATCCTTGAGTTCAACATCCTGGTAGGCACATAGAATATGCACTCTGGCTCACGTATCACACTTGGGAATGACTATGAGACCCCAAGTATACACGCGATGAGACACTTCCATGTGATTATGTCCGTTATCAAAAATTACAATTATCCGGCTATAATAGGACTTAATTGTTTTTTCTCTCAAACAGGTTGTTCTGCTACAACGAATTCAACATGATATATTAAAGCGTAATTACAGTTTAATGTAGGTCTTGGCACTTTGCTGACATCAATAACCGATAAAGCATTTGGCCTGTTTGTCGCGCCTTGGCTTCAGTACAGTCCCCTCGGTTCACCCAGCTATAAATGGGTACCTGCCCTCTTTAGGCTCAGGGAAGGTAAAGCAGCGAGGGAGAGGAGATGGGCACCGCCCTCAACATGCTGGCCTCTAGAGAAGCTGAGGTCTCTGACGCCTTGCTCCCCCACGACCACATAGGTTATGGAAACACCTTTACCATTATACCAGAGAGGTTTGGGTTCGAGCCACCATCAAGACACCCGTTCGAAGGATTTTTTTTTTTACTCTGGGGTTAACAGCAGTACCGACTCTACTCCCCCAAAAGTCCTTCTGATGAAACTATATACCGAGGTCCTGTGTGCGAACACACGCAGAACAACTTGTGCACACGTTAAATTCCGTTCCACCTTTCACAAGAGTAGGCCAGTGCGTGCATGTAGGAGCGGATGACATTTGGTTTCTTTAAAAAAAAAAAAAAAAAAACGCATGCACGTTTGTGTGATAGTTTTTAGTTGTTGTTTTTTTAAACCTCATGTCGTGTTTAGACAGCTTCCCCCAATACGGGATTCGACAACTTTCACTATGGACATACACGGTCGTGTAGGCTACGCAAAATCTAACTATTGGTGAACCTCGGAGCTCTAAACAAGGAAAAGAGAAAAAGAAAAGATGATGAAAACTAGACTCACGTGTGTTTTGTGTTGTGGCCAAGAGCTCTCAGTACTTCTTGCAGGCTGTCGCCACAGACCACGAACTGTGCCAGTTATTGATGTAAGCTGAGTGCCTGCCTAATGTTGTTATGTTGTTTAAATTAATGCTATGTTGAGACTTGTCTTCAACCATGACAAGATCTATGCAGAACAACCGCCACTCTCCTACTTGACAAGGTTGTTATGTTGTTTACATGCTATGTTGATATTTGTCTTCAACTATGACAGGATCTCTGCAGAACAACCGCCACTCTCCTACTTGACAATGTTGTTATGTTGTTTACATGCTATGTTGAGACTTGTCTTCAACCACGACAAGATCTCTGTATAACAACCGCCACTCTCCTTTAAAGGAGATTAGAAAAACTATGTTATTATGTTGTTTAAATGCTATGTTGAGACTGTCTTCAACCATGACAACATCTATGCATAACAACCGTCACACTCCTTTAAAAGAGATTAGGGTGGAAAATCCTGATGTCGGAGTATGGCTGCCTACCCGTCAACGTGCTGTTTTCTTTCTTTCTTTTTTTTCCTTTATTGTTCCTCAGCTAGAGGAACTCCGAGGTTCACCAATGTTGAGATGTTTGCATATGCGATCGTTTTTGCCCACTATGAAGGAAGCCAGGCGAGGTTGTTAAATGCAGCCATACACACACATATTTCTCATCCAGTGTCTACTTTCAGTCTCCCAGCTTCTTGACAGGGTTGGTTTGGGGGGGGGGGGGGTTGGTTTTGGGGGCTTTTGTGGGGGGAGGGAGGGATATACATATGATCATCAACAACAGTAACAACATCAACACTAGTAACAGCATCAACAACAGTAACAACAACAGTAACAATAACATCAACAACTGTAACATCAACAACAGTAACCGTAACATCAACAACAGTAACAATAACATCAACAACAGTAATTTCAACAACAGTAACAACACCATCAACTACAGCAATAACAGTAACAACAACAACAGTAGCAACATCAACAACATCAACAACAACAACACCAACAACAACACCAACAACACCACAAACAACAACAACAACACCAACACCAACACCAACACCACCAACAACAGTAGTACTAACAACAATAACAAAACCTCCACATTGCAGGCCGTACGAGACATGCGGGAAGCCAAGGCAGCCAAGGCTCACATCGGAGAGTCAGCGGTGGGGGTCATCGAGGTCAACACGGCCGTGGCCGAGGTCTTCCAGGTGGCCGAAGCCATCAGTGTCCAGCAGGAGGAACTGACCACACGTAGCGAGGCCATGGAAGCCCGCCTCTCCTCCATAGAGCACACCCTGGAGAAGATCGCGCAGGCCGTGGTACGCTAGATAAGATCATGTATTGTGCCACTTGCTGTGGTGCATTAGATAAAAGGATGTGTTGCGCAACTTGTGGTGCGCTAGTTAAGTTATAATGTAGTGTGCCACTTGTGGTGCGCTGGATACGATAATGTAGTGTGCCACTTGCTGTGGTGCATTAGATAAGATCATGTATTGTGCCACTTGCTGTGGTGCATTAGATAAAATGATGTGTTGCGCAACTTGTGGTGCGCTAGTTAAGTTATAATGTAGTGTGCCACTTGTGGTGCGCTGGATAAGATAATGTAGTGTGCCACTTGTGGTGCGCTAGATAAGATCATGTATTGTGCCACTTGCTGTGGTGCATTAGATAAGATCATGTATTGTTCCACTTGCTGTGGTGCATTAGATAAGATCATGTATTGTGCCACTTGCTGTGGTGCATTAGATAAGATCATGTATTGTGCCACTTGCTGTGGTGCATTAGATAAGATCATGTATTGTGTCACTTGCTGTGGTGCGCTAGATAAGATCATGTATTGTGTCACTTGCCGTGGTGCTTTAGATAAGATCATGTATTGTGCCACTTGCTGTGGTGCATTAGATAAGATCATGTATTGTGCCACTTGCTGTGGTGCATTAGATAAGATCATGTATTGTGCCACTTGCTGTGGTGCATTAGATAAGATCATGTATTGTGCCACTTGCTGTGGTGCGCTAGAAAAGATCATGTATTGTGCCACTTGCTGTGGTGCATTAGATAAAAGGATGGTGATAGTTATCAGACTGGTGCCGGGGTGTGGGTGTACAGCCCAGTGTTAGTGATGATAAGGCTTCGATAACCGCTTTGAATTTGAGAGCGCTTTGATTTGTGTAGTCTACAAGATTCGGCGCTATATAAATCTCATTTATTATTGTTATTGTTGTTATTGTTGTTGTTGTTGTTGTTGTTATTATTATTATTATTATTATTATTATTATTATTATTATTATTATTATTATTATTATTATTATTATTATTAAAATGATGTGTTGCGCAACTTGTGGTGCGTAGTTCAGTTATACTGTATGTCATTGTGGTGGTGCGCTAGATAAATAATGTATTGTGCACAAGCTGTGGTGCGCTGGATAAGATAATGTATTGTGCCACTGTGGTGCATTAGATAATAATGATGTGTTGCGTACTTGTGGTGCGTAGTTAAGTTATAATGTATTGTGCTACTTGCTGTGGTGCGCTAGATAAGATAATTGTATTGTGTCACTTGTGGTGCGCTGGATAAGATCATTGTATTGTGCCACTTGTGGTACGCTAGATAAGATAATGAATTGCGCCACTTGTGGTGGTGCGCTAGATAAGATAATGTATTGTGCCACTTGTGGTGTGCGCTAGATAAGATAATTGTAGTGTGCCACTTGTGGTGCGCTAGATAAGATAATTGTATTGTGCCACTTGTGGTGCGCTAGATAAGATAATTGTATTGTGCCACTTGTGGTGCGCTAGATAAGATAATTGTATTGTGCACAAGCTGTTGGTGCGCTAGATAAGATAATGCATTGTGCACATGTGTGCGTTAGATAAGATAATGTATTGTGCCACTTGTGGTGCGTGGAAATTTGCATTGGTGCGGTAAGATATAATGTAGTGTGCCACTTGTGGTGCGCTAGATAAGATCATTGTATTGTGCCACTTGTGGTGCGCTGGATAAGTTGTAATGAATTGTGCACAAACTGTGGTGCGTAAGATAAGATAATGTATTGTGCCACTTGTGGTGCATTAGATAAAATGATGTGTTGCGAAACTTGTGGTGCGCTGGATAAGATAATGTATTGTGCCACTTGTGGTGCGCTGGATAAGATAATGTATTGTGCCACTTGTGGTGCGCTGGATAAGATAATGTATTGTGCCACTTGTGGTACGTAAGATAAGATAATGCATTGGACACTCTGGTCTGTGCTGCGCTGTGTGATACATGGCGAAACTTGAAGTGCACGAAAAATGGTTCAATTGGGGACAAATTCCAGATTTGTTTTTTCTTTTTGGTTTTGTTGGTTTTTTTGTGGGGGGTTATTGTGTGTGCCTATGTTCTCATCAATTTTAAAGGAAGAAAAGATCATGACTGATAGACTTTTGTCTGATTTTGAAAAAAAAGGTATGTCAGTACTGGAATAGCCTTCACCCTAAGTTGTTAAAACAAAAGAAATGTCAGTACTGGTAAAGCCTTTACCCTAAGTTGTTAAAACAAAAAAATATCAGTACCGCTATAACCGTTACCCTAAGTTGTTAAAACAAAAGAAATGTCAGTACTGCTATAGCCTTTACCCTAAGTTGTTAAAACAAAAAACAACTATGTCAGTACTGCTATAGCCATTACCCTAAGCTTTAAACAAAATGCATTTCAGTACTGCTATACCCATAACCCTAAGTTTTGAAAACAAAAGAAATGTCAGTACTGCTGTAGTCGTTACCCAAAGTTTTGAAAACAAAAGAAATGTCAGTACTGCTGTAGTCGTTACCCAAAGTTTTGAAAACAAAAGAAATGTCAGTACTGCTGTAGTCGTTACCCAAAGTTTTGAAAACAAAAGAAATGTCAGTACTGCTGTAGCCCTTACCCAAAGTTTTGAAAACAAAAGAAATGTCAGTACTGCTGTAGCCCTTACCCAAAGTTTTGAAAACAAAAGAAATGTCAGTACGGCTGAAGCCGTTACCCTTTTTCTAAAAATTTTTTATGGCCGTTACCCTAAGTTTTTATTTAAAAAAAAGATAACTATGTCAGTACTGCTACAGCCATTACCCTAAGTTTTTAAAATAAAAGCTACGTGAAATAAGGATCTGTTACGTTCAGACAAGCTGCATACTTAGGTAAAGACAACCTACAGGCAAAAGTTATTAAATTTTTTCTTACGTCTTTTTTCTTACATTGAAAAAAGAGCTATTTTCAACACTAATGAAATTGAAAATGGTTACAGAGTCTATTAGTGGTCATATCTCAATTTTAAGAAAGTTTTCCTGTTCCACAGTTAGAGCTCCCAGGTTTACCAATGATGAGATTTTTGTTTTTTAGCATAATTATGCTACCCTTTGATTTTAAGGTATTAGTTATGTGTACAGAGCGGCATCAGTTCGGACAAAAAGTATGAAAATATATTAACGATTTTGAAGCTCGTATTCAGAATGAATAATGCTCTCACTGAATGTGAACTCAAAGTGAATGTTTTATTTTAATTTATAACTATGTTCGTTGTCTAAACAGGACGGAAAGAGTTATAACCATACAGTATTTAGAATGACAAGAAAACCAAATTTATTTCTTTATTATTAGCTTTAATTTATTGACTTTATGTCATGGCCCAAAGAAAGATATATTCAAATGGATGGAAAGAGTGTTCTTTATGAATTCAATCACTAAATAATGTCATGTCATGTTATTGTTATATCTTTTATCATGTATTGATCTTAATCGCTGAACTTGAACCATTAATTTATTGGTCATACAGTTGCATTGTTTGTTATGAACTATTCATTTTTTGGTCAGTTGTTTATCTGTTTCTCTAGCTCATCATTTATCTGTCTTTTTATTCATTCACATGATAACTAAAATTTATCTTAAACTGTTTTGGTGTCATGTTATATTTCTATGGGTAGGTTCTTTATTGATCTATCTATTCATAATTTACTTATTTATTATTTATCATTTATTTGTATTTTTGTGCATTTTTCAGTTTCACATTATGTGTTTCTGTCATAGTATGGTACAGTTTGTTATCAATCATTGTCTCTATAGGTTTTTCACGTATTTCTTTCTTTCTCTTTTTTTCTGTCTTAAACTATCTTGTGTCATACAATTACTTTGTTTTTTTGTTCATTGTCTATACATACATAACTTCTTTCTTTGTTTATCTAGATTCATTTGATTGTTTGTTTTCAGATCAGCTTTAGCTACTGCGAGATCAGTGTCTGTCGCAACAACCAATATGGACTGAATTTTTTCTGTATATTTATTCACGATGTATTGGGATTTTTGTTCGTTTATTTATCTATTTATCTGAAAGTACCATCAGTGATGGAAATATTTTGTTGATTTGATCATGCTGAAGAGTTGTATATACCCAGGTCACAGTGGCATGTCTCATCAGTAAAGACAGGCGGGTGGTTGTCAAGTTTTGGACATAAATTAATGTGTGTTTGTTTTGTTTGGGTTGTGTTGTGTTTTTTTCCCTCACGGTTTTCTTCTCGTTATTAGGGTTTGTTTTACACATACTATGTGGCATATCAGGCATTATTCCGCCATTTTATCATTTTTTTGGCTGAATGATGTGATCATTACCTCTTTGAATCATAAGGATGGGGAGATGACAGGAGAGCGGGTAAGCAAGGTGATGACATTAATGTGTTTGAATTGTCTGGTAATATTTATGGATTTCTTGGAGGAGGGGATGGGGTTGGACGGTGCTGGCTGGTTGGTTGGTTGATTGGTCGTTCGGTTGGTTGGTTTTCTTTAGGGAGGGGGTGGGGGGGTCTTTGGGTGTGTGTGGTGGGGGAAGGGTGGGTGGGCGAGGGGTAAGGTTTGAAGTAGTGTGGTGCATTTTGTATCAGAATGTTGTTGTGTGTTGTTCAATTTTTTAAAAAGTTTTGTTTGTTTTCTTTTTGCTTTATCGCGAGTTTTGTTCTGGGTAGGTTTTTTTGGGTTGTTTGATTTTGGTTTTGTCTCTTTTTAGATTGGGTTGATTGCTTTGTTCATTCACGGTTGGGGTTGGGGATGGGGGGTTAACGCATTTGTTTGTGTTTTATTTTTTTGTGAGGGATGCGGGGGAGGGGGGGGGGGGGAATGAGAGTGTCTATATCACTAAACTATTTGAGTTGCCTGTCAGTTCATACTTTTTATTCATTGCAGAATGTTATGTTATGTTATGTTATGTTATGTTATGTTATGTTATGTTATGTTACAGAATGTTATGCTGTAGACTGTGGTTGATTAATACTCGACTTTTTATTTTAACCTGTATCATTTATTCAGGTAAAGTTTTACTTGATTGTGCAATATTTTGAAAACACACACACACACACACACACACACACACACACACACACACACACACACACACACACACCACACACACACACACACACACACACACACACTTTTGTGAAAAGACGTAAAATGAATCGAACACACACACACACACACACACACACACACACACACACACACACACACACACACACACACACACACACACACTCACACACACACACACACACACACACACACACTCTCTCTCTCTCTCTCTCTCTCTCTCTCTCTCTCTCTCTCTCTCTCTCTCTCTTCTCTCTCTCTCTTTCTCTCTTTCTCTCTTTCTCTCTTTCTATGTGCTTGTTAGGCACTTATTGCTATCTTACTTTTGCTTATAAAGGATGTGCTAAAGTGAATTGAACAACCTTGTATACAAGTAAACTTTCCATGGTTTTTTTTTTAGACCTACTTGAACATGGTAAAACTTTATATAGCATGTAGGCTTCACTTTAGTGTTAGGATATTTGTCAAACTTTTTAGCATATAGGCTTCATGTTTAGTGCTAGGTTATTTGTCAAACTTTATAGCATATAGGCTTCACAGCTCAGTTTTGGGTTATTCTCACATATAAATTGCCAGGTCTTATTCTTCCTTTTTTTAAAAAGAAAATTCTCATAAAACCTGGCAAAAAAGATTGCAAGAGGTTTTTTTTTTCTTCTTTTTTTTTTATTTAAGAAATCCGCAAAATTTATAGAACAGTGACCCCCGTTTCATAAACTTGTATTAGTGGACACTGGATTAATGAATTTTTCATAGCTATGATCACCATCATCAACTAAATAAAGAAATGATAAAGTCAAAAGAGATATAATTTATCTGGTCGTCAGGCAGGATATAAAAGTGGAAAAGGAACAAACAGACATTTAAAAAAA
>CM060330.1:28627162-28644662 GCA_030674155.1 Stramonita haemastoma
GATGACAGGAAGAAAGGGAACAAGGGAGGGATAAAATATATATATATATACATATATAAAACAGAAGAAATTCCTAGCACAGAATTTCCAGAAGGTGGAAGTGCTATTTATTCTAACAGACCTCCAGCATCCTCATGGGTCACACAAAACTCCCCTCGATGATCATATTAACCACTTTGATGCCCACTTGGAGGTGGTGTCCATTACATACTATCCGTCCTTCCATCAACAGTCCCCCATGAGTCTCTTGGATACAACTCTTTTACATGAATTCAGTGCTACAGGCAAAACTGAGACCGTCAAGAGACCAGGATGTTGGGACATCGATATCCTTTTTATGGAAATGGTAATACAAAAAAAGTAAATCGTCTCTGCATACCATTGACCGACGAGGTTTATCCCAGGCCTTCTGAGAGTGGAGCCATATTCTCTACCTTTCTTCACAAACAGGGACGGGACAGCCTGGTGGTTAAAACGTTACGTTTGCAATCTGCTGACTCGGGTTCAAATCCCTTTCAAGAGGATTTTTTTCCCAGGAATTAATTTCAGTGCCAACTGTACTTCCCCCTAAATGTCCTTCAGAGGAGAAGCCAAGTTCCCATCTGCAAATGCATGCAGAACATCTTGTGCACATGTTGAAACCATTGTGTGCTGGTAGGAACAGATGACAAAACTGACAAAACCACATGAACATGGGGACAGGATGTAAAAGAGCACATGAATGCTTACTCCATCATCCCCGAAATAAAAGAATAAAAACCAATGAGAAAGAGATGCAACTGCTGCTTGACATGCAAGTCACTGCAATTTTATGTCATCTTGTTGGATTGGTCTCAACACGAAATGGTTCAGTGCAGTTTTGTTCTAATTCTGAAAGTACAGCTTTGAACACTGTTTTTCACTGGAAGCCAATCCTCTGAAAGTGGAGTATGGCTTCTATGGCGAGATACTTGGAAACAGCCATACACCCTAAGTTTTCATCCACTGTATACTTGTAATCTCACAGTGTGACCAAGTGCACATTCTGGGTGACCCTCAGGGTGTTAAGCTGGGGAACACCTAACAATAACTATTTTGTGTAAGCCAGTCCTAGGTGAATGGTTCAAATAAAAATACTTTACAGACATACCTCTTAAATGGGTGACCGTTTGTACACCTTAGCTTCAGTACAGTCCCCCAGTTCACTCACTCAGTCCCATGTCCCAAAGGACGTAGGGGGGACATGAGAGAAGACGCAACAGAGATCTTTTTCCATGCTTCACGATCCTGTGTGGCTAGTAGGAGGTGTTGTAGGGGTTGGGCGGTCCAGTCTTTGATGTTGTCAACCCATGATTTCATTTGGCGGCCTCTTCTTCTCTTGCCCTCGACTGTTCCTTGCAGGATGGTTTTTGCTAGGGTGTTGTGTCTTGTGGTGTGACCAAACCACATCAGCTTTCTCCTCTTTATGGTGGAGAGCAAAGGCTCTTGGGGGCCCACACGCTTTTTGATTTCTTCTTTCACATAGTTATTGGTCTTGTGTTCTTTGTATGATATTTTGAGAAGTCTTCTGTGGCACTTGTTCTCGAATGCTTGGATTCTCCTCTCTAACTCTGCTGTCAGAGTCCATGATTCACAGCCATATAGGAGGATAGATATCACGAGGGATTTGTAAAGGTGGTATTTGGTGCCGAAGCTGATGTTGTTGCTTCTGATGATCTTCTCGAGTCTGACTAGAGCAGATGTTGCTGTTGCAATGCGAGCTTTCACTTCATTGTTTGATGTGCCATCTTTTGTTAGGATGGAGCCTAAGTATTTGAATTGGCTCACCTCTTCTAGTGTTTCTCCATTCATCTTTATTTCCGTGATGTCATTACTTGCGCTGTTGACCATGATCTTTGATTTCTCTGTACTGACCTCCATGCCGTATGCGCTCGCTCGATCTGTTAAATTGTCTGTGAGGATTTGCAGTTCTTGTTTGCTGCTGCCCATGAGGTCAATGTCATCTGCAAATCTGAGGTTGCAAAGAGGTCTTCCACCAATGGAGATGGAAGTGTGGTGGTTTTGCAGTGTCTCTGTCATGATGTTTTCGAGGAAGAGGTTGAAGAGTACAGGTGAGAGAAGGCAGCCCTGGCTGCCAAACATCCATGATGATCAAGAAAACTCCAAACATCCATGATGATCAAGTCCCCCAGTTCACCCAGCTGTAAATGGGTACTTGCCCTCTTTTGGGACAGGGAAAGTAAAGCAGCAAGGAAGAGGAGATGGGCACCGCCCTCAATATGCTGGCCCCTAGAGAAGCTGAGGTCTCTGATACCTTACTCCACAACGACTGCATAGGTTACACAAACACCTTAACCTTTCTCAAGCTCAAAGGAAGATAATGCTAAAGCCTTGAGTTGTTCACCCTCATGAATTGAAAGGGTAGGCTGGGTTTTTTTTCAAATTTATCCAGACGATTGTATTGTATTGCATTGTATTGTATTGTACTGTACACCACTTTTAGTCATGGCAGATCTCTATGCTAGAGTTCAAGAAATTCAGGCTGTTCTCCCAAGAGAGAGCGTGTTGCCACAAAAGCAGTACCACCTGTACCCATTTGTTTTTCTTTTCCTCCCAGTTTTCCAATCATTTCAGTAGGTATAGATCTTCTTTGTGTACAAAATATTTCAAAACTGACATACCTGCTTAGAGTTGACCTGTTAAGGTAAGGTAAAAATCCCCACCCTTAATTCACCAGATGACTCCGCAGAGATTCGAATCCACAACTTCTGGACCCACAGGATTGAAGTTGAACTGTACTTAACCACTCAGCTAGCTATAGCATCATTTTGTGTTTCAATATCAGGGCAGAAGAGGAACGATAACTTTTACATGGAGAAAGATGCAGGTAGATCCTGTCGATTTCTTGGAATTTCTTTTTTGTTTAAAAACTAGTGTTTCAGCTACACATACAAGCATTCAGTTGGATTTTAGAAAGGTTTCTACAGTTACAGTAATTCTTGCACGATTTATCTGTAGTATATAAACAATCAGTGAGTACTGTAATGATGATGAATAGACAATGGAGGAAGAAGAGTGATAAGGTTTAGAGACAAATGGATTCTCTTGTTCCAGGATGTTTTGTAACCAATCTCTTTGGAAAATAGAGTGGTCTGATATGAACACATGTGAAGGCAGATAAATCATGTTGAATAATGGGCTCTCTCTCTCTCTCTCTCTTGGGAAGAGATAATTACACCCCAATGAGTTCTCCAAAAATGAAACAAAGGCAAAACCATTTGCAGAAATCTCAGAGGAGCTCTTCTACAGAAAGAAAGAAAATAATTATAAACCACGAAAAAGACCAAGGCCAGGGCATATGATCACAGTCCACAAGTCCCAGTGGAGCAATGCAGTATTCCCATGACTGCCTGGTTCAATGCTGCGACAGCCACTGGTTTGGGAAACTTTGAAATACACATGTATACGCTTGGAAATACTGCAAGGGCTATTGATTTTACAATTCTGAAAGAAATATGTATCATGCTACAATGGTTACTGGTTTGGGGGAAATTTAAAATAAATATATGAATGGAAAGTATGGCAAGTACTATCCATTGAACTGTAATTAGAAATTAATATGGTTGTCAAGTCTTCAGGGGTGCCCCCACGGTCACCAGACTGAGGAACATATAGATCGATCTATATGTAAGTCAACCTTGACCCACTGGTGTGTGGAAAAGACGAATTCTGCACTAGACTTACCACCATTACCGTTTGTTACTTCAACAATTTATTGTTCAGCTATGAAAATTTCTGCTCCATTTCCATGAAGTATGCAACCAGTACACAGCTGCCTCATTGTGTGAGGCAGGCAGGCAGGCAGGCTATCAGTGACAAGACTTCTCAGCTACGTATCTGTAACTTCCAAACTCCAAAAAGGAACAAGAGCACACACCATAATCATTCACCCTTTCTTGTATTTTGTACACTGTCATTCCTTCAACACATTTTTTTCAATCACATTATTATACATATATATATACACACAGCATCACTCCTCTCTTCATTCATTCACTCCCTCTCTCTCCATCCCTGGGTTTTTTCACTTTTTTCTTTTTCTTCATCTTTTCTGCAGAATCTACTGAGTCCTTTTGCGGTCGCTTCTTCATTTTCTTGGCCTTCTTGGCACTGTCTTTCTCACCGTCATCACCTTCTGACAACTTGGTAGGCGATGCTGTGACAACTTTTCCTTTCTTTTTCTTCTTCTTCAACTTGTCTGACATAGGGGTTGTTGCCACAATGTTCGCGTTGTCCTTTTCCGGTGTGACAGGCAATGTTGCAGCCACATCTTTCACTTTGTCTTTCTTCTTCTTCTTCACAGTGACTGGTGAGGGTGTCTCAGGCTTCCTTTTCTCTTTCCGCTTCTTCTTTCTCTCCTTTGGTACGTTTTCCTCCGGCCTGACAGAGAGGGGAGATGCTGAAGGAGAAAGGTGTGGTACGTCTCCGTCTTCAGAGTCACTGTGGGACTGTGGGGGTGTGGACAGCAGGTGTCTGGCGTCCAGCTGCCTCTTCTGCCTGATGAACAGGGCAGTGACGCTGTCCTCTATGGGGTCCTCTTTCTGCACAGTCACACAGACAGACAGCACATCAGGCTTCAGAGGCTACACAGAGAAATAGGAAACTCATGATTAAACAAAATAAATATGAATAAAGCGTACACTCTTTTAGAGGGTACGCGGAGAAATAGGAAACTCAAGAAAAAAATATTTAGATATATAAAGTTTACACTCTTTTAGAGGGTACATAGAGAAATAGGTAACTCATGATAAAAAAGATATAGTGTCCACTGTTTTAGAGGCTACAGGACAGCCTGGTGGACAGAGTGATGCACTTGATATCTGCTAAACCAGGATTCAAATTTCATTCAAGAGGACTTTTCCTCTGGAGTAAACATAAATGCTGACTCCACTCCCCCTCAAAAGTCCTTCCGATCAGACTATAAACTGAGGTCCCATGTGCAAACGCACGCAGAACATCACGGGGACTGGATGTAAAAAAAGCACACAAATGCTCATTCCATTATCCTTGAAATAAAAGGATAAAAAAATGAATGAGAAAAAACATACTGTGTACACTCTTTAAGAGACTACATAGAGAAACAGGCAACTCATGATGAAAAAAAAAAAGATACAGTGTACATTCTTTGAGAGGCTACACTGAGAAATAGGTACACAAAGCCTACTATTCTGAAAGACTAAATGGATATTAACGTGTGCGAAGAATGTTCTGTGTGCTTTAGCACAAGGAACTTTGATTTTAATAGCCTGATCTGAAGGACTTTCAGGGAAGTGAAGTCAGAACTGATAACAACTTTAGGGGGCAAACCCTCTAAAACAAGGGCCCAAACCCGGGCCATTGGATTGTAAGTACACTGCTTTAACCACTACGCTATTCCTGTCCCCTCCCCACTAGGTAATATAAAAAAGAACAATAACTCCCACACCCAACATCAAACAAGAAAACATCACTCCATAGGAAAGCCTTTTACAAACTTTCTCTTGAATCTTAAGGGTTTTTTTCTCATTCCAGTAACAGATAATGGATTCATCAGTAACTTGTGAAGAGGTATACGCACAAGATGACAAAAGAGGAGAAATGTTCATACCCCGGTGCTGTGCTGTGGTTTTTCCTTTTCTGTCTTCTGCTTCTTGGCTGGGGACTCTGAACCTGACAAAAGCAAAAGAACACAGCACATTAGAGATAAGGACAAGTTAAAGAAACAGTAAAGCTAGTAACATTGCATGTTTGTTGTTATTGTTGTTGTTGTTGTTGTTGGTGGTGGTGGTAGTGGTGGTGGTGGTGCATTCCCCAGTTTAACACTCTGGGGGTCACCCAGAATGTGCACTCTTGACAAACTCATCCCACCTGGGAATCAATGAGAGATTGAAAATGCACACTGAAAAAGAAGAAAAAAAAAAAAGAAATTGTACACTGAATAAGAAGTTTGTGTCTCTGACTGTTTTCAAGTACCTCGCCATATAGGCAGCCACACTCCATCTTCAGAGGAGTCTGCATGTTGTTTAGCACCTTTCTTTCTGCATCACTACTCAACTCAACTGTCATTATTCCAACAAAAAAAAACAACAACACAATATTCTAATCACCACAAGCCACCCTCGTTTCATCTTCGGTCAATCCAGCTTATTACCAATGCACACATGTGTTCCACCACCTACACTTAGTGATCTTTTTTTTTCTCTTTTTTTCTTTCTTTATTCATTCCTCGGCTTAAGCTCCAAAGTTCACCAATGGTGAGAACTTGGGTATGCGACCATTTTTACCCACCATTAACCCTCTTAGTCCCGATCCAGGATTTGCTGGGATTGAATAATTAGTACCCCCCTAAGTCCCGAACCGGGATTTACCGGGATTTACATACAGTAGATTTCCATCATGCTGTGACCATCACTAACTGCTACCACATGTCAAAGCTCTATCAGACCAGAAGGAGAAACCCCGCTGAGTGTCTGGAAGTAATTATTAGCTGCTGGTATGTACTTAGAAGGAGGAAAAAGCCATCAAGCATGTGTAAATTCATAGTTAAGAGTAAAGTTGCATGACATTAATGAAAAGGTTGACTATATTTTTATTTCTGTGAAATTCTGTGTAGGAACGTATTCTATCAATGCAAATTATATATATGTTACAGTTGATTTTGTTTTCTGAAATCCTCCATGCCCCATGAGGGGTCAAAGGTGAATTAAATCTTAAACCTTGAATCCCAGTGACCTAGTGGTCAGAACATTGCGCTGGCAATTTGACAACCCGGGCTCGAGTCCAGCTGAGGAGATTTTTCTCCTGGAGTTCACATCAGTGCCGACTCAACTCTCCCCAAAGTCCTTCAGATGAGACTATAAACCGAGGCCCCGTGTGTGAACGCACGCAGAACATCTTGCACACACATTAAGTCTTGTTCCGCTTTTCGTAAGAGTAGGCCATCGTGTGCCGGTGGGAACAGGTGACATTTAGAAAACTGCATACGCACGGAGACTGCATGTAAAAATGCGCAAGAGTGCTTATTCCATTATCCTCGATATAAAAGAATAAATAAATAAAATATAAAAAAAATTAATAAACACACACACGTACACCCACCTGTGTTCTGAAGCAGTTCCTTCACCCTCCTCTTCCTCTTCGCCTGGGAGCCCTGCTGCTCCTGCCACCTCTTGCGGTGATTAGCGAACAGCGCCAGCTGGAAGTTGCGGTGCAGGAAATGGCCGAAGCGGTCGGCCTGGACGCGCTGGTTGTCCGACAGCTCCCTGGCCACGGCCGTGCGTTGCGCAGCGGTCAGGCTCCTCCACACGCTCTCCAGGCACCGGCTGCCGTTCTTACTGCAGGCCACCTCCACCAGCAGACCCTGGGGGGAGGATGGAACCAACTTCTTGATTTCTGTTTGTTGTGTGTTTTAACCCTCTTAGTCCAGAACCAGGATTGGCCGGGATTGAAAAATTGCCCCCCTTGAATCCCGAACCCGGATTTGCCGGGATTTACACACAGTAGATTTCCATCACACTGTGACCATCACTAATTGGTACCACATGTCAAAGCTCTATCAGGCTAGTTGCACAAATCCTGCTGAGAGTCTGGAAGTAATTATAGCTGCTGGTATGTACTTAGAAGGGGGAAGAGGAGAGCGAGCATGTGTGCCTGACCCGAATTCGTGATGGAATGCAAAACCTAGGGGCAGTTTGTGTTCAGAGAATATGAATGCAAGAGGGTTATGTTGTGTTGTCATGTTCTTTGTGTCACTTTTGTGATTCTAGACTTTTAAAGCCAAGTTTTTAAGTTCCAGTTGAGTTGTTTTTTTTAGTGCATGCACACGAGTCATGATATGTCACAATATATGCTAACATATGTCTAATATGTCCTTCGGATGAGACTATAAACTGAGGCCCTGTGTGCAAGCACATGCAAAAGATCTTGCGCACATGTTAAATCCCGTTCCGCTTTTTGTAAGAGTAGGCCATTGTGAGCCGGTGGGAACAGATGACATTTACAAAACTGCATACACATGGGGACTGCATGTAAAAAAGCACACGAGTGCTTATTCCATTATCCTCGATATAAAAGAATAAATTAAAAAATTTAGTAAATAACACACACACACACCTGGATGGATATCGTAACCCGATATAACTGTTTGACTTTTTAGGACGTTTTATTCTTTTCTATGAATTTTTTTTTTATAGTTCAGAGTGCATGTGCATGCAGAGGTATATACTTGTGTTTGTGTGTATGTGTGTGGGCGGGGATATGTGTGTGTGTGCGTGCGTGTGTGTGTGTTTAGCCTACATGAAAGAGTCTTACAGTGCATTATTTTTTTGTTATTATTATTATCATTATTATATTTTCTTTACTTCCTTTGAGTGTATTTTAGAGCTTCGAGTTGTAACAATGTTGTAGTTGAATATATTTTGGGTGAGGTTTTTTTTTGGGGGGGTTGTATTTTTGCTTGTTTGCTTGCTGTTTCATTTTTGTTAGTTTGTCTGTTTTTTGTTTAGTTGGGTTTTTTTTTCTAGGTAGATGGTTTGAAAAAAAAAAAATTCATTGCTTACTCAATGTACCATCTAAAAATAAAACTTCGACTTGACACCAGAAAAACACCCTCCTCACCTTCAACTTTCTAAGGAAGATATCCCGGTTTTTCTCGATGACGGTGGAACTGGAGAAATAGGCATCCACAATATGGCTTCCAGCAGGGTCACAGCACAGCTGCTGCAGCTCGGAGGCCGTCCAGTCCAGCAGTCCTCGTGCTGCGTGTGTGGGCTTCTGGAACTGCAGGAGCTCCTGGATCAGTCTGGAGCCATGCAGGTTGACTGGGCACTTCAGCACTGGTTCCTGCACAAACGGGATTGGGGACAGGATAGCTTAGTGGTCAGAACATTGCGCTATTGGGGACAGGATAGCCTAGTGGTCAGAACATTGCGCTATTGGGGACGGGATAGCCTAGTGGTCAGACATTGCGCTATTGGGACGGATAGCCTAGTGGTCAGAACATTGCACTTGCAATTTGACAACCCTGGTTCCATTCCGCTGGAGCCAAGGGGATTTTTCCTCCTGGAGTTAACATCAGCGCTGACTCCATTCCCCCCCAAAAGTCCTTCAGATCAGACTATAAACTGAGGTCCCGTGTGCGAATGCATGCAGAACTTCTTGTGCACAGGTTAAATCATGTTCCACTTTTCATCAGAGAAGGCCATTGTGTGCCTGTGGGAACTGATGACAAGATTTACAAAACTGCACACACACTGGGCTGGATGTAACAATGCACAGGAGTGCTTATTCCATTATCCTCGAATAAAAGAATAAAATAAATAAATAAAATAAACAGACCACACACATCTGCTTCTGAATCATCTGTGATATGGTGTTGGGCTGGGTTTTTTTTTTCGTTTCTCAGCCAGAGCTGTTGGGGTTAACCAACAGTGAGATTTTTTGCTTAGGCAACCTTTTTTGTGCCCACCATGATAGTAGCCACATTCTGACTTCAGAGATGTATGCTGGGTATGTTTGGATTTCCATATCCCCCCCAAACACTGACATGAATTACGGAATCTTTAGCATGCATATTTGATCTTCTGCATGTATATATAAAAGAGGGGAATAAGACCACTGGTGGCAGGTATGCACTTGGTAGCTGACCTGGGCGATGGTAAAAATCCCCACACTTAATGCAAGAGGATTAAAAAAGCAGACTGACCTCAGCCCCCTCTGGTGGCTTGTCCTGGCCCTCCTTTAGAGCGAAGAAGACTTCGTAGGCGGTGAAGGAGGCGATGAGCTTCATCAAAGACTTCTGCCGCTCCTGGGGCTCCTTGCAGTGGAACGCCTCCATCAGACACTGCTCAGTCACAACACACCACACACAGTCACACACGCATACACACACAGAGGCATGCACAAGCACGCATGCACGCACACACACACACACACACGCATGCACATGCACACAAATAAACACATGCATGCACACACACACACACGCACACACACATATGCATGCACACACATAAACACACATGTACATAAACACATGTATGCACACACCCACATGCACACACACACACACACACACACACATACATGCACACACACACACACACACACACACACACACACACACACACGCATAAACACACATACGCATGCACGCACGCACGCATGCAAGCACGCTCGCGCACACACACATGCACACACACATACACACACATGAAAATCAACCACAGAATGAGAAAGAGAAAACAGAAAAGTAAAAATGTCACAGTTTTGAAATCATTGCGATTTCCAGTTTTTTTCTTTGTTTGCTTTGAGAGTCTTACTTTCACTTCTTTGTGTAGGTTGTGGGGAATATCTCGGGGGATATATATCTGACAAGGCTTATGAATAATCTGTCAAATTCTTCAGACTTTGTCATGCTCCTTAAGGGAGTGTGAAAAAAAGCCCACCCATACCCACTCTTTCTAACTTCCCGACAACAACAAACGCAGAACACAGAGGAGAAATTTCCAATCTTTACTATTCAATTTCATGATAATGAAAATCAACAATCCAAAAAGTAACAAGGCAAAACCAATCGCACCAAAATGCACTTCCTCACGCTCACAAAAATCTTATATAGTAAACAACAACAACAAAAAATAAAAAATAAATAACAATGCAAAAATCACACGCAAAAAAGATACAAGTTTTCACACCCACATACAACTGCACTCTAATCTAAATATTATATATTAACTCTAATTTAAGGTCCTGTATTTCTCAGTCTTTTCTTTAACCTTACTTAACCAGGCACTTTTTATTTCAAAACCCAAAATGTGATGCGGATCTATATTTCTCTGTGTGTGTGTGTGTGTGTGTGTGTGTGTGTGTGTGTGTGTGTGTGTGTGTGTGTGTGTGTGTGTGCGTGCGTTGTTTCTTTAAAATTTATTTTATTCTTTTATTTCAAGGATAATGGAATAAGCACTCATCTGCTTTTTTTACATCCAGACCCCGTGTGTATGCAGTTTTGTCAATCTTGTCAGCTGTTCCCACCAGCACACAATGGCCTACTCTTACGAAAAGCGGAACAGGATTTAACATGTGCAAAAGATGGTCTGCGTGCATTCGCACAAGCCGCCGCCTCGGTTTATAGTCTCATCTGAAGTCAGGACTTGGGAGAGTGGAGTCAGCATTGATGTTAATTCCAGCGGAAAATATCCCCTCAAACGGAAAATCGAACTTGTGTCATCAAATTGCGAGTGCAATATTCTGACCACTAAGCTATCCCATCTCCCATGCTCTCACCATCAGGCTTCTTCCTCCTAGGCAAACTAACACCCCACATAGATACAGGTGCAAGAGTGCTCTTACCATGATGAGGTCATCCTGTTTGACCCTGAGACGGCGACACCCTGCAGCCAGCGTGGTGACCAGGCCGAAATAGCCCACAGCCAGCACGTCCTCTAGATGTTTGGACAGTTCATCGTACACCTTCTCCATCTGCAGTCAACAAAATCATCATATATTCAGACACTGGATGAACAATGATTTCTTATCTTAAGACAATGGTTGAACAATGTTTTCTTAACTTAGGGAATGAACAATGCTTTCTTAACTTAGAGACAGTGAATGAACAATGCTTTCTAACTTTAGACAGTGAATGAACAATGCTTTCTTAACTTAGACATTAAATGAACAATGCTTTCTGAACTTAGACAGTGAATTAACAATGCTTTCTGAACTTAGTGAATTAACAATGCTTTCTGAACTTAGACAGTGAATTAACAATGCTTTCTGAACTTAGACAGTGAATTAACAATGCTTTCTTAACTTAGAGACAGTGAACAAACAGAGCTTTCTTACCTCCTTCATTTCCACGCATTTCTGTGAGCAGTTACAATAAAATAAAAAAAAATAAATGAATAAATAAATAGTATTAAGGAAAAAGTAGTGGAGGAAAAACAAGTGCAGGTACCAACTTCCTAATCATTTTGAAAATGACTTATCAAAGATTCAAAAAATAAATAAGATAAATAAATAAATCACCGAGCCTGAAAAGGAAGGTGAGAGGATGGTTAAGATGTTCGCCTGCCAATAAGTAAACCGAGAGTTTCTGGGTTCGTACCCAGCCTCGCCCTTTCTTCCCAGTTTGACAAAAATATCGAACTGAATGTCAAAGTCGCAGAACATCTTGCGCACACGTTAAAACCCCGTTCCGCCTATCGGAAGAGCAGGCCATCGTGTGCCGGTAGGAGCAGATGACAAATTTTTTTTTTAAAAACAGCATGCACACAGGTGTCATGTTTAGACACCATCCCTGAGAGAAAAAAAAAAAAAAAAAGAGTAGGCGCTGCACTTGTGGCGACGCGCTCTCTCCCCGGGGAGAGCAGCCCAAATTTCAAGCAGAGAAATCTGCTGTGACATAAAGCGGTATAAAATATAAAAAATAAACTAAAAATAAAACTCCTCCCCCCCTCTATTCCCACTCACCAGGCCAGCGTCCTGCGTGGAGGCGATGAAGGTCTGCAGGACATGGTTGCCCGTGGGGTGGACGGCGTAGTGCAGCAGTCTGCCCTGCAGCAAGCTGTCGTGCGTCTGCTGCATCACCTCCTCCCCGCTCACCTTGAACATCACCTCCAGCAGGTGAGAGCCTGCCGTGTCCTGGGCCATGTCGGGAATGCTGCACACAACACGCGTAATAATAATAATGATAATGATGATGATGATGATGATGATGATGATGATGATAATAATGATAATAATGATGATGATGATGATGATGATGATGATGATGATGATGATGATGATGATGATAACAACAACAACAACAATAATGATGATGATGATGATGATGATGATGATGATGATGATGATGATGATGATGATGATGATAATGATGATGATAATAATGATGATGATGATGATGATGATGATGATGATGATGATGATGATGATGATAATAATAATAATAATAATAATACATGGAATTTATATAGCGCTAAATCTTGTAATGCAAACAAATCAAAGCGCTTGCATTCAAATCGGTCACACGCATGCAACCATTCACAAATGAATCAACAAATTATACGTTTATGCAAACGCAAAAAACACACACACATATAGTGGTCAGAACATTGCGCTGGCAATTTGAAGACCCGGGTTCAAGTCCGGTTGAGGAGATTTTTCTCCTGGAGTTAACATCAGTGCTGACTCCACTCTCCCCAAAAGTCCTTCGGATGAGACTTTAAACTGAGGCCCTGTGTGCAAACGCATGCAGAACATCTTGCGCACACGTTAAGTCTTGTTCCGCTTTTTGTAAGAGTAGGCCATTGTGTGCCGGTGGGAACAGATGACATTTACAAAACTGCATACACACAGGGACTGGATGTAAAAAAGCACAAGAGTGCTTATCCCATTATCCTCGATATAAAAGAATAAAATCAAATCAAAACACACCCCACACACCCCTACACACACACACACACAGCCACACACACAATAATGCATAAGAATGGAGATGGAGGGGACTGAATGAAAATAGGGACATAATTGTGTGAGGTGTGATGATGGAGGAAGATCCTAGGTAGGAAATAAGTGCGTCTTAAGATTGGGTTTGAAGGTGTCAAACAAAGGGGTTTGGTGAAGGGACAGAGGGAGGTCATTCCAGATAGAGGGACCAGAAATAGTGAAAGAACGATGGCCGACACAGGACTGTTTGAACCTTGGTATTTTTAAGCAGTGAATCTCTTCCTCTGTAACATCATGTATGTCAATACAATGGACGTTACCCATGATCGCTGACCTTGGATAACACAACAGTAACTGGTGCCACTGATAGTCAGTCTTCTTCTTCACAGAATGTTCAGACAGCAACTATTTCTGTCTGTAACATATATCTATCTATCTATCTATCTATCCCTTAGTCTGGCAACCGTGGGAGCACCCCTGAAGATTTGACAACCAGTTTTCTCCATTCCTCTCTCTGTTCTGCCTCCTTTCTCAAAGTTTTGTTGAGTTCTAGGCCTGTCCATTTGCTGAGGTTGTCCTCCCATCTCTTCCTCTGTGACTTATATGATCAGTGAAAATATGTCGCTGCTGCACTTAAGTGCCTGACAGGTCAGTGCCGTGTGCATCCAGCTTGGAATGTGGGAGAGAATTTTTATCTTCTCAAGTCTTTCTGGAAAAAAGACAGAAGAGCAGGCCAAAGAGGCAGATGATAGACAAGAAGCTGGTGGCAGGAAGAAAAGGAACGAGGCAGAAACAAAGAGAGGGATAGAAAAGGGGGAATCCTAGCAAAGAATTCCCAAAAGGTGAGGTTGCTGTTAATAGTAAATACTGACAGGCCCCCATATCTCCACAGGGTATGACAATCAGTGATATATCAATGGGAGCCTGAAACATCCCAGTCCATGGCTGGTATAGTGTGGACGCATTACAATCAACAACAAACCAGGACAAATAGGCACTTTTTTCCCCCAAGGAAGGGTAACAAATTAAATATCACATGTTTTTATGAGTAAAAAAAGATTTTTTCTTAAGCTGACTTAAATAATAAAAAAAAAGAATACGTTAACAAGAAGATTTTTCTTCTTAAAGCTGACATAAAAAAGAATATGTAAAAAATACTTTTTTCCTTAAGCTGACTTAAAATTTTTTTTAAATGTACACAAGTTTTTTTTCTTAAATTGACATAAAAAAGAATATGTAAAAAAGATTCTTTCTTAAGGTGAGACACAGGTCCAAAAGTGGCCAAAAACATGTTTTTTTAGAATTAAAAATTGCTGGATGCATTTATGGAGATTTCTCTGTGTAAAATTAAAGAATTCAGGCCGTCAAATATGTCTGTAGAAACAGGTTACTCATACTTGTTATAGATAAAAAGGCTTAGGATTTTGAAATATTGAGTTTTGGTGGCCATATTGGATTGTTTCCATGGCATCAGTGCAGAAAACTAAGTAAATCTTTTACTTTATTGCTTTACAAGTGATGCCCTTTCAAAATATGGCATAACTTTTAACATGGGCTTGTAAACAAAATTTCATCAGTTTGGACCCCAGTGTCCCACCTTAAGTTATCAGTCGGTCAGAGCGCTGGCTTCCCCCCAGCCAATGTTCAGCAGCGTCGAGCGTGGTTATCAATTGGATGGATGACCGTTTGCGCGCCTTGACTTCAGTACAGTTCCCCCAGTTGTAAATGGGTACCTGCCCTCTTTAGGGTCAGGGAAGATAAAGCAGCGGGAGAGAGAGAGAGAGAGGAGATGGGCGCCGCCCTCAACATGCTGGCCCCTAGAGAAGCTGAGGTACCTCGCTCCCCTACGACCACACAGGTTATGGGACACCTTTACCTAAAAAAAAAAAAAAAATTTTAAGTGTGTCTTTTGATTATGATCGTAAACAATATGCCTGTCAGTATCGTAACTGCCCTTCAGGGATAATTAAAGTGTTTTCAACTTGACATGACTTGACCTTTTACCTTTTACCTGACATAAACTCTGTACCTGTCAGTGTCGTCCTGCGAGGAGGAGAGGGAGTCGGCCACCCTGTGCAGGATGGTTTGGCAGTGGCGGTGACACAGGTCAGGGTCTGCTTTGTGCAGGATCATCAGCACGGCTTGTAGGAGCAGGCTGAACAGTGGGTCCTTCAGGTGAACTGTTTCAAAACAATCCAGCATTGGTCAAGGGTTTGGATCTTGTGTGTGTGTGTGTGTGTGTGTGTGTGTGTGTGTGTGTGTGTGTGTGTGTGTGTGTGTGTGTGCTGTGTGTGTGGAGTGTGTGTGTGTGTTGTTGGGTTTTTTTTGTTTTTTTTTTCTTTTATATTGAGGATAATGGAAAAAGCACTCTTGTACTTTTTTTTACATCCAGTCCGCGTGTGTCCATGTGCAGTTTTGTAAATGTCATCTGTTCCCACCGGCACATGATGGCCTACTCTTACGAAAAGCAGAACAGGACTTAACATGTGTGCGAGATGTACTGCGTGCGTTCGCACACGGGGCCTCGGTTTATAGTCTCATCTGAAGAGTGTGAGTGTGTGTGTGTGTGTGTGTGTGTGTGTGTGTGTGTGTGTGTGTGTGTGTGTGTGTGTGTGTGTGTGTGTATGTGTGTGTCAGTGTGTCAGTGTGTGGTGTGGTGTGTGGTGTGGTGTGGTGAGGTGTGGCATGGCGTGGTGTGTGTGTGTTGTGTGTGTAGTGTGTGTGTGTTGTGTGTGTAGTGTGTGTGTGTGTGTGTGTGTGTGTGTGTGTGTGTGTGTGTGTGTGTGTGTGTGTGTGTGTGTATGTGTGTGTGTGTGTAGTGTGTGGTGTGTGGTGTGTAAATTGTATGTGTGTGTAGTGTGTGTGTGGGTGTCTAAAATTTAACATCTTACACTCAGAGATATTAGACGAGGAATGAGGAAATGTTATGGAAGTTATGTGGGAAGGAGGTAAGAAGAGAAGATGAAAAGATGGCATGTGATATGTGTTGGTATTTTTGTGCATCAAAAAAAATCATAACAATAAAACAGATTACTTTTTAAAATCCCTAAACATGTGCAAAATTTAAACTCAAGAAAGTGTTAGGATGAAATAACAATAATGTAACTACAACAAGTATTCTAATGGACTGTGCAATAAACATTTAGCAGTGTCAAAAGCTAACTTTGAATTTTCAAATACACTTCCCAGAGACTGCTCATAAAATGTAGACCCTAAAAACAGTTTTACAACTGGGCACTAGAATATGATATGAGAATGTTGAAATAATTACCTTCATAGTCACAAACACGAAACAGCCTCTCCGAATATTGGTCAAAGAGAGCCTTAAATTTCTCTGGAGGCTGCCGCTTTTGTGTCTGCTGAGGGAAATCTGCAACAAAACACAATGGCAACTGATCATTTATTGCAGACTCAGACAGGTCTGTTGAAATTATTCCTTAGTGAGCCTTTCAAACTTAAGCAGATCCATTCATGCAGTAAGTACAAAATAAATCAAGGACACAAAACAAAAACAATCTCCCTCCCTCCATCAAGAAAAAAGCAAAACTGGTACACACACACACACACACACACACACACACACACACACACACACACACACACACACAACACACAACACACACACACACACATCAAACATACAATAAGAATCATACAATGATACATGTATTTTACTGAAGAAAAGCATATAAATCATAATGAAGAAAGTACTATCAACAAAAACCACACAATTTAAACATCAATCCTTTGCACCCCTAATCTCCCTATCCCAAATTTACAACAATTAGTTTTTGACAGTAATGACGCAAAACTTCAAATTAATCACGGTAACGCATTAATACATAAAACAACAACAACAGCTACAACACAACAACTACCCTCACCTTTCCTCCCCCGCCCGCCGTGCCCCGACCTCTGACCCTTCTTCAGCTCCTGCACCACCGACACCCCGCTCAGCGTTTCCAGCAACGCTCGGAACACGTGGCTCCCGTACGCGTGCGTCACCACCGTCTCGAAATGCGCGTCCACAAACTCG
>CM060330.1:28647162-28650456 GCA_030674155.1 Stramonita haemastoma
TCGTAAGAGTAGGCCATCGTGTGTCCGTGGGACCAGATGACATTTACAAAAAACTGCATATACACGGAGACTAGATGTAAAAAAGCACAAGAGTGCTTATCCCACTATCCTCAATATAACAGAATAAAAAATAAATAAATAAATAAATAAATAGATAAATAAATAAATAAATAAATAAATAAATCTGTGTGTGAGAGAGAGAGAGAGGGGGGGGGGGAGAGAGAGAGAGAGAGAGAGAGAGAGAGAGAGAGAGAGAGAGAGAGAGAGAGTGTGTGTGTGTGTGTGTGTGTGTGTGTGTGTGTGTGTGTTGTGTAAAAACTATAATGATATTCCCAAACAGCAACCCCTGGATGACAAAGGCATTGAAGTCAGTTCTCAATGAAAAGTACATAGCGTTTCACGGAATGGCTGAGGAACAAAAAGGCCTGCTAAAATAAGAAATCTGAGCGTATACAACATCGGTCACTTCAATTATATTTTCACTCTCATCAAGAAACACATTTCAATCTGTACCCTAAAAACAACCTTTTAACTATTTCATACACGCATTGTCCACACATTCAGTCGCCTATTTACAACAAAGTCCTTTTTTTTAAGCGGTATTCCCGCGTAGACTATGTTGTGATCTCGGAAAAATGTACAAATTTTCTGCGTTCTTTTAACACACTGGACATAAAAAGTCAGTATATCGGCAGTCTGTATGCAGCTTTTATAAATGCAGTTGTATCCCCAGCAAATGATTCTGTTCCTAAATGTCAAAAAAAATAACCTATGGTACGAATACTGGCAGTGTATGTTAAAATGGTAACTGCCAAAAGGCACAAAAAAGAGAGAAAAAACTAATAGCTTATAAAAAGAATATATCTGAATCAAATGATTCAGAATTAGTTTTAAAAAGCCAAAAACAGGTCTAATAGAATTTTTGTTGAGGCAAAGAAACAATATCGGTCATCATTTTTCATGTTGGACTTATCAAACTACAAAGATTTGCAGAGTGTAGGGAGACAAAATAAAAGTAATGAGAAATGACATAAACTTACCACAGTATCCCTCACGGTTGGGGGGGGGGGCATGTGATTCTAAATGCAGCCAGTCACCTATACCAGCTCTGATTGGCTGAATGTGGTGCCTAGAAAGTACCAGCAATTCCACTTTGAACTATGTGCCCTAGGTACCAGCACTTTAAACAAGATTCGACCTGATTAGATTATGCAATGCAGCTGATGACAAATAGTGCCAGTAGCGTCAGCAACGACGTAATTATACATGTGTTTTTTTTAATTTATTCTTTTATATCGAAAATAATGGGATAAGCACTCATGTGCTTTTTTTCCATCTAGTCCCCATGTGTATGCAGTTGTGTAAATATTGTCACATGGTAAGAAAATCAGGACTGTCCATAGTTTCAAACATCTGGGAGCGGTAGTATCAGATGAAGGATCAAAACCTGAAATTCTCTCCAGGATAGCCCAGACCACAGCTGCAATGACCAAACGTAAAGTCCTCTGCAATTATAAGACCATAGCCATCAGCTTAAAGATCAGACTGATACGTTCCCTGGTCATATCCAAATTTTTGTACACATGTGAAACACGAATCCTAACAGCAGACATTGGCAATGGAAATGAGATGCTTTCGCAAACTCCTTGGCATTTCATACAGAGATCATATCACTAATGAAGAAGTGAAAACTAGAATAAAGAATGCCACCGGTCCATATGAAGAGCTCTTAACTACTGTGAAAAAACACAAGCTAAAGTGGGGCACGTCACACGATCATCTGGACTGGCCAAGACAGTCTTACAGGGAACAGTAAGGGGAGGGAGACAAAGAGGCAGACAGAGGAAACGATGGGAAGACAACATCAGAGAGTGGATTGGCCTTGGGTGGAACGACCTGCTACGGAGGGCGGAGGACCGTGGGGAGTGGAGGTGGTGGTTGCAGAATCTTTGGTTGTGCCCCTACCGTCCACGGGACTGCGGGACAGGTGAAGGTGAAGATTATGCAAATGGTAAAACATCTATGCAAATAGTAAAACATCTACCAAATAATACTCTACTTTCCCAAACTACGGTGCAACAAAAATAATATGATACTGGACGCATAGTGTAATGTTTCTTGGAACCCAACACAACAAACAAAATTCAATAAGCCTTCCCCTCCCCCCTCTTGTGTGTTTGCGTAATCATAGTAAAACGACGTTTGTATTTTCGGGCTTTTTAATCATCTTCAGATTTGTGTTCATTTCTTAATAAACATATTTTATTGTAAGAAATTTGGCATTGTAGCTAATGAAACGATTACATTTTGTTATATAACATACACACAGAAGAAGAAAGTACAAGAGTACGAAACCAAACGCACGACTTTTCATCTTCTTTCGTAATTGTAAACGAGTGAACTTGGGAGGACGAAAACTCAGTGCAAACAATGTCATTTCGCTATATTTCTGCTGCCAGAAGAGGAGAGCGGTTGCTGCAAAGGCTTGTATGCAAGAATATTTCGCCCCACGAGGTATGGGTTTTTCTTAAATTTCTTAATGATTATCTGTGCAGTTATACTTCAACTTTACACGTGATGATTTCTCTGCGTCGTCTGCAGTAGGCCTACCGCATGGGTATATTATCTACTGAATGCAAGCAAATGATGTTATTGTTTGCTTTATAACAGCCAGTGGAACATTTTGAGAATTAAGTGAAGACAGTAGATCGCAGGACAAGAAAAGAAAATAGAGTTACGTGTTGTGAAGAAAAGATTTAGCAATAGTATTGGGTTTTTTTTTGCATTGTCATTCGCTTCAACTAAGAGTATGATGTAACTTTCTCAGTTTCTGTGTCGATTATATACTGTAGCCTAGGCCGAGATATTTATTTGTCTCTGATCACCGGAGTTTCTCTATTTCTCTCTATCTACTATCTAGATAAATAGACAGTGTTTCGCTGTAAGTGTGAAAGTTCGCAATAGTTGCCCTTCTGTTATTCAGTGAAATTTACGTTGACTTATGTAAGTGGCAGTAATCCTAGGACATAATCCAGATATTTTTTTTTTTTTCTCTCCATGGAAAAACACATTCATATTCATAAACACACACACACGCACACACACACACACACACACACACACACACACACACACACACACACACACACACACACACACACACACACTCTCACTCACTCACTCACTCACTCACTCACTCACTCACTGCACACACACACTGACACACACACACACTGACACACACACACACACACACACACACACACACACACACACACACACACACACACACAC
>CM060330.1:28650556-28670556 GCA_030674155.1 Stramonita haemastoma
GACAGGTGGGTGGTGGGATGGTGGAGAGAGAGGGGAGGGGGGGGGGGGGGAGAGGGGGAGGAGGGGTGGGAGGGGGGGGGGGGGGGGGGGGGGGGAAATGCTGCTCGAACTGTAAAAGGAGGGAGGGGGGTTGGGGTGGGGGAGGGGAGGAAATGTTATCGTGACCTTGTGGCGTTCGAAAAGCTTGGGCCGGTGGTGGTATGGATGGGTGGGGGGGGTTGTTCGGTCGGGTTTTTTTTTTTTTTTTTTTTTTTTTTTTTTTTTAAGGGGGTTTTTGCACCGTGGCGTAATAATGGCGCCTGCGTTTTTTTTTTTTTCTCTCCCCCCCCCCCCCCCCCACTCACTGTGAGGGCGGGTTTTGACGGTGGTTTATGACGAGGTGGTTTTATGCCCCTCGCTTTTAAGAGGTTGATTTTAGGCTGCGGTAGTGCTTATTGGGTGTGGGGGTGTGGTGGGGGTGTGTGTGTGTGTGTGTGTGTGTTGTTTGTGTGTTTGGGTGTTTTTTGTGTTTTTTTTTCATTTATGGGTGTGTGTGTTGTGTTTTACTTTTGGTTGTTTTTTGGGTGTGGGGGTTTGTCTGTTGTCTGTCTGTTGTTTTCTGTTGTTGTCTGTGGGGTGTGTGTGTGTTGTTTCATGTAGCAAGGTAAGGGTTTTGCTGTGCCATGTCAAGTTTTTAGTTTTTTTTTTCGGCCCTGAGTGACTCCGAAAGCGTTTTTTTGAAATAAAAAAGTCCCATAGTGCAAGAAGCTACTCAGGTATACCCTAAAAACGTGTTTTATGTTTTAAATGTATAATGAATAGGGGGGGGGGTTTTTTTTTTTTTTTTTTTTTTTTAAATTTTGGGGGTTGGGGGGGGGTTTTTGGGGGGTTTTTACAAGGGCCCCCCCTTTTTTTAAATCGGGGCCCCCCCCCCCCCCCCCCCCCCCCCCCCCCCCGCCCCCCCCCCCCCCCCCCTGCTTTCCCTTCAGTGTCATTGCAAAATAGTAGTTTTTTATGTTTACATAATTTTTATGGAAAAAATTTCAGACAAAGCCAAAGTCCATTTCGCGCATTTGGATTTCTTTGTTTTGTTGTTGCTAATTTTTGGTGGTGTTTTTTTGATAAAATTTAGTTTTTACTTAAATTTAGTTTGAGTAATAACCTTTAACACTTATGTTTGGGGTTGTGTGTGTGTGTGTGGGTGTGTGGTGTGTGTGTGTGGTGTAAAATTCATATAAGTGTACCCATGTATCAGTGCGCTTTTTTTTTCCTTTAAGAATAAATTATATCCTGTGCGTGTATAAGTTAGGATTTTTTTTTGGGTTTCGTTTTTGTTTTTTATGGCTTTTGAAATTTTTTTTGATGCATGTTTGTGTGTTTTAGGGCAAAGGGAAACTGGGCTGGGGGCCCCCCCCCCCCCCCCCCCCCCACCCCCAAATTATTTGTTTCAAAATTTTTTTTTTTTTTTTTTTTTTTTTTGGGTTTTTCTAGTTTGTCTCTCCCCAGCTTGTATGTCTCTTCTGTCTCTGCCCTGCGCCCCTTTCTCTGAGTTGTGTTGATTTTTTTGTCAGTGTGTCATTTGGGGCTGTTGTTTGATATTAAAGTCAAGAGTTATCAAAAGCTTAAAAAGTTATATATTTTAAATTTATTAATTGGTTTATGATTGTGTTGTTTGTAATAAATCTATTTTTAAATTTGGAATTTGGGTTTTACAAAAATTGTTGCTAAAAATTGATAACAGTCAAGTTCTGGTGTGTGGATAAAAAAATCTTTGGAAATTCAAACCAATAAATTTGGATGCTTTTTTTTTGGTCCAGGTTTTGAAAAAAGTTAACTGTGTAAAACTTCCAGGGTATGTTTGGATGTGTTTTTTTTGTTTTTATGTTTTTGCAAACAGGTAATTATATATATATATATATATATTATATATTTATATATATTTATATTATGTATATATTATATATTTAAAAGGCAAAAGTCAGTATTTTTTTTGCTTCATCAAAAAGCAGGAGGCCCCGGAAATTTAGTTCATATTCATAACTGTGGCATTGGAGCATATTAAAGGGACAGATCTGTGTTGTTCCCGTTAGTGTTATTTCATATCAGTGGAGCTTTCTCGGGCTTTTTAAAGCATGTTCTCATGTCTGTGTAGCTTTTCGATCAGCAGAAAAAAAATGGTTGAGCCAAATTCTTTAAAAAATTTAAAAAGTGACGAAAAACGTGATGCTCTAAAAATTTAAATCTAGTTGAAAGAGTTGCACCCCCCAATAAATCAGTCTTGTTTAGCCCTCTTTTTTCACCAGTCCCAGCTGCCTGACAAGACTTAAATTTTTTATTACCGTTATGGGTGAATTGTGTCCTCGGCTTTTTCCTTTTTCAGGTGCAGGTGTGTGCACTCCCTGTTGTTAGGCCTCTTTGGACATGCTGGGGTTCTTTGCTTTATGAGGGTTGCTAGGGTTTTTTAGGCTCTTGATACAAAAAGAAAAAAATTCCATGCTTTGCCCTTGAAATTTAACAAAATTTTCATAAAAGAATAAATTAAAAAATTGAAAAAAAAAACCCCGAAGTTAATAGGTTACATGTGTATTTTTTAAAAAAACTTCCACGAACGTTTTTTTTTTTCTCTTCGATCCCAAACATTTTAATCTTTTTTTTTTTTTTAAAGTGAACTGTGTTTTTATGTGTGTTGCGCTGGTGCGTTTCACCTCCCGCAAACAGCAGCCACCGCACATCGAAGCCCAGTCCTCGGCACGAGAAAAAGGGGGTTCCAAGTGCGAGTTCCTGATCAGCTGGGCGGCCCCCCGCAACAGACCCCGAACTAAATTTTCCCCCGCCTGTCGGCTTTGGGGCGCCAACAATGCCTCCCGAATGGCCGGCCCCCAAAAAGGGGCCCCCGGGGCCAGAAAAAGAAAGAAAAGAAGAAATGGGGGGGAAACAGACTGCAGGCAGTTTGGAAAGGGGGGGAAAGGGGTTTTGGGGGGGGGGTTCTTTTCAGTTTTGGGCCAGGGGAGAAAATCCATCTTCCCCCCCGGGGCCCCCCCCCCCCCCCTTCCTCCCTTTCCCCCCCCCCCCCACCCCCCCCCCTCCAAACTCACCCCGGGGTTTTTCCCAAAAAGGCCCCTTGTGCTTCCCCCCCCCTTTCCCCCAAAAAAACAGCAGCCAGCCGCCCCCCAAAAAACACCGGGGCCCTACGAAACACAAAGCTTTTTGGGACACGGTGGTTGGAGCCCCTTTTAAATGTCGTCATCATCGTCGCTGGGGAAAACCCCCCAGTGCCGGGGGAGGAAGGGTGGGGGGGGGGGGGAGAGGCGAGGGGGGTTTTGCCCCCCTTCTCCCCGTGGGGGGAAAGTTTCCCGGGGGGGGGGGACGGGGGAAAGGGGGGGGGGGAAAAACCCCGGCACCCCATTTGCCCCCCAGCATCGAAACCCAAAAAAAACCCCCGTTTGTCTTTTTTTTGCTTCTTTTCCGTGCGATTGTGTATGAGTGGCGGCAGAAGCAAAGCAGGGGATTTACTCTTACTTTGACTTCAGCACGTGAGTTGGTGAGAAATTTTTTTTTTTTTTTAAATTTTTTTTTTTTTTATGAGGGGTTTTTTGTTTTTTTTTATTTATTCATTCTTTTATTTTGAGAAAATGGAAAAAGACTCATGGGGTTTTTTTTTTTTTTTTTTTTTTTTTTTTTAAAATTTGTGTGAAATGCGTTTTGTAAATCTTGTCATTTTTTCCCCCCAGGGGGGGGGGGGGGGGGGGGGGGGTTTTGTGCTAAAGATTGCTTTCATTTTTGGTTTTTGGGGGGGGGGGGTTTTTGTTTTTTTTTTTTTTTCTTGGCATCGTTGCATGGGCATTTGGAGCCCCCATTATATTGTTTTTTTTTGTTTTGTTTTAGTTGTTTGGTTTTTCTCTGTTAAAGTGATTTAAAAGCCCCAAAACCCCCCTCTTCCCCCCCTTCCCCAAAAGGAAATCTTAAAAGGGGTTTTTTCCCCCCTTTTTTTTTCTTTTTTCTATTCAGTATGGAAAGTTTTTTGATTTGGTTTATAATTTGGGGAAACTTTTTTTCCCCAGGTCTTTTGGTGCGGGGAATTCCAATGAACTGACGGGGCTTTTCAGAAAATTTTAAAAGATGTACAAAGTTTTCCCTGGTGTGAGTGGGGTGGGGTTTGGTTGTAGGTCATTTTAAACCTCCTGTAGAAAAAGCGGGAAAAGTAAATATTACATTTTTTCCCCCATTGTCGTTTTTTTTTTGTGATTTTCCCTTTTTTTTTTTTAAAAATTTTAGATTTAAACCCCCCCCCCTTAAAACCAATTTCTGCTTTTTGATCATTTTGAAAACCAAATTTTTATTTTTAAAAAAAGAGAAATAAAATATACAGCCCCCCCTCACCCCAAAAAAAAATGGGGGGGGGGGGGGGGGGGAGTGTACAGCCCTCTTTTATAAATTTATATTCACTCTTGAATTTCCCCCCAGCTTTCCTTGTAAACTTATTTTTCAGACAAGAAAAAAAAAGGGCAATGAAAGTTCTTTTTTTAAGAATATTTTTTATCAAAAAAAGAAAAAATTTAAACTTTGGGGGGTTTTTATTTTTTTTGGGGTTTTTTTTTGTTTTTTTTTTGGGGGGGGGGGGGGGGGGGTTTGCTTTCCAGTTTTTCCCCTTTTTTAAAATTGGGGAAAATTTTTTTTTAATTATAAAAAAAAAAAAATTTTAAAAAAAAAAAAGCAGTATATTTTTTGAATAACAAAAGGGGGAAAAAAAAAGGGGGAAAAAATTAAACCCCCCTTTTTAAAACCATTTGAAACATTAAAAAAAAAATTTTTCTTCGTTGATTTAAAAAAAAAAAATTACACATTTTTTTTAGAGAGAGAGGGGAGGGAGAGAAGAGAGAGGGGGGGGAAGAGAGAGAGGGGGAGGGGAAGAGGGGAGAGGGGGGGGAGAAGAGAGAGAGCATGGTTTTAAAGGCATAAAATATATAATCCTTTTGGCCCTTTTATCTTTTTGGGTTTTCCCCAAAGGAAATTTGTCAAGGGGGCGGGGGGGTTACAGTAAAGGGGCAGTGTTAAGGGGGTTTGGGGGCCTGTCTTGTAGGGGGTTTAGGGGCCAGGCTGACCGTGGGGTTTTTTTTCCCTTAAAAAAGTGTCTGGAGCCTTCCCCATGTCACGTAACCCCCCTTTTGGCGGTCTAGAGTTTTTTTTTGGTAGTGGGGGGGGGTGATGTGAGGAGGGGCCCAAAAAACTCTGCTGTGGGGATAAAAAAATGGGGCCCATTTTGAAATTTTTTAATTTTTTTTAAAAACCGGGTTTTCCTTGAAAACCCCGGGGGGGGTCCCCCTCTGGTTTTTGGTCGGAAATTTTGGGGGTTTTTATGGTTGGGGGTAGGTGTTTTGGGGGACTCAAAAAAATTTTTCGGGTTTGGGTTTGGGGTTGGGGGTTTATTTTTTTCCCAATTTTTTTTTTTTGAAAAATTTTTTTTTTTTTTTAATGTTCGGGCCGGGCACCCAAACTAGAAAATTCGGGCAAATTTTCCGGGTTTTTAAACACACCCCGGCATGATAACGTCCTGCTGCGGAACTTTTTGGGGCCCCCTTTTTTTGGGAATTTTAAAAAAAAACAACTGAAATTTTTTTTTTTCCCAGGGAAAATTGAATTGAATTTTTTGCAGGGGGCTAGGGTTTTTTTAATTTTAAAGAAAAAATTTTTTTTTTTTTTTTTTTTTTCCAATAACCTTCTGGGCAAAAAAAAAAACAAAAAAAACCCCCCCCTTTTAAAAAAAAAAACCCGCAAAAAAATAGAATCAAAAAAAATTAACAATTGTTCAAAAAAAAAAGGGTTTTATTGAGGGAAAATTTAAAAAAAAAAAATCAATAAAGAAAATTTTAAAATTTTTTTTTAAAAGGGAAAGTGGTTGGGGGCCTTTTCCCAAAAAAAAGCCAGTTTTTTTTTTGTCAAAAAAATTGGGGAAAGGGGGCCCAACACAAAAAATGTTATAGGTAAAAGTGGGGGGCGCCTTCAGCGGGGGAAATTTAAAAAAAAAACCCCCACTCCCCTTTTGGAAAAAAAAAAAAACCCGGGGGAAATTTTGGGGTTATTTTTTTCCTTTTTCAAAGGGGTTTTTTTGGGGAAAAGACATACGGAAATTTTTCTTAAGTGGCTTTTTCAATCTTTTTTGGTTTCCCGGGGGGGGTGAAAAAAGAGTGCACATTCGGGGAAAAACCCCCGATTTTTTAAACGGGGGGAAGGCAAAAAAGGGGGGGACGGGGGAGCAGACTAGAATTAGAAAGGGCCTTAATTGTAAAAATCATGTTTCAAAAAAAAAATTTTAAAAAAAAAATTTATTTTAAATTTTAAAAACAAAAATTTTCAGAAACCCCAAAAGCATAACGCAAGAAGATAAATAAAAAAAAAGGGAAAAACCCCCTTTAAAAAGCATTTTTCAAGTTTTGCCCACTATGGAAAAAAATTTTTTTAAAAAATTTTTTTACGGGCACCCCCCCCTTTTAAAAATTGAAATGATAAAAAGGGGTTTTGGGGGTGGGAAAAAAATGTTGCCTACACAAAATCTTCACCGGGGGTTTTAAACCCTTAAAAAAGGGGGCCCTGGGGAAAAAAAAAAAAAAAAAAGGGGAATGCAAAAACAGAAAAAAAAAAATTTTCCGCCCCCTTAACTGTTTTTCAGCCTGTTTTTGTTTTAATCTTTTTTTTTTTTGTTTTTGGTGCGGGTTTTTTTAAAATCTCTTGGGCTAAGGTTTTCCGTTTTTTTTCCCCAAAGGGGGGCCCCAAAAACCCCTTTTTCAGAAAATTCCCCTTTTTCCCCCAAACCCCCTTTAAAACTTTAAAAGAAAGAATTTGGGGGGGGAAAAAAAAGGGGGAAAATTTAATTTTAAAAGGGGAAAATTTTTGGGGGATCGGGGCAAAAAAAAAATTTTTTAAAAAATCCTTAAAAAAAAAAAAAAAACCTATTTTCAGTGGTTTGTTTAAGCATTTTTTGGGAAAAATCAGGGGGATGATGTGACAGCAAAATAAACCCCTACCAAAAAATTCCCATTTAAAAAACCCCAAATCCCCCCCAAAAAGCCTAAAAGGGGGGCATGTGGGGGGGGGGGGTGGCAGGGGGGGGTTTTAAAAAATTTGAAAAAAATTTTTAAAAAAACCCCCAACCATTGGGGACCTCAAAGCCTACCCGGGGGAAAAGAAACACACACCCGCAGCACGAAAACCCCAAAACCGCCCCAAAACACCAACCCCAAAAACCACAAAAAACCCACCACCACCACAAAAAAACCCCAACCCCAACACAAAAACACAAGATTTTTTTCGTGGGAGGGGCCCCCAAGGGGGTTTTCCCGGGGGGGAAAAACTTTTTGACAGGATTAATTAAACTGCATTCCAGGGGGGATTTTTTTTTAAAAAAAAAGGAGTGCAAAATTCCTTTAAAATCCTTGATATAAAAAAAATTTAAAAAAAAAATTTTAAATAAAAATAAATTTAAAAGAAAAAAAAAAAAAAATTACAAAAACCACACACACACACCACAAACACACCACCCCCTCTCTCTCCCCTCTTTTTCTTTTCCTTCTCCCCTCTCCCCTCTCTCTCCCCTTTTCTCTCTCTTTCTCTCTTTTCTCTCTCTCTTTTGACACGGGGGAACACCCACATGCTAAAATTTTCCGGTTTAAAACCCTTTTCCCCCTTTTCCTTCACTTATGTACAAATTTGGGGGGAAGAAAAAAAAAAGTTTTCAAGTTTGAAAAAAGCGGTTTTTTTTCCCCAAAAACCTGGGGGGAAAAAAAGCCAGTTAAGATAGGCTCCCCCCCACAGAAAGACCCTTAATAACGATTTTCACAAAAAACCCAAAAAAACCTAGATTTATTTTTACATTTTAGAAATCTAAGTGTTTTGGCTAAAGGGGGAAAAAGGGAAAAAATCTAAAACTCTTTTTAAAAAAAAAAATTTTTAAAAAATTAGAAAAAAATTTTTTTGGAAAAAAAAAGGTTTTTTAAAAATTTTGGCCCCCAAACCCGCTGCTTCTAAAAGGGCCCGGGATTTTGGGGTCACAGGGGAATTTTAAACCCCCCGGGGATTTGGGCAACGAAAAAAAAAAAAAAAAAAAACCCCCCCCTCCCCCAAAATCAGATTTCCCCTGTAAAATAATGTTTTTAAATATGAAAAAAAAAATTTTTGTTAATACCAAAATTTTAGATTTTTAAAAAAAATTGTTTTAAAAAATTGGGGGAAAATTTTTAATACTTTAAAATTAAAATTTTGACACCAAAAATTTTAAACAAACTTTGAGTTCACTGACTGAATGGAAGCAAGGTTACCAAATGATCTTCAAACTAATTTTTTTTTCTCTTCTTAATTTATGTTTATTGGCCAATGTACAACCACTGAGTATGATGAAATATGTGAGATAATGTAAAGAAAAAGTTTAACGGATGATGCCAGTATACAAAATTGAAATCAGAAAAAAACCCTTCTTTTCATGTGACTCTTTTTAAATTTTCCACTCATCTCAATTTCGTCAACCCGATCAACACATCAGACTCACAGAACGAAGAATACTCACACAAGAACATGAATAAACACACTATTTCAGTATTTGCCTTATCAGTTGCAAATTCAGAGAAAAAACACTCAGGAAAAATAAATCTGTTGTTGATTCTCTGTCAGACGATGGTTTCACCACACCCAAGTGACAGGCGCTACCAGCAGAAAGAAACTGTGACCCTTCACTCTTTTTTCCATGTTACTCTCACCTTCCAAAAAACACACAAAAACAACACAGATATATGTGTACTGTTCCACAATTAATTGCGGAGACAGGAAATGGCCGACTTTTTGCTGTGCATTTTTGATTTCTCGAGTTTCATCAGTGACTTTAAAACAGATTTTTTCAGACTACATGAACTTATTTGATTTGAAGTACTTATGAAACTGCACCTTGATATTAATTTTCTTTGTGATAAATAATCGATTTTTGACATGATTTTAATACAATTATTGTCTGCTGCAGCTGACTTGGAGCTGAAAGCAAAAAATCAGTCGTGATTGGTGACTCCACCCTCAGTGTCTGTAACTGAAAATTGACTATCATTGTTTGTCTTGAAAGCTAATAATATAAATTAAAAACTTCAGTTTTTCATGTGAGTACTTCAATGCAATCCTTAAATCTTTTAAGTTCTAATTAAAGAATTTTTGACTAGGGGTTACGATTTTGCAGTAGTGAACTTTAAGAAGTGAACAGGGGTAAGTGTTCCATTTGGAGGCCATTTTCGCCAGAAATCTGTCTCTCTACACAACATAATTTTTTGATCTGGTCTTGTGGCTGCTCACAACTGATATTATTGTCCCTCCTCCCTCTTTTTTCGGGTTTTGCTGTGCTCTTCCCCCCCCCCCCCCCCCCCCCTCCCCCTTCTTGCCCTTTCTTCCTAGACCCTCTTCTTTATCATTTCAGTATTCACTGCTCTTAGTCTTACTTGTTAAATATTCTCTTTCATTCATGGATTCCCTCCCCCCTCCCCCCTCCCACATCTCCCCATTTCCTCCTTTTTATCAGTTGATTTGCTGATGTTGCTCTTCATGAATTATTAATGTGATTCACTGTGTGTGTGTGTGTGTGTGTGTGTGTGTGTGTGTGTGTGTGTGTGTTGTGTGTGTGTGGTTGTGTGTATGTGTGCGCATGCACGTGTGTGCATGTATGTGTGTGCATGCGTGTGTTGTGTCTGTGTGTGTGTGCATGTGTGTGTGTTCTGTGTGTGCGCGCATGCGACGTGTGTGCATGTGTTCTGTGTGTGTGCGTGCGCGCATGTGTGTGTGTGCGTTCGCACATGTGTGTGTGTGTCTCTGTGTGTGTGTCTCTGTGTGTGTGTAATGTGTACGTACTGCATGTGCATACATACATGTAACATTTTATGTGTGACCACAGGGAAGTGTGTGCACAAGTAGTGACGGGTCACGATGCCTCACGTAGGCAGAGCTGCTGTGTAACGGTCAGGCCGACTGCCTGGACCGCTCGGACAGAGGGCTCCCCCGCCTGCCCCCCTCTCCACCTCCATCTCCAGCTCGGATGCTTTGGGTAAGGGGGAGTGCATGCATAGAAAATAGGGTTTTTTTGGTTTTTTTTATACGTTATAGTTCAGTGGAGTCTTGTCTGAAGTCTTTGTTGTTTGTTTGTATGTGGTGTACTGTATGGCAGCCTGCCTGTCTTGTCCACTCTTGCCATTGTTGTATTGGTAGCTAGCTGTCTTTCTTGGGTGTCTTGTCTGTTCTGTTGTATTCTGCCATTTGTTAAAATGTCTAGATCCTGTGTTTCTTGGGTGTCTTGTCTGTCTGTTGTTTTATGCCATTGTGTTAAAATGTCTAGATCCTTGTATTTCTTGGGTGTCTCATTGTCTGTCTGTCTTGTTCTGCCTTTGTTTAAATGTCTTGATCTGTGTTTCTTGGTGTATTGGCTGTGTGTCTGTCTGTTCTGCCATTGTTTCAGTGTCTAGTCCTGTGTTTCTTGGTGTCTCATTGTCTGTCTGTCATGTTCTGCTGTTGTTCAAATGTCTTGATCTTGTGTTTTTTGGGTGTATTGCCCGTGTGTCTGTCTGTTTCTGTTTGTTTAAATGTCTAGATCCTGCGTTCTTTGGTGTCTCATTCAGTCATTGTCTGTCTGTCTGTTCTGCCGTTGTTTAAATGTCTTGATCTTGTGTTTCTTGGATGTATTGACCGTGTGTCTGTTCTGCCATTATATATTATGTCAGAAGATCTATAGAGAGATCTATGTATTTCTTGGGTGTCTGTCTGTCTCTCTGTCTCTCTGTCTCTCCCCGCCTCTCTCTCCCCCCTCTCTGTACCCCCTCTGTCTGTCTCTCTGTCTGTCTGTCTGTCTGTCTGTCTCTCTGTCTCTCTCTGTCTGTCTCTCTGTCTCTCTCCCTCCCTCCCTCCCTCCCTCTTCCCCCCCCCCCTCTCTCTCTCCCCATCTCTGTACCCCCTCTCTCTCCCCCCTCTCTGTAACCCCTCTGTCTCCCCTCTGTCTGTCTCTGTCTCTGTCTGTCTGTCTGTCTGTCTGTCTGTCTGTCTGTCTGTCTCTGTCTCTGTCTCTCTCTCTCTCTCCACCCCCCCCCCCCTCTCTCCCCCCTCTCTGCACCCCCTCTGTCTGTCTGTCCTGTCTGTCTGTCTGTGTTGTGTGTGTGTGTGTGTGTGTCTGTCTGTCTTCTCTCTCTCTCTCTCTCTCTTCGTCTCTCTCTCTCCTCTCTCTCTCTCTCTCTCTCTCTCTCTCTCTCTCTCTCTCTCTCTCTCTCTCTGTTTCATCCCCAGTCTGCTCTCTATGTCCCCCTTGTTCACCTCAGTGGTTCAGATCTGTTTTAGCATTCCAATTTCATGTCTGTTGTTCTGACTTCACTTTACATAATTACTCGTTTAGACTTTTTCTTGGAAAGATTGTCAAGCAGCAATTTGATATAATATTTAAATAGTTAAAAAAAAAAAAAAAAAGGGTGTAAAGGTGTCCCATAACCTGTGTGGTCGTAGGGAGCGAGGCGTCAGAGACCTCAGCTCCTCTAGGGGCCAGCATGTTGAGGGCGGCGCCCATCACCTCTCCCTCACTACTTCACTTTCCCTGACACTAAATCAAATCAAATCAAATTAAATTTTTATGTCCAGATTGAATTTATAAGCATTGATTTGCTTTTTTTCATCAAGCCATCTGTCTAAAGAAAAAAAACGCAACAAAAGTAGAAAAAAAACCTAACAAATAAACAAAAAAACACAAAACAAGAAAAAAACAAAAAACAAACCAAAAAAAAAACATGGGGAACTGGGGGAACTGTACTGAAGCCAAGGTGCACAAACGGTCACCCATCCCACTGGTAATCACGCTTGACACTGCTTAACATTGGCTAGTGGAAAGCAAGCGCTCTGACCACTGAGCTACCCCCCATGCGTAGAAAGTGAAATTATTGTTAGTTTCAGATTTAAAATATCCACCCTCCTACCTTTTTCTTTTTTAATTTTGTTCTTGTTGCTTTGCACATATTCAGGAGATAGTGTGCAATGGTTATAATGCAAAACTTGCTCTATATTTGTTATTGCTTTAAAAGGCTCCATCCTAGTAAATTTATGTCTGTCTCTGTCTCTGTCTGTCTGTCTGTCTGTGTCTCTGTCTCTCTCTCTGTCTCTCTCTCTCTCTCTCTCTCTCTCTCTCTCTCTCTCTCTCTCTCTCTTCTCTCTCTCTCTCTCTCTCTCTCTCTCTCTCTCTCTCTCTCTCGGCTGTCTTTTTATCTTGATGTTATCCCTGAAAGGGGCGGGGACTGGATGTAAAAAAGCACATGTGTGCTTATCTATTATCCTCGAAAAAAAGAATTTTGCCTTGCCTTGCCTTGCCTTGCCTTGCCTTGTCTCTCTCTCTCTCTCCGTCTCACACACACACACACACACACACACACACACACACACAGACAGTCACACACACACACAGAGTCACACACACACACATACACCACACACACACCACACAACACACACACACACACACACACACACACACACACCACACACAACACACACACACACACACACACACACACACACACACACACACACACACACACACACACACACACACACACACTCACACACACTCAAACACAGAGTCTTTCGGATGAGAATAATAAACCAAGGCCCCGTGTGCAAACGCATGCAGAACATCTTGCACACATGTTAAATCCTGTTCCGCTTTTCGTAGGAGTAGGCCATCATGTGCCGGTGGGAACAGATGACATTTACAAAACTGCATACACACGGGTACTGGATTAAAAAAAATTATATGATTGCTTATTCCATTATCCTCGATATAAAAGAATTAAAAAGAAAATAATAAAAATACACACTGTACACACACACACACACACACTGATCAGTCATTTGCTTTCTTCTCGAAAACTACCCCCCCCCACACACACACACACACACACACACCTCTCTGCCCCACTGTTTCTAGCCGACAAAGCACTATATTAAATTTTAGGAGGTATTTAGTTATGTCTAGTATAAATATTTTTTTAACAATCCAATCAAACACAGGCAGGGACTGTTTAAAGGTTGGTTTATTGCTCTCAGTGATGATGGCTGATCTGTCATATAATTGTAACAAATATTATCAATATCGTTATTGTTGATTCATTAGTCTGATTTTTTTTGGTTTGTTTGAATGTCATGGTATTGATATAAGATTTTGGGTGTTTTATTCCTGATTAAAAATTTGTTTTTGGCATTTATGAATGTAAATGCATGGTGATATTGTAACCTGATATAACTTGTTTGTTTGACATTTAGGGATGTTTTTCAAATATTTTAAAATAAATGTGTGCATGTGCACGCATGTATATGTACCAGTCTGTACACTCAAAGCAGCCTTTCAACTCTTCCACACTGTCATGCATCCACACATTCACTCATTTTTTCCACAATAGGGTCAGTTTTTATTTTTGGGTTTGTATGTAGGGTTTGTATGTCGCTTAACGCCACAGAAACCGGGATAAGTACCGGCCTGATGAGCCTTAAGGCTCGGGACAGACTTTAACTTTAACATGCAGGCAGGAAATAGAATTTGTTGTGGTCTGATGTACCAAGGGGTGATAGAGCAACAGATTCAAATGCATTATAATGTTTCCAAACCATTTGTCCAAAATTCGATTTTGATGAGTAAAACAGGTAACATATTGTTCTGAAGCAGGCAAACCCTATTTTCAATCTTTCTTATTTTTTTGTTGCTAGTTTTCCGGGTGTTGTATATATATATATATATATTTTTTTTTTTCTTTTCTTTTCTTTTTTTACAAGCAGACAAATAAAGACACAACACCCAAGTGTCTGGCGAGCAAATTTTCGGTTTATTTCAAACCTTCTTCAGGCTAAAAGATTGGCCAGCTGACAGTAAAAAGCAAACACAGACTTATATACACATCAAACTGAGTAGATTTAAAACAATTATGTAAAAATTGAAGACTTCTCATGTAAAAACACATTTCCTTGCACATGCAGCCCACACAACCAACTGAGTGGGAAAAAAATAAATAAATAAAAATAAAAAATTAAAGACTTCTCATGTAAAAACACATGCCCTTACACATGCAACATGGGGTAACATGGTTATAACATTATTCATCTCTCTCTCCCCCCCCCCCCCCCCCCCCCCCCCCCCCCCCCCTTTTTTTTTTTTTTTTTTTTTTTTTTTTTTTTTTTTTTTTTTTCCCCCTCTCCCCCCCTCCCCCTCTACCCCTCTCTCCCCCCCTCCCCCCCCCTTTTCTCTCTCTCTGTGACCATCTCTCCCTACAGTCTTACGCACTCACAGACATACACACACACACACACAAACACGATCACACACAGAAACACACACACGCACATAAACACACACACAAGCACACACACACTCACACACATAATGCATTCACACATACACACGCGCGCACACACACACCTGGATACATATCAGTGGACACATTCACATAGCAAGATCTGCATCTATCTGTATCGCACCCTCAGAAGACAAGAAGCGGAAGTCCTGGTTGAGCTCAATCCCACACGTTCAGACCGTCAGGGAAGTTGGTTCTGAGCTTGTGTCGCCAGAACTTTTCTCTGTGCTTGCGTGTCTGAGGATTTTCTTGTTTGATTTGTTCTATGGCTGTACATGTGAGGTCTGCTAGGGTGTGGTGTGTGCTGTTGAAGTGTTGCGCTACCAGTGTGTTTTTCTGTGTTTTGATGTCTGATCTGTGGTGGTAGAATCTGTTTTGTAGTGTCTTGCCTGTCTCCCCTACATATTGTGTATTTTTGCATTTTCGACAATCTATAAGGTATATGATGTTGGTTGATTGGCATGTTAAGTGGTCTCTGATTGTGAACTGTTGTTGTGTGTGTATGCTGTGGAAGTGGTGTGTGATGTTGAGGTGGTTCTGGCAGATGGCACATTTTTTGGCGGCACACTTGAAACATCCTGGCGGTCTGGCGTCTTTGGGTGGTCGTAGAGCGGGGATTCTGGATGGCATCAGGAGTTTTTTCAAGCTCATACAGTTTCTTTCTCCCACAATGGGGGGAGCGGGGGCTGCTTTCCTCATGCGCTGGCTTGAGTGGAGGATGTGTAGGTTGTTCTTCAGCCACTTGCTGAGGGGGGGATTGCTGGGGTTGTGGGTCACGGTGTAAGGGGTTCGCTGCTCTGTGGATTTGTTGTTCTTGTAGGTGAGGGTGTCCTGTCGGGGTATACTATAAACTTTCTTGACTGCTGTTTTTAGAAGTTCCATGGGGTAGCCTCTTTTGCCCAGTTTGTTACACAGTTCCTGGCTGCGGTGGTGGAAAGTGGCATCGGAGGAGCAGATACGCCTGATTCTCAGACACTGGCTGTATGGAATACTGCGTACACAGTGTCTTGGATGGCAGGAGTTGAACGGCAGGGTCATGCCAGCATCGGTGTTCTTGATGTGGAGGTCGGTGCTGATGTGGCCTTCAGGAGATATACTGACGCTGACGTCCAGGAAGGGGACGTTGGATGTGCCATAGTTGGCGTGTGAATTTGATGGTGGGGTGCTGTTCGTTCAGCCAGCCAAGGAACTGGCGCAGGTTCTCCTCACCCCCCTGCCACAGTAAGGCAATGTCGTCTATATATCGTCGCCACAAGTCTTGTTCTACAAACCATGGTGAAGATAACAAGAGGCGTCTTTCCAGCCACCCCATGTAGATATTAGCTATGGAGGGGGCCATGGGTGTACCCATGGCTGTGCCCAGTTGCTGGTGGAAGAAGTTGCCTTCGAATTCAAAAACATTATTTTCCAGGATGTGTTCTACTATTTCCAGCAATGCTTTCAATGGAGGCCCTGTGTCGGTCTGTTGAGAAGGTGAGTCAAGGGTCTCCATCAGCGAAGTTTTGACTTCGTGGTGTGGAATATTTGAATATAGTCCAACTACATCTATGGTGACAAAAAGTGTGTCTGGCGGAAGTGGCTCAAGTTTCTTCTTCCAGCTTTCCAACGTTTGTAGGAAGTGTGTAGTATCTTTAAGATAGGAGGTTAGGGTCTTCACTGTAGGTTGTAGCCAGTGGTCCACCAGCTTGGAAAGTTTTTCTGTGGGCCCGCCCACTCCGGACACAATGGGTCTTCCTGGAGGTGACTGTAAATTTTTGTGAATTTTGGGCAGGTGATAAAAATAAGGTGTTTTTATGCTGTCTAAGTTTGCCTTGCCCCACTTGAAGCAGTTGTTGTCGATGATTTGATTATCTAAAAGTTTGTCCCATAGTGCATTAGATTTCTCAGCAATGGTTTTGGTAGTGTCAGAGGGAGGGGTTTGTAGATAGAAGGATTGTTGAGCTGGTTGATGGCTTCTTCTTTATATTTATCTACATTCTGGACTACGATGGCTCCGCCTTTATCTGCTGGTGAGACGCGAATTGATCTGTTCAGAACAAGATTTCGCAGCTGTGTTATGGCCCTCTGTTCTTGTTTGTTGAGGTTCTGGAACCTGGGAGGCTGTGGAATGTGAGCTTGTGTTAGACTTTCCAATGCCAGGCAGTATGCCTCCAGTGACTGGTCACGTCCTCTTGGGGGTTGCCACATGGTTTTTTTGTAGAATTGCGGTCTGGTGGGTAACTGGTTGGGCGTGTTCTCATTGTAAAAAAATTCTTTGAGGCGGAGGCGTCTGTTGCCTTCCATGATGTTTTCAAGTAGTTGTAGCTCGTTGTAAGATTTAGGGGTGGGACAGAATTTAGGGCCGAGTGACAGTACCTTAATTTGTGCTTCAGTAAGTGTTATATCGGAGAGGTTCACTACTTGCCAGGTTTCTGGAGACAGTGTGAGACGGCGACGGATAGTGGCGATTGCGTTTATGTTGGGTTGTCGATGAGATAGTAGTATGAGGGGTGTTGTCACGATGCCTGGATCTTAGCTTGGCGAATTTTCCGTTCTTGATTCTGGCTAGCGACTGGCTTAGTGTTACCTCTTTGTTTTTTAATATTTCTGTAAGCTGGAGATAATCGTCCAAGTTTGAAGAGCGTTTGAATTTGGATTTTAATTGTGCTATACTCGACTGAATACTTTCTATTTCCAGCTTGTAATGTTTCAGGCAGAGGGAGAGTATTGAAGTTTCAGTTGTTAGGATGACAGTTTGTATTCTTTCTCTGAGTTTGTCACAGTTGGGTAAGCCTGATAAAGCAAATTTCAAATGCATACCTGTAGGGATCAATTTGTTGCGTCGGCAGGTTGTGAGGAAGTTCATATGTGAAGTCAGTCTGGCTAGCTTCTCTGTCAGCTTGAGGCCCTTGCCGATCTCTGGTTGGCGTGCACCAGATCCGATTAATCCGGATACATTTTGGTCTCTTGTTGTTGGCATTTCTGCGTAAATGGTGCTGCTGGAGAGATCTTCTGAGTTGCCCAGGGTGGATCCAAGGTAGGATGCTCGTGTTCTTTCTCAGTAAAACTGGTACAGCTTATACAAGCAGACAAATAAAGACACAACACCCAAGTGTCTGGCGAGCAAATTTTCGGTTTATTTCAAACCTTCTTCAGGCTAAAAGATTTTCTTTTCTTTTTTTGTGGTTGATTCAGTTGGGGAATTTTTTTTCTAGATAGATAGCTAGATGAAAAAAAGCATATCTATTGCATACTCAATGTACCATTTGGAAATAAAATTTTGACTTTGACATTTGACTTGTCTTCGACATTCACACAGAAACAGACACAGACACATACACTTGTTTCATTTTTGTTAGTTTGTTTGCTGTTTTTTGTGTGGTTTTGTTGTTTTTTGTTTTTAAAAAAATATTTTTATTGTTTTTGTTTGAGAGATGGCTTGATGAAAAAAAAGCTAATTTATTGCTTACTCAATGTACCATATGGAAAAAATTTTGACATTCACACACACACATTCTATTATCCTCGATATAAAAGAATAAAATAAATAAATAAAAATTGAAAAATGCACACACTAAACCTAACACACACACACAACACACACACACACACACACACACACACACACACACACACACACACACACACTCTTATTCAATATAGATTAGCAAGTAAAAGCAACAGGTAAATATTTTTTTTTATCCAATACTTATGGCTTGACTACATAATTATTGCACAAGTAAAGGAAGATAACTGACAATCAAAGAATGTGAACAGAAACACGACAAAAAAATGAAATATCAGTTATCCCCCTTTACTGCAAATTGTGGGTGAAATATCATAGAAAAAACACAGATTATCCTGTTGAGTATATATAAAACGACAGGGTAAATTTAGCAACAATATAACACAAAGCATGATCTCTATAATAGTATATAAAACAAGTGGTTAAGTGTCATTCCAGAGACTGAAAAAGATTTGATTTCAAAATGCATAAACTAAAAAGCCATTTCCTAGCTGATCTACAATGGAAGCACTATATAAGACGGTCGAGTCCCAGAGTTCTCGAGGTCCGAAGTCAGAAGGCACGATGAGAGTTACCGAAACAACTCATGTTGATTTAGAGTGTTGTTTATCCAAATAGCGAACAATGTGTGTAAGTGTTGTTGCCACATGTTCGTTGTGAGGGTTGGTAATGTGTTTCTCTAGGCCTACTGACCACCGTGGACCTTTTTGTTTTGGTTTTTGTTTTAGGCTTATAGGTTAGGCCTAGGCCTACCCCGTGACAACATTTTCGACCACCAGGCAAATTCGACTACCGGCCTCGGTAGCAACACTAAAATTCGAACCTTTCCTTCTCTTTCAAGAAAAAGATCTGTCCAGCCTATATTATCTAAAGAAGGATTCTTAATAATGAAAATGATGTAGCTTTGGAAGTATGTACTGTAAACGTACATCCAAAAAATGAGATAAAATCACGATTCATGACAAGCGCCTTGCTGGCGGCCATTTTGAACTAAAAACCGATCTTCTGGCAAAATCTGCCTCTGCTTTAGAGTTTTGATCAACATTTCTTTTTTGTCGAGTAAAAGCTAGCTATGGAAAAGTATAAATCGTTGATCTGTGTCAATATGGCTATATCTATGCTTTATGATCATTTAAATGAAGACTTTCTCAGTATTTAACACAGTCTCAGTATATATATAATATTAGGCCTCCGTCAGTCGGTGTCGACTATGGAATTCGCGCCAGAAGAAAGGTCATTTATTTGTTCAGCGACAGCACCAGCTTTGGCTGGTCAGTCCAATGTGGGAGTGACAGTCTCGGCCGCATGTCATGTGACGTATTATGGGCCTAGATGTAGGCCTATAGGACTATGTGCATCATGCAGTTGCTTTAAGAATTGTGACATTTTTGGGGTGGCCCGAGGTGCTGAAGTGGGAGAAGTCGCCGAAGCGTGGGACCTCTGGCTTCTGACCACAGTCCTGATATCAGAGAAATCTGGAAAGGACTATAATTCGACTAAAACAACAACAAAAGTCTCTGTCGCATCTGATGCAGATGTGGCTTGTTGAAGTGGCTGGAGTACACGCCTTCCGCTTGGCTCTCTTTTCGCTTGCAGCGGTGTGGATCTTTTCCTCACCACACTGTGGATCTTTTCTTCACCACACTTCAGCTGATTGTGGCACTGCGCCATTTGCTGCGGTCAGCCGCTACCTCCTCCCAGTTCTCTATGTACAGGGCTTTCATGTCACGCTTACAGACGTCTTTGTAGCGCAGTTGGGGGCGGCCAATGCTTCTCTTGCCGGAGGCAAGTTCGCCATAGGCCTTCAGGAGATCTTTAGGAATGCGTCCATCCTCTATCCATTGCACGTGACCGAGCCATCGGAGTCTGCGTTGTCTGAGGAGTGTGTACATGGTGGGAAGACCTGCAACCTCGAGGACCTGAGCGTTGGTAACTTTGTCACTCCAGTGGATGCCGAGGATGCGCCGGAGAGAGCGCAGGTGGAAGCTGTTCAGTTTGCACTCCTGTTTGGAGTATGTTGTCCATGTTTCGCTGCCATAAAGGAGAGTGCTGACGATGCAGGTGTTGTACACTGCCATCTTGGTGGAAATTGTCAGCTTTGGGTTCTCCCTGACGCGGGTGGTGAG
>CM060330.1:28673056-28680556 GCA_030674155.1 Stramonita haemastoma
GTTTATTGTTGTTGTTTTTCTCCTTGGAATGTCAGTTGGGCATAAGAAGCTATGAGAAGAAGTTGATTTATGCACAGCATGATCAGATGTGCCTGCAGGAAGGAGACAGAACCTGAAACAGGCTACTGACCGGCCTAAGCTGTACAGACCTAGGGTAAAAGCTATTAACTCACTCCAGACGGACAGTTCTCTCTCCCTTGCTTTTCCTCACAGAGGGCCCATTTGTAATGGTTAGTGAAAAAAACCAACAACAACAACAAAAACGAAAACAAAACACATAGTAAGAAAATGGACATTTCTGGTTTAGTACATATCGAAAGATTAAAACTCTCACTTTAATATTTTCAGCTTTGACTAGCATGAAGAAAATACTCTGAATTTTGTACTCCTGTCAGCTACTCACTACAACCGCAATCAAAGAGTTCGGAACACACGGAATCACCCAACAACACTCTGCATTGGACCTTGGATAGGCTCACGCAGCTAGCTATGTTAAGCTGCTCTAGTCATAGTATCATGTGGATGCCATATGAAAAATCTGCAAACAGCAAATCCGCTATAGCGGACAGCCATCCTCAGAGAGTTAACGCTATCCAAAATTCACTTGAGATGACAAGTTTAAGATTCACTATGGCAACCCACCAAAAAAAACAAACGATCAAAAAAACAATCTGAATCTGCAGAGCTATACATATATAAATTTACATTAGTTAAGGGGTAAAGGGGAAACGACATTTTAAAGAGATGTATCTTTACACTTGTTCATTTAAAAAAAAAAATTTCATTGTTATCATTCAGTTATTTTGTTGGGTTTTTTTTTTCCTATTTTGTTCCTTTTCTTCTTCGTTTTTTTTTTTAAAGGGGTGTACGGTGGCAGGACGGTGGCAGAATGGTTAAGACGTTCGCCTGCCAATATGTAAATCGTGAGTTTCTGGGTTCGAACCCAGCCTCGCCCTTTCTTCCCAGTTTGACGAAAAAATCGAACTGAATGTCAAAGTCATTCGGATGAGACTCGAAACCGAGGCCCCGTGTGCGAATGCACGCAGAACATCTTGCGCACACGTTAAAACCCCGTTCCACCTTTCGGAAGAGTAGGCCATCGTGTGCCGGTAGGAGCGGATGACAAAATTATAACAAACCAGCATGCACACAGGTGTCGTGTTTAGACACCATCCCTGAAGAAAAATCGGGGAGTTGGAGTTGGGGATCTTTGCGCCTGGTGGCAGCATGATCTGTGGCTCTGTAGGTCAAATGCAAGCGCTTTGATTTGTCTTTACAAGAGATAGCGCTATACAAATTCCATGTATTATTATTATTGTACGTTATTTTTCAATATTAATTTTTTTTTTAATTATGTATTTTTATCTTAAATTCATTTCATTTCACTTTTTATGATTATTTCATTGTATACTTAAATTGCAATTATTCCTGTTTTTTTTTTAAAAAGAAAATTGCTTTGTTTTTGGAAATATTGTATTATATGATGCTGCATTAGTCATTTTCTTCTCTTGTTTCATGTTGTTGTTGTTGTTGTTGTTGTTATTTTTCTTCTTTTTTTTTTCTTTGGCCAAGTGCCTCCAAAGCATGATATATATATACTTGAAGTGGCTGGCTTAAGTGCAGCATAGAAAATGATATCCATTACTCTGTGTGTGTGTGTGTGTGTGTGTGTGTGTGCGTGTGTGTGTGTGTGTGTGTGTGTGTGTGTGTGTGTGTGTGTGTGTGTGTGTGTTGTGTTTGTGTGTGTGTGTGTGTGTGTGTGTGTGTGTGTTGTGTGTGTGTGTGGTGTGTGTGTGTGTGTGTGTGTGTGTGTGTGTGTGTGTGTGTGCGTGCGTGCGTGCGTGCGCGCGTACATGTGTGTGTTTTATTCATTTATTTATATTTTATTCTTTTATGTCAAGGATAGTGTGTGTGTGTGTGTGTATGTGTGTGTGGTGTGTGTGTGTGTGTGTGTGTGTGTGTGTGTGTGTGTGTGTACACACACATAAAAAGAAGAGAGGTGAGGGTGGTGTGGGGGGACCTGTCTACCCACATTGTTCCAAGTTAGCATGTCACACTGTCCTATGCCTTGTCCTATCCTGCCACATATTCAGGACATAACAATATTATCATGATATCATTATCATATGATTAATTCATCACCTTGATGACAAATCTCAAGAACAGTCTTTTCATTATAAACGGGGAGGAGTTTGGGAGGGGGGGGGGGGGGGGGGGGTTAGGAGATTGGGAGGGAGGAGAATTCAAAACTGTTGTGGTTTCCTTGTTTTTGTTTGTTTGGTTGACAAGAAGGGGTGGGGGTGGGGGGATTATTTTGTTTGTTTGTTTCAAAGTTTGACAAGAAGGGTGTTTTCTTTAGTGTTTGGGTTATTTTTGTTTGTTGTTGAAAGTTTGACAAGAAGGTGTTTTCTTTATTGTTTGATATTTTTGTTTTGTTTTTTAAGTTTGACAAGAAGGGTGTTTTCTTTATTGTTTGATTATTTTGTTTGTTTGAGTTTCATGGAAGGGTGTTTTCATTTAAAAAAAAATCATTTTGTTCGTTTTGTTTGAGTTTGACAAGGAGTGTTTACTTTATTGTTTGATTATTTTGTTTGTTTGTTTGCGTTTGATGAGAAGGGTGTTTTCCTTAGTTTAAAAAAAAAATTGTTTTGTTTGTCAAGAAAGGTGTTTTCTTTATTGTTTGATTTTTTTGTTTGTTTGAGTTTGATGAGAAGGGGTGTTTTCCTTGGTTTATATAAAAAAAGTGATTGTTGTGTTTTGTTACAAAAAAAGGTTTCTTGTGTTTTCTTTATTGCTTGATTATTTTTGTTTGTTTGAGTTTTTGACAGAAGGGGTGTTTTCCTTGGTTTAAAAAAAGTGATTTTTTGTTTTTAAAGAAGGGTGTTTTATTGCTTGATTATTGTTGTTTGTTGTTGTTACAGAAGGGTGTTTTCTTGGTTATGATTTTTTGTTTGTTATAAGAAGGTGTTTTTCTTGAATTATTTTTTGTTTAGGTTTAAGAAGGGTGTTTTCCTTGAATGGTTTTGTTTGTTTAGGTTAATAAGAAGGGTGTTTTCCTTGTATGATTATTTTGTTTGTTTAGGTTAATAAGAAGGGTGTTGTTTCCTTGTTATTATTTTTGTTAGTTAATAAGGTTTTCCTGTATGATATTTGTTTTTAGGTTAATAAGAAGGGGTGTTTTCCTTGTATGAATATTTTGTTTGTTTAGGTTAATAAGAAGGGGTGTTTTCCTTGAATGGTTTTGTTTGTTTAGGTTAATAAGAAGGGGTGTTGTCCTTGTATGATTTTGTTTGTTTAGGTTGATAAGAAGGGTGTTTTCCTTGTATGATTATTTTGTTTGTTTAGGTTAATAAGAAGGGTGTTTTCCTTGTATGATTATTTTATTTGTTTAGGTTAATAAGAAGGGTGTTTTCCTTGAATGATTATTTTGTTTGTTTAGGTTAATAAGAAGGGTGTTTTCCTTGAATGATTATTTTGTTTGTTTAGGTTGACAAGAAGGGTGTTTTCATGGTTGTTTGATTACTTTGTGAGGGTGGTGGCATTTGTAAGATACATATTATATTTTATATATTTTCATACACACATGCGCACACACACACACATACACACAGTGTGCACTTGCGGACATACATACATGTATTACCCATTTTAATGTACACACCATATAGGCAGCCATATGTGTGTGTGTGTGCGTGCGTGTGTGCGTGCGTGTGTGTGTGCGTGCGTGTGTGTGTGCGTGCGTGCGTGCGTGTGTGCGTGCATGCGTGTGTGTGTGCGTGCGTGCATGCATGCATGCAACTACAACCTGTACATTTTTACAAAACTAAAGCAGCATTTGGCATTTTTCATGGATAAAAGAGAAAAAAAAAAAGTGTGGGTATTTGAGGGAATGTCACACTGACCCGACTTGTGGAGGATTGAACAAACGGCTGTCACTGTGTCAGAAAGTGATCAATGGATGTAGAGAACACAGGCCCCAGTCCGTGTGTTCAGTAAATAAGGACTGTGTACTGGGGAAAGAGACTAGGCTGTGTGTGCCCCACACAAACTGTGTCATGGATTCACAGCTGTATTGATTTATCATTGTTGTTATTGTTATTATTATTATTATTATTATTATTATTATCATCATTGCTGTTACTATTATTATTATCATCATTATTCATAGTAGTAGTATGAGCACTGTTATTGTCCTTATCATTATTATCATTAACCCCATTGTTATTATCATCACCATGATCATTATCATTGTTATAGTTATTATGACAATTATCATTACCATCATCATCATCATCATCATCACATTATTATTGTTATTATTATTGTTATTATCAATACCATCATCATTATCATTATTGTCATAATCACTCAGCTTGGTAGTCATGGATTCTCAAGGATGGTGGTTTTTTGTGGGGTGGTTTTTTTTATTTATTTTTTTTAAAAAATGTTTGTGTCTGGGTGGGTGTGTAATTTGGCGGTGGTGGTTGTGGTGGTTATTTATTCCTCAGGAGTTTAAAAGTCCACATTGCATGCAGCAAGCTACACAGTCTTGCATGTATGTATGTATGTATGTATGTATGTATGTATATATGTATATATGTATGTATATATATGTATATATGAATGCAGCCTGTGTGTATACTACACTGGAAAAAAAACTGCTGGTAGGCTCATGCCATGAGTACATAAAAAGGTTCCTTTGCTTTAAAATATATGTTAGCTTATACACACAGGTCTAGTATATGCTCCTTTGTTGGCCAGGGTATGATGGTTTTTGTTGTTGTTTTTTTCTTTTGACAGAGGGGTATTGTGTGGCGTTTGTAACTGAAGTTTGGTTTTGATGGAGGAGAGGGGTGGGGGTGGGGAGCAGGCGAAGGGAGAGGGAGTATCTGTCTCGCGCCCCCTCCCCCCCCCCTCCCTTTTTTTTTTTTTTTTTGAGAGGTGGGGATGTTGTTTTTAATCGCTGACTTGTTAGTGTAAGTCAACAATCTGAAACCAGTATAAAAATTAATGATTGTACACGTGTATAAAATACGTTAAGGCTTCTTCTACATCATATTGTTCTTTCACAGATTAAAATAAAAAAATTTCCTCTTTGGGCTCACAAGGAACACGAAGGCAATAGACAGGCACATGTTCAGCACTTTGTGTGTGTGTGTGTGTGTGTGTGGTGTGTGTGTGTGTGTGTGTGTGTGTGTGTGTGTGTGTGTGCGCGCGCGTGCGCATGTGTGAGGATGTTGAGAGAGGGGTGGGGTGGGGGTGGGATCAGATGGCGCTAAAGCCAATGATTAAAATAAAAATGCAGCCCTGGGAGATTGTGGTAAGTGGACGAAGTGTGTGTGTGTGTGTGTGTGTGTGTGTGTGTGTGTGTGTGTGTGTGTGTGTGTGTGTGTGTGTACTCTGTGGTGTGTGTGTGAGTAGTGTGTGTGTGTTGTGTGCCTGTGTTTGTGCGTGCCTGTGTGTGTGCCTGTGTGTGTGTGTGTTGTGTACGCGCGCGCGCGAGCGCGTGTGTGTGTATCTGTGTACTTGTGTGTGTGTGTGTGTGGTGTGTGTGTGTGTGTGTGTGTGTTGTATTGTGTGTATATAGGTGTGTGCCCGCTCGTGTATGCGTGCGTGCGTGTGTGCGTGCGGTGTGTGTGTGTGTGTGTGTGTGTGTGGTGCATTGTGCAGGCCAGGGTGACCTAGAAATGACAGGACTTGTCAGGTTACTCTGCCCCGGACTCTTTTGTCATATATGTATACACACACATCCTGTTGACAAAAAAAGAAATACAGAAGAAAGAAAAAAAGATCGGAACAGAATCATTAGAACACGCGCAGCGCGCACACACACACACACACACACACACACACACACACACACACACATACACACACACACACACACATTCTATGTCTCTGTTTCTGTCTCTGTCTCTGTCTCTGTCTCGCCTCTCTCTCTCTCTCTCTCTCCTTCTCTCTCTCTCTCTCCTCTTCTCTCTCGTCTCTCTCTTCTCTCTCTCTCTCTCTCTCTCTCTCACACACACACACACACACACACACACACACACACACACACACACACAACACACACACACACCACAAAGACACACCATGCATACACATTGACATACACGCACGCAACACAACACACACACACACACACACCTCTGTGTGTTCCAGTTCACTAGGGCGTGCACACACACTGGCATACAATTTTTTGTGCATGGAAATGTTCTTACACAAACGCATTCATGCTCACAGTCACACACACACACACACACACCACACACAGTTCACACACACACCACACACACACACAACACACACACACACACACACACACACACACACACACACCTCTCTCTCTCTCTCTCTCTCTCTCTCTCTCTCTCTCTCTCTCTCTCTCTCTCTCTCTCTCTCTCTCTCTCTCTTCTTACTCCCACTCTCCCCAAAAGTCCTTCGGATGAGACTTTAAACCAAGGTCCCGTGTGCGAACGCACGCAGAACACCTTGCGCACACGTTAAATCCTGTTCCACTTTTCGTAAGAGTAGGCCATTGTGTGCCGGTGGGAACAGATGACATTTACAAAACTGCATACACGCGGAGACTGGATGAAAAAACACAAGAGTGCTTATTCCATTATCCTCGATATAAAAAAATAAAAGAATAAATCAAATCAATCAACTCAACTCAACTCAACTCAACTCCTACTCTACTCCTCACTCTACTCTCTCTCTCTCTCTCTCTCTCTCTCTCTCTCTCTCTCTCTCTCTCTCTCACACACACACACACACACACACACACTCACACTCACACACACACACACACACACACACACACACACACACACACACACACACACTCACACTCACACACGCACACACACACACACACGTGCGTATGCACGTGTACTCTCTCTCTCTCTCTCTCTCTGTCTCTGTCATGGGTGTGTGCGCGCACATGCGTGTGATGAAAGAAATGAGGGGGGACATCCTGGGTCCATGGCAGACAATTGCATCCTCGTTAAAACCAGTTGCACACACGTGCTGAATCCGTGGCAGTGAGAAAAGCCCATCTCTCTTTACTTCACGTCCCTGACCTTAACCCAACGCTGATCAGATGAAGTACTCTTAGGAAGGGTAGGGGAAGTGGGGGGGGGGGGGGGGGGGGGGGTAGAGAAGGAAGGGGAGAGAAGATTGCGCAACAGCCATTGGAGACAAAGATTGAATGGAAGGTGGGAGGGAGTATTGTCAGGTATTGGCAGCTATAAATCCACAAAGGTTTTCTTTTTTTTTTCTTTTTTCTTTTTTTGTACAGGACCAAACTTCAGTCTTTTTTTTTATTTTTATTTCTGGCTCAAACCACAGGGTTTTTGAAAGTCCCTGTAGGAATTTTTTTTCCTGAGTTTAGAATGATTTTTTTGTACGAAAATCGACAGGCCCAGGGATTTTTTTTTTTTTCCCCCCGTGGTGAAAATCCACATGAGGATTTTTTTTTTTTAGCTGTGTGGGAATATT
>CM060330.1:28685556-28689222 GCA_030674155.1 Stramonita haemastoma
AGAGAGAAGAGAGCAAAAGAATCGGGTCAGACAGACAAAGGTCAACTATGGTGTGGTAAAACGTTCCAGCCGCCGGTGCGGTCGGCTCTCAGAACAAATAAATGGGGGAGGAGGAGTAGAGGAGGAGGGGGCGGGTCAAAAGTTCGGGGTCACCTGAGGCCGAGCCATGGGGCGACCTTGACACTGCGTGCGCAGCCAGCGAAAAAGCGGGCGCACTTGGCGCCGGAGGTGAAGGTTACAGCGTAAAGTGTACATGTTTACAGGGGCGGTGGCGGGGTGTAGTCTAGTGCTATTGGTAATCGGGTGGGCAAGTGGTGTGGTGTTCTGCCGTATGATTATCTTGATGTTATATTACCCTGCGTTGGTTGTTATAGACTTGACAGACTTTTGTGCTGGAAAGAGAGGCGGAGTAGCAGCACAGCTGAAACAATGCACAAAACTCAATGCACATGAAGCTGATATAGCTAGAATGATTTATTGACGAAAATAAATTACATGCCCCATCGGAACGCCATCATTCTAATGCATCTTAATACAGCTGAAAAAACACCCATGTTCAGTGGTTTAAAACGAAAGTACAAAAAATGCTAATTTTAAATGTAACACTCTAGATTATTTTGAAAACCGAGAAAAAGGGAGAAACTGTTTAAGAAAGGGGAAGGGGGGATTTTACGCAGGTACCACACACGCGCGCGCGCGCACACACACACACCCACACTACGCTACGCTACGCTACGCTACGCCACGCTACACACACCACACCACACCACACTACACTACACTACACCACACTACGCCACACCACACCACACCACGCCACATGTCGATTGTAACAAACAAAACTTTAAAAAAAAAAAAAAAAAAAGACCACAGGAGGAAAACAACATGGAGCTAATTAGGCATTGTACTCGTACTCAACACGGCATGAGAACACGGAGATCGGTGAATCTTCTCTCTCCTCTCTCTCTCTCTCTCTCTCCTCTCTCCTCTCTCTCTCTCCTCTCTCTCTCTCCTCTCTTCTCTTCTCTCTTCTTCTTTTTTGTGCATTCAAGCCAAGACTGATTGATTGTCGCAGTCAAAATTGGCTCGTGACACGCCCATATTCAAGAAAGCAGTAGGTTTGCAGTTTATCGGAATTGAATTTCTGTATCACTGAGCCAACTGTTATCTGTCAGCTATCAACATGGCTCTATGACTACGATATCAAACAATATGCAGTAGGATCATATCTGAATTACATTGTGCAGTCATCACTCGAATCTCTTACTGATTCGACAAAGCATGATAACATGCTTCAAATCACTTGATCTGCGATGCACACAAAACTGCGATATCCATATTCAACCCTAGTGACCGTCAATATCGTGTTTTAATTATTGGTAGGAAGACGAGTACACACGTTATTTTACTGTAAATCTCTAATGCTCTAAACAGGCTCAAACAGTCCAAACAGATGTGTGCTATATATCCATAAGTGAATGGTATAATGGGCGACCTTGGAGTGTTTTCAGGTGCATTCTTGGGAAGGAATGAGAGCGTGGTTGTGTGTGTGTAAGGGGGGGGGGGGGGGGGATGAAATTGTAATGGGTCTGGTGGCCCTCTACTCTATACTTGTTCAGAACTCTCTCTTCCCCCCCCCCCCCCCCACCAATCTCCCTTCGCTCCCTCCCCCCCCCTTCTCTGAGACTCTCTCTCTGTGTCTGTCTGTCTGTCTCTCTCAGATGGTATTACTATCAAAAGTAAATTACGACGACTTTTATAGTTTTAAGAGCCTTTATCAGACTATTATCTGCAGTATGGTGCAATGCTTACATACTATCTCTATCATCGGAATAAAATAGCAAGTAAAGCAAAACAAAACGAAAAAATAAATAAAACCCAACCATCCAAACACACAGCACCACACACACACACACACACACACACACACACACACACACACACACACACACACACACACACCACACTTCAAACAAAGAGTAATGAAAACCCAACTCAAATTGACCTTGGGCTTGTTTTGAGCAGAAGTGAATGTTTAGCGCATAGTTGGGGGCGCAGGTTTTAATCTCTCTTTTTGTGAAGAGACGTAAAATTGAAGACCACCACCACAGATTTCAAGCGTCAAGACAAGGATAGACAAAGTGTTGTGTTGCCAGTTGGCGTTGGGTATAAGGTTCCTGCAGACTGGTTACCGTAAACAAATTGATGGCTGTAGGGCCCAGGTCCTCACACCACTGGGAGCAGTATCATCATCAGTGACCGTGTCCCCCAGTACAGGCTTTTCTCCACATTTAGGGCTCTGTTGTAGTGGGGAGGGTTTTTTTTGTTTTTGTGGGGGTTATCTGTTTGTTTGGGGGGGGGGGGGGGGAGGGGATGTCTTTTCGGGTTTTTGTTGTTGTTGTTTTTTAGGAGTGTCCCTGAATCAGTAAAAACTAATAGTGTCTCAGAAGGACGTACAGGAGTTTGTATGAGAGAGAGAGAGAGAGAGAGAGAGAGAGAGAGGAGAAGAGAGAGAGAGAGAGAGAGCGAGTAGCAAGGGACAACATTGTGGTAGCCCCATAGTCAGCATGCTGTAAACAATGATTGGATTGGAACCTCGCACGACGTGAACTCGAACTTCGTTATTCTGTCAGAGCTTACGATTTCTTTTCATTCCAGTGATTCAGCATGGACAAAAAAAAGTCTCTGGACAGTGTTTGGTGGGCTCGTAAGGCTTTCCAGTTCTGTCGAAAGGCTTTCTCAATTGTGGATTTGCTGACAGCGGATTTAAGATTATTAGAATCAATACATGTAGACTCTATTAGAGTCTACATGTATTGATTCTAATGATACCATACAATAGTAGACAGTAGTTTCATAGGCTGACATCAACATCATAAACAGGATAGGCCGAGATGTTTCGAAAGACTCTTTCGATGTCTGTCTTAAGGCTTGGGCTTTTTTTTTTATATAATGTTAATGTTTTTTTTAGGGGGGGGGGGGGGGGTGTTTGTTTTTTTAATCGTGACTTATGATTAACAGTAGCATGGCCTAGGTCTAGTCAGTGGTTGGTCTGAGCAAAGTGCCAAGACCACCATTAATGATTGCTTTGAAGTGGTGTGTTGAGATTGCCTGCAGCCTTGCATGACAAGCGCTTAGTGTAAACAAACCAATGTTCTCCATTTTAAGAAGAAGAAGAAGAAATCAGATCCTGGGGTATGGCTAGCTGCCTAATGGCGAGGTACTTGAAAACCGCCTTACACACCAACTTCTCGTCCAGTATGTGTACACTTCCAGTCTCACAGTGATTCCGGGGTGGAATGGGTTAGAGACAGGGGTCACGAGTGAAGCTGGGAAAGACCCAGCAGCAACAACAACAGAGACAACAAAATAGCTGTGAACAGAATGAACCCAGGCGTTTGGGAAAATGGGGAACTGCTTCATGCTCTTATTGATTGCCTAGCTAGCACCACCCTCTTGTGTCTGTTTTTTTTCTTTCTCACGAGAACCTGAATATACCACAGATAGCAATCTCATCACAGATTTTATTGTATTGTATTGTAGCTTTGTCGCAGGAGATTTCTCTATGTGAAACTCAAGCTGCTTTCCCCAGGGAAAGCGCGTCGCCACAAGAACAGCGCCCCCCCCACCCCCCTTTTTTTTTCTCCTATGTGTGCATAGTGTATT
>CM060330.1:28689322-28704322 GCA_030674155.1 Stramonita haemastoma
ACATCCAGAGTCATGAACTGGATGTGGGCCGGCCTCCCTAGAGTGTAAGGAAGATTAAAGGCCCGAAACACTTGTTTGAAGGGGGCTTCTCCTCTGAGGACTCTCTGCTGCCATGCTCTACGCGAGTTTCTTACCACTGCCGGAAGATCGGTTTTTAGTTCAAAATGGCCGCCAGCAAGGCGCTTGTCATGAATCGTGATTTTATCTCATTTTTTGGATGTACGTTTACAGTAAATACTTCCAAAGCTACATCATTTTCATTATTAAGAATCCTTCTTTAGATAATATAGGCTGGACAGATCTTTTTCTTGAAAGAGAAGGAAAGGTTCGAGTTTTAGTGTTGCTACCGAGGCCGGTAGTCGAATTTGCCTGGTGGTCGAAAATGTTGTCACGGGGTAGGCCTAACCTATAAGCCTAAAACAAAAACAAAAACAAAAAGGTCCATGGTGGTCAGTAGGCCTAGAGAAACACATTACCAACCCTCACAACGAACATGTGGCAACAACACTTACACACATTGTTCGCTATTTGGATAAACACCACTCTAAATCAACATGAGTTGTTTCGGTAACTCTCATTGTGCCTTCTGACTTCGGACCTCGAAAACTCTGGGACTCGACCGTCTTATATAGTGCTTCCATTGTAGATCAGCTAGGAAATGGCTTTTTAGTTTATGCATTTTGAAATCAAATCTTTTTCAGTCTTTGAAATGACACTTAACCACTTGTTTTATATACTATTATAGAGATCATGCTTTGTGTTATATTGTTGCTAAATTTACCCTGTCGTTTTATATATACTCAACACGATAATCGGTGTTTTTTCTATGATATTTCACCCAGAATTTGCAGTAAAGGGGGATAACTGATATTTCATTTTTTTGTCGTGTTTCTGTTCACATTCTTTGATTGTCAGTTATCTTCCTTTACTTGTGCAATAATTATGCAGTCAAGCCATAAGTATTGGATAAAAAAAATATTTACCTGTTGCTTTTACTTGCTAATCTATATTGAATAAGAGTGTGTGTGTGTGTGTTAGGTTTAGTGTGTGCATTTAAAAATTTTTATTTATCTATTTTATTCTTTTATATCGTGGATAATACAATGTGTGTGTGTGTGAATGTCAAAAAATTTTCCATATGGTACATTGAGTAAGCAATAAATTAGCTTTTTTTTCATCAAGCCATCTCTCTCAAACAAAAACAATAAAAATATTTAAAAAAACAAAAATACAACAAAACCACACAAAAAACAGCAAACAAACTAACAAAAATGAAACAAGTGTATGTGTCTTTGTCTCTTTCTGTGTGAATGTCGAAGACAAGTCAAATGTCAATGTCAAAATTTTATTTCCAAATGGTACATTGAGTATGCAATAGATATGCTTTTTTTCATCTAGCCATCTATCTAGAAAAAAAATTCCCCAACTGAATCAACCACAAAAAAAGAACAGAAAAAAAAAAAAATAAAAAAAAATAAAAAATAAAAAAAAAAAAAATATATATATATATATATATATATATATATATATATATATATATATAAAACACCCAGAAAACTAGCAAACAAAAAAATAAGAAAGATTGAAAATAGGGTTTGCCTGCTTTAGAACAATATGTAACTTGTTTTACTCATCAAAATCGAATTTTGGACAAATGTTTGGAAACATAATGCATTTAAATCTGTTGCTCTATCACCCCTTGGTACATCAGACCACAACAAATTCTATTTCCTGCTTGCATGTTAAAGTTAAAGTCTGTCCCGAGCCTTAAGGCTCATCAGGCCGGTGCTTATCCCGGTTTCTGTGGCGTTAAGCGACATACAAACCCTACATACAAACCCAATGTAAAAACTGACCCTATTGTGGAAAAAAATGAGTGAATGTGTGGATGCATGACAGTGTGGAAGAGTTGAAAGGCTGCTTTGAGTGTACAGACTGGTACATAAACATGCGTGCACATGCACACATTTATTTTAAAATATTTGAAAAACATCCCTAAATGTCAAACAAACAAGTTATATCAGGTTACAATATCACCCATGCATTTACATTCATAAATTTATACCAAAAAATTTTAATCAGGAATAAAACACCCAAAATCTTATATCCATACCATGACATTCAAACAAACCCCAAAAAATCAGACTAATGAATCAACAATAATGATATTGATAATAATGTTACAATCATAATATGATAAATCACCCATCACCACTGAGAGCAATAAACCAACCTTTAAACAGTCCCTGCCTGTGTTTGATTGGATTATTAAAAAAATATTTATACTAGACATAACTAAATACTTCCTAAAATTTAATATAGTGCTTTGTCGGCTAGAAACAGTGGCGCAGAGAGGTTGTGTGGGGGGGTGGGTGGGGGGGGGGGGTAGTTTTCGAGAAGAAAGCAAATGACTGATCAGTGTGTGTGTGTGTGTACAGTGTGTATTTTTTATTATTATTTTTAAAATTCTTTTATATCGAGGATAATGGATAATGCAATCATATAATTTTTTAAATCCAGTACCCATGTGTATGCAGTTTGTAAATGTTCAATTGTTCAACGACCATGATGCCTACTCTACGAAAACCGGAACAGGTTAATGTGTGCGCAAGATGTTCTGCATGCGTTCGAAAGACTCTGTGTGTGTGTGTGTGTGTGTGTGTGTGTGTGTGTGTGTGTGTGTGTGTGTGGTGTGTGTGTGTGTGTGTGTGTGTGTGTGTGTGTGTGTGTGTGTGTGTGTGTGTGTGTGTGATGTGGTGTGTGTGACTGTGTGTGTGTGTGATGTGCTGTGTGTGTGGTGTGTGTGTGAGAGGAGAGAGAGAGAGAGAGAGAGAGGAGAGAGAGAGAGAGAGAGAGAGAGAGAGAGAGAGAGAGAGAGAGAGAGAGACAGACAGAGAGACAGACAGACAGACAGACAGACAGACAGACAGACAGACAGACAGACAGACAGACAGACAGACAGAGACAGAGACAGAGACAGACAGACAGACAGACAGACACAGACAGACAGACATAAATTTACTAGGATGGAGCCTTTTAAAACAATAACAAATATAGAGCAAGCTTTGCATTATAACCATTGCACACTATCTCCTGAATACGTGCAAAGCAACAAGAACAAAATTTAAAAAAGAAAAAGGTAGGAGGGTGGATATTTTAAATCTGAAACTAACAATAATTTCACTTTCTACGCATGGGGGGTAGCTCAGTGGTCAGAGCGCTTGCTTTCCACTAGCCAATGTTAAGCAGCGTCAAGCGTGATTACCAGTGGGATGGGTGACCGTTTGCGCACCTTGGCTTCAGTACAGTTCCCCCAGTTCCCCATGGCTTTGGTGTTTTTTTTGTTTTTTGTTTTTCTTGGGGTTTTTTTGCGTTTATTTGTTAGTTTTTTTTCTACTTTTTTTTTGTTGCGTTTTTTTCTTTAGACAGATGGCTTGATGAAAAAAAGCAAATCAATGCTTATTCAATCTGGACATAAAAAGTGGATTTGATTTGATTTGATTTAGGGTCAGGGAAGGTGAAGTAGTGAGGGAGAGGTGATGGGCGCCGCCCTCAACATGCTGGCCCCTAGAGGAGCTGAGGTCTCTTACGCCTCGCTCCTCTACGACCACACAGGTTATGGGACACCTTTACACCTTTTTTTTTTTTTTTTAAACTATTTGAATATATTATATCAAATTGCTGCTTGACAATCTTTCCAAGAAAAAGTCTAAACGAGTAATTATGTAAAGTGAAGTCAGAACAACAGACATGAAATTGGAATGCTAAAACAGATCTGAACCACTGAGGTGAACATGGGGGCATAGAGAGCAGACTGGGGATGAAACAGAGAGAGAGAAGAGAGAGAGAGAGAGAGAGAGAGAGAGGAGAGAGAGAGAGAGAGAGAGAGAGAGAGAGACAGACAGACAGACAGACAGACAGACAGACACACACACACACACACACACACACACAGACACCACACACAGACACACACACACACACACACACACACCACACACACACACACACACACACACAGGACAGACAGACAGACAGAGGGGGTGCAGAGAGGGGGGAGAGAGGGGGGGAAGAGAGAGAGAGAGAGAGAGAGAGAGAGAGAGAGAGAGAGAGAGAGAGAGAGAGAGAGAGACAGAGACAGAGACAGAGACAGAGAGACAGAGACAGACAGACAGACAGACAGACAGACAGACAGGACAGACAGAGGGAGACAGAGGGGTTACAGAGAGGGGGGAGAGAGAGGGGGTACAGAGATGGGGGAGGGAGGGAGGGAGGGAGAGAGAGAGACACAGAGAGAGAGACAGACAGACAGACAGACAGACAGACAGACAGACAGACAGACAGACAGACAGACAGACAGAGGGGGTACAGAGAGGGGGGGTAGAGAGGCGGGGAGAGACAGAGAGAGAGACAGACACCCAAGAAATACATAGATCTCTCTATAGATCTTCTGACATAATATATAATAATGGCAGAACAGACACACGGTCAATACATCCATGAAACACAAGATTAAGACATTTAAACAACGGCAGAACAGACAGACAGGCAATGACTGAATGAGACACCCAAGAAACACAGGACTAGACATTTAAACAACAGCAGAACAGACAGACACACGGGCAATACACCCAAAAAACACAAGATCAAGACATTTGAACAACGCAGAACAGACAGACAATGAAACACCCAAGAAACACAGGATCTAGACATTTAAACAAATGGCAGAAAAGAACAGAACAGACAGACACCCAAGAAACACAAGATCAAGACTTATAAACAACGCAGACAACAATGAACACCAAGAAACAGGATCTAGACATTTTAACAATGGCAAACAACAGAACAGACAAACACCAAGAAAACAGGTCTAGACAATTAACAAATGGCAGAACGGACAAGAACAGACAAGACACCAAGTAAAACAGAGCAACACAACTCAACACAATCCAGAACTGACACACAGTCATACAGACACACATCACAAACAAACACAATTACAGACAAGACTCCACAACTATCAACCCAAAAAACCCTATTCTATGCATGCACGTCCTTACCAAAGCATCCGAGCTGGAGTGGAGGTGGAGAGGGGGCAGGCAGGGAGCCTCGTCCGAGCGTCAGGCAGTCGGCCTGACCGTTACACAGCAGCTCTGCCTCCGTGAGGCATCGTGACCCGTCACACTTGTGCACACACTTCCCTGTGGTCACACATAAAATGTACATGTATGTATGCACATGCAGTGCGTACACACACACACACACACACAACACACACACAAGACACAACACACACCACACACCACACACACAGACCACACCAGAGACACAGACACACATCGCGCACACACACATGCGCGCACGCCACACACAGACACATGCACACACGTGCATGCGCACACACAGACACACACACACGCATGCACACACATACATGCACACACGGCATGCACACACATACATGCACACACTCATCCCACACACACACACACACACACACACACACACACACACACACACACACACACACACACAGTGAATCACATTAATAATTCATGAAGAGCAACATCAGCAAATCAACTGATAAAAAGGAGGAAATGGGGAGATGTGGAGGGGGGAGGGGGGAGGGAATCCATGAATGAAAGAGAATATTTAACAAGTAAGACTAAGAGCAGTGAATACTGAAATGATAAAGAAGAGGGTCCAGGAAGAAAGGGCAAGAAGGGGGAGGGGGAACATGACAAGCAACAGCAAAACCGAAAAGAGAGGGAGGAGGGACAACATGTGTGAGCAGCCACAAGACCCAGAACAAAAAATTATGTTGTGTAGAGAGACAGATTTCTGGCGAAAATGGCCTCCAAATGGAACACTTACCCCTGTTCACTTCTTAAAGTTCACTACTGCAAAAATCGTAACCCCTAGTCAAAAATTCTTCAATAGAACTTAAAAGATTAAGGATGCATTGAAGTACTCACATGAAAAACTGAAGTTTTTCATTTATATAGCTTTCAAGACAAACAATGATAGTCAATTTCAGTTACAGACATTGAGGGTAGAGTCACCAATCACGACTGATTTTTTGCTTTCAGCTCTAAGTCAGCTGCAGCAGACAATAATTGTATTAAAATCAGTTAAAAATCGATTATTTATCAAAAGAAAATTAATATCAAGCTGCAGTTTCATACTTCAAATCAAATAAGTTCATGTCATCTGAAAAAATCTGTTTAAATAAAGTCACTGATGAAACTCGAGAAATCAAAATGCACAGCAAAATGTTAACACGCGTCGCCATTTCCTGTCTCCCGCAAATTAATTGTGGAACAGTACACATATCTGTGATGTTTTTGTGTGTTTTTTGGAAGGTGAGAGTAAAAAACATGGAAAAAAGAGTGAAGGGTCACAGTTTCTTTCTGCTGGTAGCGCCTGTCACTTGAGTGTGTGAAACCATCGTCTAACAGAGAAATCAGCAACAGATTTATTTTTCCGTGAGTGTTTTTCTCTGAATTTGCAACTGATAAGGCAAATACTGAAATGTGAAATGTAGTTTATTCATGTTCTTGTTCAGTATTCTTCGTTCTGTGAGTCTGATGTGTTGATCAGGTTGACGAAATTGAGATGAGTGGAAATTTAAAAAGAGTCACATGAAAAGAAAGTTTTTTTCTATTTCAATTTTGTATACTGGCATCATCCGTTAAACTTTTCTTTACATTATCTCACATATTTCATCATACTCAGTGGTTGTACATTGGCCAATAAACATAAATTAAGAAGAGAAAAAAAAATTAGTTTGAAGATCATTTGGTAACCTTGCTTCCATTCAGTCAGTGACATCAAAGTTTGTTCATTTATGGTGTCATAATACAATATTATGTAGTTACAGTTTCTTTAGTTTAATGACAAGTTTTGTAGTCTGATTGTGGTATTAACAAAATTCTCATTTCATATTAAATACATTATATACAGGTGAAATCTGAGCTTTGGATGAGGCTGGTTTTTTGTTTTTTTTTCTTTCGTTGTCAAGTGCTGGTGTTTAATTACATGTGACCCCAAGTCTGGGCATTTTAGAAGCAGCGGTGGTAGCACATATAATGAACTCACTGTTTTCAAAAATATTTGTTTCTAAGTTTTTAATGGTCTTTTTTCTTTTAACATGAGTTTTAGATTTATTCCTTTTCGCTTCAGCCATAGCACTTAGATTACTAAAACTGTAGAAATAAGATCTAGATTTTATCGTTTTCTGTGAAACTCGTTATGTAGAGCTCTTTCATGTGGCAGCAGCCTATCTTAACTGGCTGTTTCCACAGCAGGTTTAGGGAATGGAACACTGCTTTTTTCAAGCTTGATATCTTTTTTTTTTCTTCTGCAATAGTACATAAGTGAAGGAGGAAAAGAGTTTTAAGCTGTTAGTGTTGAGCATGTGTGTGTCAGTGTGTCAGAGAGAGAGAGAGAGAGAGAGAGAGAGAGAGGAGAGAGAGAGAGAGAGAGAGAGAGAGAGAGAGAGAGAGAGAGAGAGAGTGTGTGTGTGTGTGTGGATGTGTGTGTGTGTGTGTGTTGTGTATTTTTATTTTATTCTTTTAAATTTATTTTTATTTATTTTTAATTTTATTCTTTTTATATCAAGGATAATGGAATAAGCACTCATGTGCTTTTTTACATCCAGTCCCCGTGTGTATGCAGTTTAGTTAATCCTGTCATCTGTTCCCACCGGCACACGATGGCCTACATCCTACGAGTAGTCTTGTGTGTGTGTTGTGTGTGTGTTGTGTGGTGTGTGTGTGTGTGTGTGTGTGTGTGTGTGTGTGTGTGGTGTGTGTGTGTGCGCTGCGTGCGTGCGTGGTGCGCGTGTGTGTGTTCTTCCTCAGCTAGAGCTTTGAGGTCCAGCAATGGTGAGATTTTGCAAATTTATGCAAATTTTTACCCACCACGTGCCACATCCCACCACATGACCTCGTTCAGGCTTGGGGGTTGATTTGACTTTTTTAACTGGTGACTTCTTTGTGTATGGTTTGATTTGCTGCTGTCACATCAGTCATGTGATTCCAAGTCTGCTTAACACATCCACTGCACTAGGTTACTTTTTTTTTCTTAAGGATTTTTAAATGCTTTTGTTTGCACTGTATACCTATATATCCCATAACATCTTATTCCTCCTTTCCCTCTCCCACATTCTCTTTCTTTTACAGTTTTAGGCTATGGAATGGAGAATTTGCTGAGAGTGTTATGCCGCATCTTTGATAACACACGAGACACCTTAGCTAAGAGAGTGTAGCACCTGCACCATCTCAAATAAAAGAAGATCATAAATACAACACAGCTGCTGAAAGACAGTGAAGATACAGAAACTTTTTTTTTTCTGTTTCTGCATTCCTTTTGTTTTCTTTGTTCCTCAGTCAGATTGTCAAGGTTCACCATTGGTGAGATTTTGTGTAGGCAATCATTTTTGCCCACCACACAGCTTAGCATCATTTCAATTTCAGGGATGAGTGCCTGTATGATTTTTAAAATTTGTATCCATAGTGGACAAAACTTGAAAAATGCTGACAGAAGTGCTCTTCATCAGCTTATTTTGATTTATGCTTCTTGCGCTTATGCTTCATGTGTTTCTGATATATATTGTTTTGATTGAATATAATTTTGTTATCATTTGTGTAGTGAAACATGATTTGTACAATTAAGGCTTACATAATTCTAGTCTGCTCACTGTCATCCTTGTTGTGCCTTCCCCAAGTTTAACACTCTGGGGTTCACCCAGAATGTGCACTGACTACCTCATCCCACCTGGGAATCACTCTCAGATTGAAATTGCACACTGAATGAGAAATATCTCCGTCATGTCTTTGTCAAGTACCTTCGCCATAGAGGCAGCCATACTCCAATTTCAGAGGATTTTTTTTTACTCCATTAAAGGAGAGTGCAGGTTGTTATTAAGAGCTTGTCATAGCTGAAGACTAGTCTCAACACATTTTACACTATAACATTCTAGTGTTGGCCTTTGCAATTAGCTGACATCAATAACTGACATTTTTTGGCCAAGGCCAAGCTCGACTGCCTTATAAACATAAGGTAAATTGTCTTTATTGATTTTTTTTTTTAATTCCAGTCCAATCACCTTTTTAGATGTGAACTAATTGTTAATTTGTCTTGATTCTATTGTTTGCAGTTTGCTTGTTTTTAATGGGGGGTTTTTGTTTGTTTGTTTTTTGCCCAGAAGGTTCATTGTAAAAGAAAAAAAAAAATAAAAAGCATGTTTACTAAATAAATCCATAAATGCCATAGCCCTCTGCAAAATTCAATTCAATTCAATTCCATGGAAACAATATTACAGTGTTGTCTTGTAATATTCAAAAAGGGTCAAGACATGTTCAGCAGCAGAGACTGTTGATCATGCCGAGTGTGTCAACCTGGAACTGTGCCATGATTTTCTACTGTCTGCTGCCTGCGACTGAACAGTACAAAAAAAAAAAAAGTATCAAGAAAAAAAAAATTGTAAAGAAATCAACTAAACCCAATCCCAAACCAGAAAAATTTTTCTGAGTCACACATACACCTACCCTCAGGACCATAATCATCAATTAGCCAGACCAGAGCCAGAGGTGACCGCCCGTGGTTGTCAAGGCAACCGGTGATGACTTTAAGTCTGCAAACTGTGGCCTATCTTCTATCCCCACAGCAGAGTTCAGACACTCTCCTCACACTCACCCCCTCGCACTACCACAACTCTAGACAGTCAGGGCTCTTACTGTGACATGTGGACAGGCTCCAGACACTCTTGAAGTCGGACTAGACCTACGTGTCAGCCTGGCCCTGATACCACCTCTACAAGACAGTGCCCCTACTCCTCATTAACACTGCCCCTCAGCTGTATCACCTGCTGTCTAGACAATTCCTTGGAACCAAGCTGATAAATGACACATGGATATATATCATATATGCCTAAAGCCATGTCTCTCTCTCTCTCTCTCCTCTCTCCTCTCTCTCTCTCTCTCTCTCTCTCTCTCTCTCTCTCTCTATCTCTCCCTCCCTCTCTCTCTAAAAAACTGTGTAATTTCTATTTTTAAATCAACGAAGATAAGATTTTTTTTTTAATGTTTCAAATGGTAAAATGGGTTTATTTTCCCTTCGTTTCATTTTCGTTATTCATAACTATACTGCTTTTGAGTTTAAAATTCATTTTTTCATAATTATCATAATATCCCTAATAACAAGGGCAGAAACTGGATGCAACCCCCTACCCCCAACCCCCCCCAAAAAAAAAACAGAAAAAAAACCCAAAACAATCAACCCCACATAAGTGTTAATTTATCTATTCTGATAATAAATATTCTTAAAATAAAGAATCTTGCATTGCTTTTTCTTTCTCTGTCTGTCAACTAATGTGACAAGGAAAGCTGGAGGGAAATTCAAGAGTGAATATAAATTTATATAAGAGACTGTACTACTCCCCCCCCCCCCCCCCCCTTTATGTTTTTTGGGGTGAGGGGATCTGTACTATTTTATACTCTATATTTCTAACTGAATTCGGCTTACAACTGATCAGCAATAGCAGAAAGTTGGTTGAAGGGGGAGGGTGAAATCTGAAATGGAACTAAAACAAGAAAGTCTACAAAAACAAAACGACAATGTGTGAAATATGTAATATTTACTTCCAGCTTTACTACAGGAGGTCAAAATGACCTACAACCAACCACACTCCCATCTCACACCAGGGAAATCTTTGTACATCATTGCAAGTTGTCTGAATGCCACGTCAGTTACATTGGAATTGCCCTGCACCAGAAAGACGCTGAGTAAACAAGATTCCTAAATTATAAACCAAATCAAAAGCTACCATACTGATGATAGAAGAAAGAAAAAAAAGGGTGGAAAAACACTTGTAAGATTTCCTTTGGGAAGGGGGAGAATGAGGAGGCTTTGTGAGCTATCAGCATCACTGTTAACAGAGAGATACACAAACAACTAAAACAAAACAAACAAAAACAGATATAATGGTGCTCCAAGATGCCCATGCAACTGATGCTCAATGAAAAAAAACAACAACAAAAACCACCCACCTTCAAACCAAAACTGAAAGCAATCTTTAGCACACACCCCCCCCCCCCCCCCCCCCCCGAGTGGGAACAGATGACAAGATTGACAAAACTGCATACACACGGGGACCAGATGTTAAAAAAAAAAATAATAAAAAAAAAAGCACATGAGTGCTTATTCCATTATTCTCAATATAAAAGAATGAATAAATAAAATAAAAACAAATACAAACATCTCGATATAAAAGAATAAAAATAAATAAAAAAAAAATTACTCACCATACTCACTGCTGCTGAAGTCAAAGTAGAGAGTAAATCCACTGCTTTGCTTCTGCCGCCACTCATACACAATACGCACGGATGAAGCATAATGAAAGACAATCGGGTTTGTGTGTTGCGATGCTGGCGGCAAATGCGGTGCCGCGTCTTCTCCTCCCCCTCCTCCGTCACCTCCCGAATCTCCACCACGGGGAGACAGGGAGCAGACACCACACCCTCGTCCTCTCCCCCCCACCACCCTTCCTCCCCCGGCACTGAGGTGGTCCACAGCGACGATGATGACGACGATGATAACGGTCTCTCAACCACCGTGTCCGAAGAAGCGTTTGTGTTTGCGTAGGCCTCGGTGTTGTGTGTGGGGCGGCTGTGCTGCTGTTTTCTGGGAGAGGGAGGGGGTGAAGACACAATGGAGGACAGCTTGGAACCCAAAACGACGGCGTGAGGTCGCAGTGGTGGTGGTGGTGGGGGGAAGGAGGAGGAGGAGGGAATGACCCGCGGGTGGGAAGATGGACTTTTACTCTGCCCTGTGCCCATCTGAGAAGAACCCCCCTCATCTACCCTTCCTCCTGCACTCTTTCCAGAACTGCCTGCAGTCTGTTCCGCTTCCATTTCTTCTTCTTCTTTCTTCTTCTGGCCGGCGGCCCCTTGTGGCGCGCGGCCATTCTGGGAGGCATTGTTGTGCGCCCCAAAGCCGGACAGGCGGGTGAAGTTGAGTTCGATCTGTTGCTGGGGGCCGCCCAGCTGGATCAGGAACTCGCAGCGTTGGAAGCCCCGTTTCTCGTAGTCCGAGGACTGGGCTTCGATGTGCTGGTGGCTGCTGTTGCGGTAGGTGTAACTGCACTCAGCTGCAACAACACATCACATTAAAAAACAAAAAGATTAATGCTTATCTGAAAGAAAAAAAAAAACGTTCGTGGAAGTTTTGTTTAAATGACATCATGTAACCTATTAACTATCTGGGTTTTTTTTTCAATTTTTTTTAATTTATTCTTTTATGTAAATTTTGTTAAATTTCAAGTGGCAAAGCATGTGAGATTTTCTCTTTGTATCAAGTAGCCTATCAAACCCTAGCAACCCTCAATAAAGCACAAGGAACCCAGCATGTCCAAAGAGGCCTAAGCAACATGGGAGTGCACACACCTGCACTCTGAACAAAGGCCAAGCCGAGGAGCACAATTCACACTCATAACTGGTGAGATGAAATAAATTTAATGTCTTGTCAGGCAGCTGGGACTGGATGAAAAACGAGGACTAACACAGATGACTGATTGATTGGTGGTGCAACTCTTTTCAACTAGATTTAATTTTAGAGCATCACGTTGTTCGGTCCTTTTAAATTGTTTTAAAGAATTGTGGCTCAACCAGTTTGTTCTGCTGATCTGAAAAGCTACACAGACATGAGAACATGCTTTAATGCCAGAGAAAGCTCCAGCTGATGATGAACTAACACTAACAGGCAACAACACAGATCTGTCTTCAATATGCTCCAATGCCTACAGTTATGAATATGAACTAAATTTCAGGCCTCCTGTCTTGTTTGATGAAGCAAAAAAAATACTGACTTATGCCTTGTTTTATATATATATATATATATATATATATATATATATATATATATATATATATATATATATATATATATATAACCTGTTTGCAAAATCAGTAAAAAGCAGAAAAATCACATACCAAAACATACCATGAAGTTTACATCAGTTAACTTATTATCAAACCTGGACCAAAAAAAGAGCATACTAAATTTATGGTTTGAATTTCCAAAGGATTTGTATCCACAGCACCATGAACTTGACTGATTTATTCAATTTCAGCAACATTTTGTAAAACCGAAATTCCAAATTTAAAGCTAGATCATTACAAGACAACACAATCATAAACCAATTAGATATGGTAAGTATATAACTTTATGAAGCTTTATGATAACTCTTGTACTTTAATATCAATCAGACAGACCAACTGACACACTGATAGACAAATCAACACAATCTGCAGAGAAAGGGACGCAGAGCAGAGACAGAGAGAGACATACAGAGACTGTGGAGAGAGACAAGAGCTAGAGAAAAGCAAAAAAAAAAAAAAAAAATTTTTGAAAGCAAATAATTGGGGGGGGGGGGGGGGTGGGGGGGGAGGGGGACCCTAGTCTACCACTTCCAGCCTCTGAAAACACACAATACATGCATCAAAACAACATTTACAAGCCATAAAAATGACAAAACTGCAACCAAAAAATCCTAACTGTAGTACACGCTACAGTGATATAATTTATTCTTAAAGGAAAAATAAAGCTGCACTGATACAGTGATACACTTATATGATTTCACACACACACACACACACACACCACACCACACACAAACACCTAATGTGTTAAAGGTTATTACTCATACTGAATATTGTAAGTACACTATAATTTGTATCAAAAACAACCCACCAACAATTATAGCAACAACAATCAAAGGAAATCCAAATGCGCTGAAATGGACTTTGGCTTTGGTCTGTAAATTTGTTTCATAAAAATTATGTAAACAGTAAAGAACTACTATTGTGCAATGACACTGTAAGAAATGCAGGGGGGGGGGGGGGGGGGAGAGAGATACATTAAGTGCTGGCTCTAAGATTTCAGAAAAGTGGGCCCTATGTCACCCCCCCCCCTACCCACCCCAAACCACACCCCCACTTTACCCTTCCCTAAAATAATTATAAACAAAGGGACATATTCATTATACATTACTACATAAACACGATTGTAGGGTATACCTGAGTAGCTTCTTGCACTATGGTACTGTTTATTTCAAAACACGCTATCGTAGTCACTCAGACGAAAAAAAAAAACTACAGTAAGACTTTTGAGCAGTGCTACAGCAACCATTGACCGTTGCTAGCTATGTAGAACAACACACACACACACACGCACAGACAGACAGACAGACAGACAGACAGACAGACAGACAGACAAAGACACACACACACACACACAACAAACACACAACACAAAATGTAAAACACAACACACACACCCATAAATGTAAAACACAACACACACACACACACACCACACACACACACACACACACACACACACACACACACACACACACACACACACACACCAATAACAACACCACCACCAATAACACTACACAAATCAACACTCTTAGAAAGCGAGGGACATAAACCACGTCGTCATAAACCACGTCGTCATAAACCACGCTCTCACAGTGAGTGGGGGGGGGGGGGGGAGAGAGAAAAAAAAAAAGCGCAGGCAGCCATTATTACGCCACGGGTGCAAAAACCCGTTTAAAAAAAAAAAAAAAAAAAAAAAACCTGACCGAACAACCCACCCACCCATCCAGTACCACCACCGCCCACAGGCTGCGAACGCCACAAGGTCACGATAACATTCCAGTCCCTCCCCCCACCCCACACCCTCCCTCCTTTCACAGTTCGAGCAGCAGTCTCCTCCCCCCCCCCCCCCTCCCGACTCTCCTCCACTAAGCTACCCCTCCCCTCCTCTCTCTCTCCATCCAGTCTGCGCACTAGCCCACCTGTCGTGACTACTTGTATGGTACGCGATTGGAGTCAAAAGTGCAGTAGCACGCACTCGAATCACTCCAATGATGACGGCGTTAATAAGTTTTTCTGGTGCGTAATAAGTCTGCTTACACATAACTCACACATA
>CM060330.1:28709322-28719322 GCA_030674155.1 Stramonita haemastoma
GCGCGCCTGCGGGCGAGCCAGCGCGCACGCGCGCGCGTACCTGGCAAATTAGGCTCCGAGTCAAATTTCATCGGGCTTTCCCATCTCAACCCAGACAGCAGCATTAACTGATTAATTAAGCTGTCACTTGGTCGCACCTGTACAAGGCCACTGACGCACGCAGCAGTACAGCTAGCCTAGCACACAGCCAGCCAGGTAATCAGGTACGTGTGGACCATAAAGCAGCGAGGCATGCAACCTCAGGCCGCCACAACCACCACCACCACCACCAACCACTAGGCTCCAATGCATGCTGCAACAACAGGCTCTGTGGTAGTGGCCTGCATGAATAAAACGGGAACCTCAGCCAACGAACTGGGCCTAAACAGTCACTATTTTTATCACTACTAGATGTAGCCAGACACCTTTACATCTATATCCTTCCCCCTCCCCCCCACATGTCCGCAGACCTTCACGGCCTCAGCCCCCCCCCCCCCCCCCCCCCCTTCCCTTCTCCCCTGGCTGAAGTGCCCAGTTGGGCATTCCACACCCGCCGTCTGTCTCACTGCTGCCAGCCCAAAGGGGTCAAAAATGCGGCCAGTGTCAGGAGGATGCTGGTCATCTATCTCTGGACGGACCGAGTTTACTAGGGGGGAAAAAGGAGAGGGAGAGGGAGTTGCTGATAGTACAAAAAATATGGAGAAAAAAAGCGTGGCAGCCTGCGCTCTCATAGCAGTAGGTAAAACGCATACAATGTTCATGCCCACCCCTCCCAATTTCAAGATTCATATTAAAATTTGACGCGCGCGTCAAAAAAATCTTTAATTACACAGTAGTGAGTACTACAGGATATTTTGCAGCCACTGCGAGAAGCTTGAAAATGACGCAGGTGCCTTATCATTGATCTCTTCTATACACATCCCCATAATAATCCAATATAATATGGCACTATGTAGATTTTCACATTTCTTTTTACACCCATAGACTACGACACAATCATATCCATCGATAAATCAATACACAGCAGATTTCCATCTATTCTCTGCCAAATACAACAAAACAGCTTCTGACCATGCAGACAGACAGAGACACACGGGTTGTACTGCACTAACTACCTCTGCATGTTCGTCACAGTCTGTTATGTTAGCACATGCGTAGACTCAAACCGTCGCTTTTGTAGCACACACAAAAAAACCCGATTCCGATGGATAACATACTAATGGCTTTTCCAACTTTCCCCCCCAACAATTCCCAATATTTAGCACAGCAAAATACCCACCCTACCTACCTAGCCCCTCTTCCCTGCTTTTTTTTTTTTTTTTTTTTTTTTTTGGCGAGAAGGGGCAGATAGGAGGAGGGTGGAGAGGGGTGAAAGCGGGGGGGGGGGGGGGGGGGGGGGGGGGGGCTCAGAGAATAACATTCCAATAACGGTTCTTTAAAAATTCCGACATGTGCCGGTTTTCTTATCTGACATACCATCGGAACGGTCGCTGAGTCATTCGCTCGCTCGCTCACTCGCTCGCTCACCGTCTGGGAGCCAGACAGCAGAACGCATTTCGCAACAATAATAATTCTGTCTTCTTGCAGTAGACGGGGAACGGCTGGGAAGGGAGGAGAAAGAGAGGAGATAGATATATAATCCTAAATAATGCAGATGAAGGGGAAGGAAAGGGGGAAAGGAGGAGACAGTTTGGGAAAAGAGGGGAGGGAGGGGGGGGGGAGGAAAGAGGTCATGAAATGTATGAGATGGGGGTGTGGTGGGGGGAGAGAGGGAGAGAGACAGACAGAGACAGAGAGAGAGGGGGGGGGGGGAAGGAGGGAGAAAGAAAAGAGAGATTTGCAGTATTAGAGTGCCATCTGCGCACACATCCACATCCATAGAGAGGGGAAGGGAGATTCTACCTCACACACACACACACACACACACACACACACATATATATATATATATATATATATATATATATATATATATTATATATATATATATATATATTATATATATATATATAATTTTAATATATATATATATATATATACGTCATCGTGTGTGTGTGTGTGTGTGTGTGTGTGTGTGTGTGTGTGTGTGTGTGTGTGTGTGTGTGTGTGTGTGTGTGTGTGCGTGCGTGCGTGCGTGGTGCGTGTGCATGCGTGACTTTGTGTGTGTGTTATAATTTAATAATTCTTTTATATCGAAGAGAATGGAAAAACGCTTTCACGTGCTTTTTTTTTTTTACATCCAGACCCCGTGTGTATGCAGTTTTGGTAAATCTTGTCATCTGTTCCCACCGGCACACAATGGCCTGCTCTTACGAAAAGCGGAACAGGATTTAACGTGTGCGCAAAATGTTCTGCGTGCGTTCGCACACGGGGCCTCGGTTTACAGTCTCATCCGGAGAACTCGTGTGTGTGTGTGTGTGTGTGCGTGCGTGTGCGTGCGTGTACGTGCATGTGCGTGCGTGCATGCGTGTGTGCGCGCGTGCGTGCGTGCGTGCGTGGTGTGTGGTGTGTGTTTTCATGAGTTCGTTCTTTTTAACCTATCCTACTAGTAGATCGTTCGCCTAGCTGTCTTCTGGATCTCACCATCCCGCTTCGTCCTGTTTTCCTCAATGCAAAAAAGTTAGCACAGGAACGTTAACAGTCAGGAAGAAGGAGGCTGTGGAAATAACTGAGAATTTAAAGTGTGTGCTGATGTCAATTATCCAAATTTCGTGTCATCCCCCCAAAAAAAATGACACTGAATTTCGTTTGCCACTGTTATTCCTTGTCACCATTTTTATGATTTTGTTGTTGGCGAGTTTATTTTGAAAAAAGGGGGGTGGATGGGGAGTGGATTTGGTTGAGGGCATGGTGTAAAAAAGAGAGAGCTCTGTAAGATCATCCCTTTGCCCTCAACAAAATATTTGTGTTCTCTCTCTCTCTCTCTCTCTCTTCTCTCTCTCTCTCCTCCTCTCTCTCTCTCTCTCCCCCCCCCCCCCCCCCCCCCTAGTCTGTGTTTCTCTTTTCATTTCACTTCCACCTCTAAACAGTGACACCTCCCTACACACACACACACACACACACACACACACACACACACACACACACACACACCACGCACGCACGCACACGCACACACACAAACACATCTCTAACCAGACAGACACAAACAGACACACACACACACACCCTCTAACCCCACACAAACACACACCACACATCTCTAACCAGTCTCTCTCTCTCTCTCTCTCTCTCTCTCTCTCTCTCTCTCTCTCTCTCTCTCTCTCACACACACACACACACACACACACACACACACACACACACTCACACACACACACACACACACACACACACACACACACACACACACACACACACACATTTTTTTTCTTTCAGTTGTGTCTGGACAGAGATAATGACCATCCAGACAGGGAGAGAGAGGGAGAACGAGAGTGGAGTTGGGGGAGGGGGGGAGGGGGGAGTAGAGACCAGACCCGAGCGGTGGTTGGCTGGTTGGACAGTACAGCCATGCTTTTTTTTTTCTTTCTTGTTTTCTTTTATTGCCCCCAGCCCAGGGTGCTGCACCTAATGATAATCATCATCCGTCAGTCTGCCTGCCTGCCAGCCTGTCTGCCTGTCTGTCTGTCTGTCGGCCTACTTGCCTGCCTGCCTGCCTGAATGTCTGCCTGCCTGTCTGAAAGTGCTGACATGGCCAATGCGGTCACCTCGGTGAAATTATTATGTGTCTTCACAGCACTCTAGCTCTAGCTGCTGTCTGTACTGCAGCAGAACGCTAGCCTAGCTCATATTGTGTGTTGTGTGTGTGTGTGTGTGTGTGTGTGTGTGTGTGTGTGTGTGTGTGGGTGTTGTGATGTGTGTGTGTGTGTGTCGTGTGGTTTGTGTGGTTGTGTGTGTGCGTGTGTTCTGTGTGTGTCTGTGTGTGTGACTGTGGTGTGTGTGTGTGGACACATATGTGCGTATTAATGTGTGTGTACACGCGCGCGCGTGTATGTGTGTGATATTATGACTATGTCAGTACGCGTGTGAGCGCGCGCGCCTGCGTGCTTACGAGTATACTGTATGCGAATGCACACACACACACCCGTGCGTACGCTCTAAGAGGTGAGCCTCAGAAGTGATACAGAAGGGGAGGGAAGGGGGTGATACTCGGGATGGAGATCGCGGGAGTGCGTACGAGTGCATGCGTGCGTGCGCGCGTGTGCGTGCAACCATGTACGTTTGTTTTGCCGTACGTCTGGGTCAAAAACGAAACAAGTTTCGGGTCATTGGCCTGTCTAGGCGACAACACAGCCCTCCATCCCTCCCCCCCCCCCCCCCCCCCCCTTTATCGCCCTACTCCTCCTCCTCCTCCTCCCCTCCCCTTCTGCCCTCCAAAACACTTCACTCATTTTTTTTTTTATAGTCCCTGATGACTTTGTCGTCTGACAGACAGGAAGAGCAAAAGAGGGGAAGGGGGAGGAGAAGGGGAAGGGAGGGGGGGGGGGGGGGGGGGTGCAGACACTAGGGGCAAAAAAGAAGAAGAAGAAGAAAAAGAAGAAGAAGAAGAAAAGAACAAAAAGCCAGGAAGAAAAGTGCAGAAACAACCACATGAAAAATAGAAATGTCGATGTTAGGAACTCCAGCTACAAAAACTGAAAGATAAGAATCAATAAAAGAAGGAAAGAACGGACGAATGAATGGGTGGATGAATGAATGAATGACTGAAAGAAGGAAGGCGGAAAGGAAGGAAGGAAGGAAGGAAGGAAGGAAGGAAAGGAAGGAATGAAAGAAGGAAGAAAGCAATGAATGAATGAATGAACACAAGTGTGTCACTGTGTGTGTGTGTGAAACGCTCCCAGAATATCTTGCCCACACGTTAAAACCCGTTCTGGTTCAGCTTTTCGAAAGACTGGGCCCTTGTGCACCGGTGGTAAGGGATGACAAACACACGGGGACTGGATGTAAAAGAAGCACGAGTGCTTTTTCCATCACCCTTGACATAAAAGAATAAAATGAAATGAAAATGCACGCGCACACCACACACACACACACACACACACACACACACCACACACACACACACACACACACACACACACACACCACGCACATCACGTTATCAAAGAGTAACCACTTATTGCCACACAAGACTTCCACAGTTTACAGTTTCACTATGATGACTATCTCATCTGTAGGGGCCAGAACGACACAGTACGCACACGTCATTGACCCAGAGTAAAAAAACAAAAACAAATCTATACAAATAATCATGAAAAATATTATATTTAAAAAGGGCAGGAGTTCAACTCTGCTTAAAAAAGGGCACGTGAATGGACTGAACGTGTAGAAATCAAACTAAAACAATACAAAACTAGAAGAAACACACCTAAAACAGACAGAAACAGACTCCCAACCCCCCATCCCCACCCCTAGAAACGTCTGCACAAAATCTTGAGAAGGCAGAAATGATATTTATACTTCTGGAATCCCCCCCCCCCCCCCACACCACACACACAAACAAACAAAACATCATGAAAATAGTGCTAGAAACGCAAGGAGACACATACAACATATAGTAAAGCGTTTGAACATCGAGTAGAACTACAATTCCATTCCATTTACTGTTTAGTAGTAATACTAGTATGTCAGTCCCAAATCCTTCCTGCCAACCCCCCACCCCCACACCCGCAAAAAAAAAAAAAAAAAAAAAAAAAAGCAACAAAAAAGGGGGCATTACTCAATTAGAGAATGAAGCAGGGGTAGTAAGCTGATTCTTGTTTTGTTCTGTGGTTTTGTTGTTGTTGGTTTGTTTGGGGAGGAAGGTTCTTTTTGGTGGGGGGGGGGGGATGTTGAGGATGCGGAATAAAGTAAATAAAAAACACGAAACTTAACCAAGAACCCCAAACAAAGACAAACATTGACTTAAAATAGAAGAAGAAGACAGGCAGATTCACACAAGAACACTGCAGATGGGGAATACAGATAACTTCCAGACCATGGACACACACCCCTTCCCACGCCCCCCACCCCCACCCCCCGGGGAATGGGTTCTTGAAATACAAATTCTTAAATCTTCAAAAAGAGCCAACGTGGACTCGAAAAATTCTAAACGACAGATCATACACACATACCCAGTCTGTTTAAACAAACTGGCCCCATTCATCCATCCAGACACCGAGACAAGACAGACAGACAGACCGACCTACAAACCCCACTTACTTAACTTACACCATAACAGACCCGTCAACAGCCTGACAGTCAATACAGCTGACGGACGGAAACCGAGACCCAGACAGATGGAGGGGCCGATAGCAAGCGAGTAAGCAGGGTCGCAGACAGGCTATATAATATAGGTAGGTAAATGATAACCCCCCCCCGTCTCACCTTCCTTCTCCCCACTCTATCAACTCCCCACCCGCCCGCCGCACACGCTCATATTATTACTATGATACCGCACCGATATCGCGCACCACCACAGACAGACAGACAGACACTGAAGGGAGATATGGGCACTTGAGGGTGGGTATGGTAAGTCTTGGGTTTTCGTACTCTATTTCTTAGCAGATAGGCCGATCCACCCACTTCTCCCCCTTCCCATCTCTCTCTCTCTCTCTCTCTCTCTCTCTCTCTCTCTCTCTCTCTCTCTCTCTCTCTCTTCTGTCTGTCCTGTCTGTCTGTCTGTCTGTCTGTCTGTCTGTCTGTCTGTCTACGTCTGTCTGTCTGACAATAAACAAAATGAATGACACAGGCAATGACCAGCCTCCGAGGCACAGTGGTTGGTTAGTGCATTTGATTTTTGTCAAGAAGTAAAAAGGTTGGAACAGAAATATCAGTCACACGCATAGGACTAGGAGAATCGAACCAGCACCCTCCCTTGACGCCAACTAACGAGTGGCGCTCAAACCACCAAACCAGTAGGCACTGTACTACATTGCTGTGTAAATTTTATACAAGAAAAATTGTATGGAGAAACTTTATCAGTACGTTTTATAATCAACTACATAAAAACCTGTAAATATCCCCCCAGCACAACACACACACACACACACACACACACACACACACACACACACACACCACACACACACACACACAACACACAATTGCTACAGGACAATTCAAAACAAAACAAAAAAAACCCAATCATAACACCAAAATTCTCAGAATACATAATATGGCAAAAGAGATACACAACATGAAAAAAGTTATGATTTACAACTCAAGAAAACGAAAATATATTTATAATCAAGTACATTGCGTGCGCGTGTGTGTGCATGTGAGCGTGCGCGCGCGTGTGACTGCGTGTACGCAGAGAGGCAGACAAACGGAGAAGGGAGCTCTTTCGGACCGACTTTTGAGACAATGAGACAAACCAAAATATAACACACATACTCCCAACAACCAAAAAGAAAAAACAAACGACAAAAACAAAAACTCCAAAAAGTCAGACAACAGATAGCTCTCAAGAATCAAGACTATCCGGGCAATACACACACACACACACACACACACACACACACACACACACACACACACACACACACTTTATATATATATATATATATATATATATATATATATATATATTTTATATATTATATATTATATATATATATGACCCGGCAAAAGCCTGTAACGAAGTACATGAAATGAAGACCCACAGGAGACCCAGACAGACCCACCGACCGAGAAAAGCACGGCAGACGACCCAGTCAAGCCCATGATAACCTCTGTCTCACCTTACAAAGTCTAAGTGTGACGATGATCCACTGCACACGACATCGCCACAAACCACTGACTGACACTGGTAAAGAAACAGGTCAATCTGTCACCATACACTATACATGTATCTATAGAGCATCACTGTATCACTGAGCTCGACTGCCAGGTGACCGACCGGGCATCAATGTAGGCATTACAGTACATTTCCCTTCATATAACCACCACAAAAAAACAGAAAAAGCTAAATTTATGTACCTCCCCCCCCCTTCCCCCAACCCACTAACCACCAACAAAGCAACAAACCCTCAACTGCATAATTTGATACCCTGCAAACAATAATCATAATTATGTACAAAACCAACCATCAATAGCGCAACAAAATCTCTACAGCATTATGATTTCAAGCAAAAATCACACGGACAAAAAAGAAAAGTAACAAAACCAACCATAGACAACGCCACAGAACCTCAACTGCATTGTGATAAGATGGCTTTCAAACTACTTCTTCTCCGTCGTTGAACGCTTACACGGCAACTATGGTTATCTGTCATATAAGGGAAAATGCGTTGCACTGCTGTTAAACGGGTAAGCGCCTGAGTAGTCAGGCCCAGTGCATCCGACTTCGGCATGAAAGAGAAAATCTTTCAAGTCTTACTCAGTTTCTGGAAAAGAAGGCAAGCGAACGGACCAAGAAGACAGAAAATAGACCAGAAGAAGGAAACAAAAAGAAAAGGAACAAGGCAGAAACAAAGAGAGGGATAGAAAAGAGGAAATTCCTAACATAGAATTTCCAGAAAGTGGGGATGCTATTTATACATACAGACAAGCCCCCGGCATCCCCACGGGGAATATCCCTTTCAAACGAAAACTCACTAAACGAACAACAAAAATTCACAGCGGAATCGTCAAGTCAGTCAATCTTACTGGTACCGTTTTATCACACACTGTGGCAGCTTTTTAAAATGTTCTTCTACAGGTTGGGCATGAAAATCTGGTGCTGAGGAATGATTTAAAAATCTTCACTCCTGATGAGCTTGTTCACTGGGGTTTCTACGTTATTTTATCCAGATATCTTGGCCATTTACAAGCACTTAAGTTGTACACGTAAGGGACATGGCCAATTCAGTCTTGACCGTTAGGGACATTTCCATCAATCTTATGATCTTCCCCTCAAGCTCTCGAGGAAAAGCTAAGCACAGTTAAACTTTTATATATGTCGACATGTTCCGCGAAATGGGAACCCTGTTCATTTTAAGCTTCGAATTACATTAAGAAATGATACATAAAAATCACATCAATACCTCATCTAGATAATAAAACATTCTGAAATATTATATGTATATATAAAAATTATATATATATATATAAGATATTTTAAGCCCCAATCCCCATTCTCATAAAAGTGATCATTCTGCAAAAGTTCTTAAGATCTCTGAAAACCTATATCTAATAAATAAATAAATAAATAAATAAATAAAATATTCTGCTGAATGAAATGTCTAGAAAGATTTTGATGATGACTTCCTGGTAGCCAAATTAAGCTGCAGGCAAGCAATATCTCACTGGGTCACAAAAGAGAACAGAATGAAAGGTGTTTGCAATCCACACACACACAACACACCACACACACACACACACACACACACACACACACACACACACTACACAAACACACATACACACACACAAACACACACATACAACACACACAAACACACAACACACACACACACACAACTCCCACACACACACACAACATACACACACACGCACACATACAACACATACAACACACACACACACACACACACACACACACACACACACACACACACACACACACACACACACACACACACACACACACACAAAACGAAACAAAACAAAACAAAACACAGGATATCGCGCACGTGCAACCTTTGTATTAACAAGCAGAGCCTCATCTAACACCACCATCTCATACAGAAACTTGTTAGCCTACAGGCCTCCCCCCCCCCCCCCAAATCTTCCTGGGATGACCCATTTTAGTGTGGAAAGGGTGAGGAGGATGTCTGGATCGCTCTCACATTGCACCTTTCAAAGGTTATCCCCAGTGTCCGATGCCAGAGGACCGCCATTACCAAGCTTAACACTTAAGAAATTCACACATACACGCACGCACACACGCACACTCGCACGAGCGCGCACATACACACACGCATACGTGCACGCACACATGCACACTCAAGCACACGCGCGCGCACACAGTCACATACACACATGCATACGTACACACACACACACAAACACATCTCTCTCTCTCTTCTCTCTCTCTCTC
>CM060330.1:28724322-28751822 GCA_030674155.1 Stramonita haemastoma
ACTAGGGTAAGGAGGAGAGGGGGGAGAGGGGTAAGGGGGGGGGGGGGGGAGAGAGAGAGAGAGAGAGAGAGAGAGAGAGAGAGAGAGAGAGAGAGAGAGAGAGGAGAGAGAGGAGAGAGAGGAGAGAGAGAGAGAGAGAGAGCAAAAACAAAACCAAAAAAGCAAGAAAACAAAACAAAATAACAAAAAAAAGGGTCTTACCCGGAAAAGCACACACAAAAAAAGTTTCGACAGACGGTGTAAGCCGCTGACATTCGAAGCAAATGCCGTAGACACTACAATGTTCCACCCCCACCCCCCTCCCACTCCCACCCACACCATCATCACCACCCGCTCTGAGACTTTTCCCACTATCTCTACACCCATCCCCATCCATCCACACCCCCATCCTCCTCCTCCATCTTTCAAGAAGATAGCACCAGCAACTGCAGACTAGAAGAAAAGAAGAGAGAGGAGGTAGGTGTAGAAGGTGAAGAAGAAAATAATGATGGGAGGAGGAGAGGAGGAGGAGGAGAGGGAAAATAATGGAAGCAAAGAGGAGGAGGAGGAGGAGGAAGAAGAAGAAAAAGAAGAATTCCCCCTTCAGCTACAACAACTGAATGTAATGGCTGTCGGCAGAGGAATTTCTTCTCTTTTTTTTCTGCCAATCTCTCTCTCTCTCTCTCTCTCTCTCTCTCTCTCTCTCTCTCTCTCTCTCTCTCTCTCCCACTGTAACGGGCTGCCTACTAGAGAAGCAGTAAAGACAATACTCCCACACAAACGGCCTGTATGACTGGTACCGCACACATTCACCCCCCCCCCCCCCCAAAAAAAAAAAAATGCAAGCGGGGCTGATAGACCTGGAACGTATAGAAAAGACAGAAAAGGGAGGAGAGGGGGGGGAGGGGGGGGGAGACAGCAAAGGAAACAAAACAAAACAAACAACAAAAAAAAAACGGTTAAGGGCGAGGGGCAGGATGAATAAAGGAGAAGGGGGGGGGAGGGAGGGAGGGTGTAAAGCAAGAAGATGCGGAAGATCAACACTAGGGAGGGAGGGAGGGAGGAGGGAGCTGGATGGAGGAGTGGGATCGGGGGGGGGGGGGGGGGGGGGGGGAAAGAGAGATGGGGGGGGGAGAGATGTTATAATGTTTTGGTGAGAGCTGACACATAGTTTAGTCTAGGCTCCCCCCCAAAAACCAGCCTTATGTCGGTCTTGGTTCAACACGAATCATCGCTGTCGGCGCAGCACCCTCCCTGTCTAGCCTACGAAGACAAAAAAGAGAGAGAGAGAGAGAGAGAGAGAGAGAGAGGAGAGAGAGAGAGAGAGAGAGAGAGAGAGAGAGAGAGATGAGCTTACGCTACAACTGTCTGTCTGTTTTTGTCTGTCTGTCTGTCTGCTCGTCTGTTGTCTGTCTGACAATAACACACCACTCCCCACCGAATATCATGCGCAGTGTCTGCCTGTCTGAACAGAACATACCTCTCTCCCCATCTAGCCCTACGCGAAGTTCTGTATTTTGTGTTATATATTATGCAAACAACTTTTTTTTTCTTAATAAATTACTATATTTTCGCAACATAATGATAAAATATAAATCATAGAAATTTTTTTTTTAAATACCGGCAAACAGTGTATCTATGCTTTTCTCGTGTGTGTGTGTGTGTGTGTGTGTGTGTGTGTGTGTGTGTGTGTGTGTGTGTGTGTGTGTGTGTGTGTGTGTGTGAGGAGGGGGGGAGGGCACAAATTCTCAGACTGTAATTATATACCCTCCCCCCCCCCAAAAAAAAAAAGGTGTGCAAAGTACACCTAAAACAGAGAGAGAGAGAGAGAGAGAGAGAGAGAGAGAGAGAGAGAGAGAGAGAGAGGAGAGGGAGAGGGAGAGGGAGAGGAGAGGGAGGGCAGGGAGGGAGAGGGAGAGGGAGGAGGGAGGGAGAGAGAGAGAACTTAAAAAGCATCATTTGACCAATTGAACAAAATCTATTGAACACGACGGGTAAAACTGACAGAAACAGGCTGCATACTTCCAATATCCATACATACCTAGGCATGATATATCATACTCATTTGCGTGTTCACGTACATGTATGCTACTCTCTCTCTCTCTCTCTCTCTCTCTCTCTCTCTCTCTCTCTCTTCTCTCTCTCTCTCTCTCTCTACACACACACACACACACACACACACACACACACACACACACACACACACACACACACACACACACACACACACACACACACACTCATCGCTGAAACAACGCGAGTCGTAATGTGATCTCTCTCAAAAGTCATGATCTTCTAAAACAGCTGGGTTTTCTTGACTAAACGAAGAACAATCGAAGTAAATAATAATAATAATAATAATAATAATAATAATAATAATAATAATAATAATAATAATAATGATAATCATTATCATCAAAGTGATAAATAAAAATTATAAACACCATTTCAAAAAGTGACAATACACTGGATCTCTCTCTCTCTCTCTCTCTCTCTCTCTCTCTCTCTCTCTCTCTCTCTCTCTCTCTCTCTCTCTCTTTCAAAAAGTGACAATACACTGGATCTCTCTCTCTCTCTCTCTCTCTCTCTCTCTCTCTCCTCTCTCTCTCCTCTCTCTCTCTCTCTCCTCTGGCCATGTTCATTTCAAACCTTCTGTTTAGCAGGTATTCTTTTTAAAATTGATTCTGAACTTTATTACCTTTTTTTTTAATTATAAAAGTTAATGTTAATTTTTTCGGCTGTTCAATTGTTCGGTTGAGCTTTTATAACATTTTAAAAAGCTTTTCAGGTTTTTGTTTGTTGATTTTATGTTTGGGTGTTTTTTTTGGGGGTGGGGTTGATTTGTTGGTGGGGGGAGGGGTGTTGTTTTTTGTAGGGGAGGGGGTGTTTGTGTCCGACTTTTGTTTTTTGTCTGTTGGGGGTGGGGATGGGATTTCATATTCATCAAACATCCAGCCCCCCCCCCCCCCCCCCCCCCCCCTCCTCTCTCTCTCTCTCTCTCTCTCTCTCTCTCTCTCTCTCTCTCTCTCTCTCTCTCTCTCATAAAAGTGCGGAACCCTTAGTTACCCCACATTACATGTCAATGCCAGAAAAACTCTTCGTGTCACAAACTGGAACTTAAGGTTGGGGGAAGGGCGGGGGGGCGGGGGGGGGGGGGCGGGAAAAAGAACAAGCAGGGACAGAGAAATCAGAAAGACAAAGCCATCCTGTCAAGAAAGAAGAGAGAGTAGAGGGGAAGAAGAGAGGACCATTGAGAGAGAGAGAGAGAGAGAGAGAGAGAGAGTCTAGACCAGTGCAGTAGCTCAGAGCACAGAAAAGGGATGGACAGACTCGGGGGAAAAAAAAAGTCAAAGTTAATGCTTTGAAAGGTGTAATGGGGGGGGGGGGGGGGGGGGGGCGGCGAGGGGAGGGGGGAGAACGGACGGACAGACACTGAGAGACACACAAGAGACTAAGACACCCAGACAGGATACAGTGACACGCGACAGACGGAACACACAGAGAGACCATGGAGGGGGCAGGGGAGAAGGTTTGGGGTGTTTTTTAACCTCTTGACGTGTCATGACTAAATTTTTCCGTGTGTGGGAGGGGGGGGGGGGGGGGTTGTTTTTTTGTTTATTTTTCTGTTAGGGCTTTTTTTTTTTTTTTTTTTTTTTTTTTGGGGGGGGGGGGGGGGGGGTTGTTGCTGGGATTGGTTGGTTGGGTTTCTTTTTCTTTGTTTTTTTTTTGTTGTTGTTTTTTTTGGGGGGGTTGTATTTTGCGTTTAGGTTGGATTTTTTTTGGGGGGAGGGGGGTAGAGGTTTTTTTTTGGTGGTGGTGGGGGAGGGTGACAACTTTCTCTCCCTTCGTTACTCTCGGATCAGATCTAACTTTCGCTACAATCAGTTTAGAAGCCAGCTTTTCAATGCACGCCATTAACGAACTAATATTCCTCCAAAATTAATCGTTCCATCCTAAAAAACCCAGACGCTTGTCCTCTTCGAATACTTCTCCAACTGGTCAAGTGACCAACCGCGGCGGGCCCCTAAGCCATTTTTGTTGAATAAACATCCAGGGAAAAAAATGCTTCCGACCGTACAAAAGAAGGGAGGGGGGGGGGGGGGGACAAAAAATATGTGATGTAGCGAGTACTGATTGTATGTTTGGAAGTGCAAGCAAAGAAGGTGACCTTTTACTATCATTGGTACAAGTATAAATAAATTACGCTTCTTGGAATTAATACAACCAACCACCTTAGATACTAGTAATACCGATTTATCGTTCTTTGCTGACAGGAGGGGAAAAAAAATGACAGGAGTGATAAATCCTCCCCCCCCCCCCTCGTCTCACCCCTCCTCCCAACCAATCCTCTGGCATGCCCCTCCCTCATTCTCACAGACATGACGGCATACGGAGACGGCCGGAATGCAATCACAAGGGCAGCGCAGGGTGTGACGCAGACGTATCAATTGCAATCTTTGTCCTCCACTCTGCTTTATGTCGTCTGGCCACTTTGCAGTTTACACGTCTGATCATTTCCGGGGGGGGGGGGGGGGGCAGATGGGAAGGGAGGGGGTGAGAGAGAGAGAGAGGTGGGGGAGGGGGGAGGAATTCCCTCGGTTCCTCCCCTCCCCCCACATCACACACACACACACACACACACACACTCTTCTACTTTTAGTTCTATCCCTTTTAAAGTTCAAGAGGATAGCGCTATCTTCATGAAGTTTTCCAGCATTACCAGTATCATAAAATCTGTCCCTGAACTGGTTATATGTTGTGGAGATCGTAAAATTCATCGTATTTGTCATCATCCAAGTTCTATGGTGCAGCTTTGTTCCATCCATATGATATAATTTTATGACTACGCAAAGGAGAGAAAGGGATGGTGGGAGGAGGGTCGGGCGCACACACGTGTGTGCGCGGGCATTAAACTAGCGTGTAGGGGGGGGGTTGCATACACGTGGAATAGCAGAGCTTTTGTTACCTTTACTGGACTGTAAATTGGAAAGTGAACCTAGAATATGTAGAAAGATTCATGAAAGAAACAGAGGGAGCAGAAGGAGAAGATGGAGAGTGAGGGAGTTGAAGGAAAAGAAAGCGATAACACCAATGAAGAAAATGAACTACAGCAACAATGACAAGAATGTTTGACATAAATAATTTGCACAAAAAAAAGGTTTACAGAAGTTCTTGACAATTAGTAACAGAATAGCATGTGCACACTTGCGCACGTGCACACACACACACACACACACACACACACACACACACACACACACACACACACACACAAAATGTATACACACGCTCGCACACAGCCAAAAAGCAGACACTGCAGACAATATGTCATGCAACAGAAGCCCAAAACTAAACCAAAACAAGCTGACAAAGAACACAGCACAGCTGACAACAGATTCTGACAACACAAAAGTCTAACACAACATGGCTGACAACAGATCCTGACAACACAAAAACCAGTCTAACAACAGATCTGACAAGCCAGTCCAACAAACAGATCCTGAACACAAAGCCAGTCCAACACAACAGATCCTGACAACACAAAAGCCAGTCTAACACAACAGATCCTGACAACACAAAAGCCAGTCTAACACAACATGGCTGACAACACAAAAGCCAGTCTAACACAACATGGCTGACAACACAAAAGCCAGTCTAACACAACATGGCTGACAACAGATCCTGACACACAAAAGCCAATCTAACACAACAGGGCTGACAACAGATCCTGACAACACAAAAACCAGTCTAACATAACATGATCTGACAAAAGCCAGTCAACACAACAGATCCTGACAAAAGCCAGTCCAACACAACAGATCCTGACAACACAAAAGCCAGTCTAACACAACAGATCCTGACAACACAAAAGCCAGTCTAACACAACATGGCTGACAACACAAAAGCCAGTCTACACAACATGGCTGACAACACAAAAGCCAAGTCTAACACAACATGGCTGACAACAGATCCTGACAACACAAAAGCCAATCTTACACAACATGGCTGACAACAGATCCTGACAACACAAAAGCCAATCTAACACAACATGGCTGACAACAGATCCTGACAACATAAAAGCCAGTCAACCAGTAAAATGCAAAGTCATGGTATTTCTTGCTGGCAGAAACTCTTGTAGTTGCCTTTCAAGGGATGATTAAAGTGCTTTGACTTGGCTTGACTTGACTTGACTCTACACTCAGATCACTGCATCCAAAAAAATTTTTTTTGGAAAATGATTGATCTTTTCCCCCCAAAAGTTACTTATCTCATATCACCTATAAAACAGCCCCACCAAAGATATTAAATTACATTATGCTAAACTGTAACGCATAATCCAATGCAACATTGGAATCTTCTGTGCACACACACTGGTTACCTCTGTCTGCTACTGATCAAACCAAATCAGATGCCGCGATGAGTCTCTTAACCATGCATAGACTTGTGTGATCAATCTTTTCCATGTCAAGTTTCATATAACACAAAGGGGTTCAAGGCTCTGGCAGGTCTGCACCAAAAGTAAGCAGCACAATCGCAAATATCCCACCACAAATCTCACAATTACCGTCCTTGTACCTGAAAAAGACTATAAAGCAGCAACTTCCACTTGCTCAGGAAACTCTGGTGGATACATGTTATCCATTAAACGAGCAGGGTGGTCACAGCACATATTTAATCCCCACCACCAATCTAACAAAATTACTATGGCGTTGAAGATTAATGTACCAAAAAGACAACCAAAAAAAAAAAGCACTAACTTAAACACTCGCTTACAAAAGCCTGGTAGAATCCTGTTTTATCCACTGAGCTACCGCACCTGTTTAAAATATTCCATGGTAGAAGGTATCCCCATTTAACCACTCACCATCCCTTCCCCCCTCCTCCTCAGCACCCCCCCCCCCCCCCCCCCCTAGCTCACTTGTCCAGCAGCAGACGGCTGGCTGCCTGTGCTGATCCATCAAGCGTGTGGTGTTCTTCAGCCATCATTTATCCATGTCACCCCGTCCTTTTGCCGCCTAGTTACATGCTGTACATGTAAGCTTACTTCACTCCGCGATGACCTTCACTGTTATAATTAACCTTGGAATTACTTAGGTTGATTTTTTCGGATGTTTTTGTTTAGGACTGGTGGGGGTTTTTTTTGGTTAAATGGTTATTGTTAGTGTTTGTTGTCACGTTTGCTGGTGGTGATGGTAGTGGTAAACGTGGTTTATTTATTTTTATTTTGTTCTTTTATATTGAGGATAATGGAATAAGCACTCGTGTGCTTTTTTACATCCAGTCCCTGTGTGTATGCAGCTTTGTAAATCTTGTCATCTGTTCCCACCAGCACGATGGCCTACTCTTAGAAAAAGCGGAACAGGATTTAGCATGTGTGCAAGATGATCTGCGTGCGTTCGCACACAGGGCCTTGGTTTATAGTCTCATCAGGACTTTTAGGGAGGGTGGAGTCGCATTGCACCAGAGATCAATTTTTAGCTTGTTCTTGTGTTTCTTTCTCAGATAAAATGACTGACAAAGCAAAAACAAACAAAAAAAACCCCAAAACATAAAGAAACAGATGGGTATGGCTGTGGCGGGGAGATTGAAATGAGCGGCATGGGAACAGCTGGACAGGGCCGTCAAGAAGATGAGGCAGCAAAAAAAAAAAAAAAAAGCTTGTCAGTCTTCCTCATTCAACACATGCATTGTAAGCATACAGACCAAACCTGCATTGTCACCATGTTGGTCTGAACAAAATTTTATTCCTCTGAAGAGAATAATGAAGCACCAATGAGAACAGTGCTCAGCAATGCTGTAAGTGCTCACGCATTTATGTGCAAAAATGGGCTGCAGCTGAACCAAAATTCTATCAATTAGATGAAAAATAATTGACAAGATTAACGTTTTTAGATTATACATTTAGTACTAATAGCAACAAGATTAAGTGGATCGGTGTGGTCTAGGTGGTAATCGCGCCTTGCCTAGAAAGCAATAAAGCCCGGGTCGGATTTAGTGTGCGGGGTTCATACCCCGTTTGGACCCAAACTTTTTCCACATCATTAGACCCGAGTGGTGGTCTGTGGCTAGTTTAGGGCTACAAAAAAAAGATAACTGGTAGTAGAGATATGTCATGAAAAAACATTTGCACTGTCATCAGTGTCACCATGTTTGGAAGAACCTCACGTTTAAAATTAACCTTGACCAATTACTGAATCTTTGTTGTGGGTCTGTTTTGACTCCTTTTCATGACCTTAAGTGTCATCATGATATAAAAATCAATTATATTTTTATCAGACCAATTTTTATCAGATCACCTTTAGATTTCAGGAATATCTTAAATGGTTGGGTGGAAACAGTTCTGCATATTTTTAATGTTTATGTCATGGTCAATCATTAAATAAACAAATATACCATATATGTTTTGCTTCTTAGGACCAACTTAAAATTCCAAAATCTGACTTCATGGGTCTCACAGGCTCCTTTCCAACTAACTAACAAAGAAAAGAACACAATCTACCAAAGTATCAACAATCCCCATCCCACTTAAAAGGTTTGATTAGCTATCATATTACCTAGTATTGCTTATAAATTTAATTCAATAAATATATCATATAGTTAATATGAGTTATTTATATTATACAGCTTTATTTTTATATGCAACAGAAGAAACATGCAGCAAAAAGTTTACAGTAGCAGATGAAAAGCTTATATTGATCAGTAAGGGACACACATACATGATACATCTATACTTAGTTAATGTACACAGTGTGTTTGTGTGTGTGTGGTGTGTGTGTGTGTGTGTGTGTGTGTGTGTGTGTGTGTGTGTGTGTGTGTGTGGTGCGTGCGTGCGTGCGTGCGTGCGTGCGTGCGTGCGTGCGTGCGTGCGTGCGTGCGTGCGTGCGTGTTGTGTGGTGTGTGTGTGTGGTTGTGGGGTGGTTTGACGTGGTGTAGGTGTGGTGCGGTTAGGCGCGGCGGTGTGTGTGTACATGCCTGTGTGCATATTATGTTGTGTGTAAATAGTTCTGCCCATCTATTTATCACTGTATGTGAGGGTAGACCATGGGACTTGAGCATCACAAGTGTTCAAGTTTTTCAGTAATCAAACTATATACATGTGGATGCATCAAACAGAATGCTGCATCACGTGTAGTTTTAAGGAGGAATTAAGCTTCCAAGCATCATGATTGTGTTTTCAAGCATTGGGCTGATGATAATGAAAAAGATCTTTAGGAGCAATAAATTCTGATACAAAATAGAATAACTAATCAAAGTTCTGTGATCCTATGTCAGTATCCATACACTTCATGACATCAGATATGGTTCTGAAAAGTATACTGACATGTACATGTATGTTACACTATAAAATTGAATTTGAAGAAAAAAAAAGTAGTATGGTAAACCTGTGAAATTACCTAAACCTGCCTTTCTTTTTACTGGTACCACAAAGCAACTTCAAGAGCTCTCTCTGATATAACATGGAACAGATCGTTTAGCTGTTTGACTTTTTAAAAGAAAGTTAAATGGCAAAACATATGAATGGCAAGGACAGCAGCACACATACATGTGCAAAATCTATAATCTCAAGGACAATTCATAAACCAAAAGTGGCAGATATTTAAGCCTGCTTAAACTGATAAAGCTTGCTCCTAGTCTTGCAACACTGTACAAAACTTTATGGTTGATAATGCTTATACTGATTTAACCCTTAGTCGATATAGTATATTAGTTGATAGTGTTTTATGACTGATCTAACTTAACTAGTATTTTGTGATTGATTAAACCCCATAGTCTATATATACTCTATAGCTGTTATAGATGATGTTTTATCATTGATAAGCCTAACTTCTATGGACTTCCACTGAGAGAGGGTCTTTTTAGAGTCTAATGACCTAGCTGGAAAAGATGCTAGGCAAATTTCTCTCACTCTCAGGCATAGGACTGAGTATATCAGACTCGGAGGAAAGAATATCAAACACTAAAACACTAAACAGCTACATGCAGAAGCCACCTTGTTATGCTCCTTAGGATATATTTAATAATACAAATGTCCAGCCTTGCCCTAAGATTGACAGGGCAAGCCAAGGGCCACTGTAGGTCAGATGAAAGGAGGGTGAGTGGGAGATGGGTTGGGGAAGGGGGGGGGGGGGGACTTTTTCCCCAACCAAAGTACTGCACTGAAGTGTCAGAAAGCAGATGACATAGGGGTGGCAACCAATATACAATAGTAAGATTAGATCAAACACAGGGATTTTCTTGTTGTTTTGTTTGTTTATAATAAATACAGTTATTTGTTTTCAACGTGGACTGATGACTAATGAGTAATGTAATCAATAGAGAACCACAGTAAGAACTCTACATTTTACCCTCCTTTTCCCCACCCACCAAATTCTACTGAAAACACAATCACATGCACACACACCACACACACACGCATGCATGCACACACCCACACCACACACACACACATATGTACAGTCAGAATCACACAAACACACACACACACACACATATACCCACACACACACAGTGTACACACATATAATGTACACACACGTGTACACACATATGACACATCATCCTCATCTTTATATTATCACCTAGAATGTCACTCTACACTACATTTTAAACAAAAACAACTGATAAAGACATTTTAAAATCTGGTTCTCATGATATACAGTAATAGACAATAGTTACTAGTATTGTGTAGTACTACTTTGTAATTATAGCAGCCCTCCCCCCCCCAACAAAAAAAAACAAAAAAAAACAAACCAACAGCAACAAATAAATCACCCAGCAAACATAATCCATTCTGCAGAGTTCTGTGATAATTTTCATTTCACAAGTTTTCTACCACGTACCAGTTCGTATTGATCACTGAATCAGGGACAAAACTACATACATACATATATATATATATATATATATATATATATATATATATCATACATCACTATCTATTTCACCTGGGATATTGTAATTTGTTGAATAAAACAACATATTTCACCTGGATTTTATCAGATATGACCAAATAATTTACCTGGGATTTCATTGGATACCACCTAATATTTTATTTTGGATATTGGCATTGCTGGATAAAACTACAGTTATTTTATTTTAATCTTTTATTTTATTCTTTTATATCGAGGATAATGGGATAAGCACTCTTGTGCTTTAACATCTTTAACCCTAGGTAAAACTATATTAGTTTATTACATAATTTCACCTGCAATCAAGATGATCTGACCCTCTTCATTTAATATTTCACCAGGGATTTATTTGAATAAAACTTAATAAATGCCCATACTTTATCCAGGGTTTTGAAAGGGGGGGGGGGTGGAGGGGAACCCTTCACCAGGGACTTCATTGTATAAATTAGAAATTACATATTTATCTGGAACTGTGTTAAAATATTAAAATGTAAAAATTATATATTCACCTAAGATTTCAGCAAACAGTTACTTATATTCAGTCATTTCTGAACACATTTCATTACTTGAAGTTAAACATGTATTTAAATCTTGACAGTCACTTGGGTACATTTCACTCAGGTCCTGCATATCAGAAAGGTCAGTGACTGAGCTACACTACAGCCAGTGTTTTTATTGTAACAAGGTATTTGAAACCTATAATATAACTGGATATATATATCCTGCCAAGAATGCTGCTCTCAGCACAAAATAAGAATGGTGATACTAACTTCTGAGTTTGGGGTTACCGATAAGTCTGTCTCAGCGTCTTTGAGTTGTGTTGTTGGGGGGGGGGGGGGGGGTTTTTAGGGTGGGTTTTTTTTTGTTTTTTGGGGGGTTGTTGTTGGGGTTTTTTTGGGGGGGAGTATTTAAATAAATATCAGTTAAAATAAAATGAATTTTAAAATACAATCTCTCAACAAGAATGTTCCTGAAGTTACAAATTTGTTTTATAGATTGATTATTATAAAATTATAATCAAAATAGTCATTGGTAAGATCTCAGTGTCTGCACAAGCTTATAAAGTTATAGTAATTAATAGTCTATCAACAGTAGGTTGATAATTTTATAATCATAATATTATATATACGTTAAATTAACATGTTATATACAATTCATTATTTAGTCTTTTCAATATTTTCTCATGAATAATTTATTTACAGTATGCAAGAAACCTATAATATTACTCTTGGAAAAAAGTTATTTATCAATAAATCACTTTAAAAAATATATGCTATTTAATCATGATGATCATGATTACCAATCTGAAGCTTAAGTAAGTTAAGAACACTGGACAGCCATGGCAATCACTAATTAGTAATAATATATAATAATAAAAATAATAATAATAAATAATAATGAACACTTTTTTTAACACTTTCCAACCCCTTTATAGCGTAGGAGAAGCACGAAGTTACACAAAAATACGCTCAAATATACAACACAACAGCATTTTTAAACAATTCTTTTATTTCAAGGACAATGGAATAAGCCCTCATGCTTTTTCACATCCAGTCCCCATGTGTAAATTTTGTAAGTTTGGTCATCCATTCCCATCAGCAAACAATGGCTTACTCTTCCAAAAAAGCAGTTTTACAGGTTTCAACATGTGCACAGGATGTTCTGCGTGTGTTCATACATGTCTAAACATTTTATGGTCTCACCAGAAGACTTTTTAGGGAAGTGGAGTCAGCACTGATGTTAACTTCAGGGGAAAATATCCCAGGAACAGGATTCAAACCGGGTCAGCAGATCACAAGTGCAAATGCGCAATGCTCTCACCAACCAGGCTATCCCATTCCCCTTTCGTACACTTAGTAACTTGACTTCGTGAAGTACACATTGTCATTTAAACAACATACATATAACATAAACTTGATAAACTTCATAAAGCATACTACACTCATCTAGAGCTTTAAGGTAACCAGACACAGACAGTCCTCATTCAGGCTTCACCTGAAGCTAACGTTTACTGGACTAATATATAGTTATATACTGCCTCTTTAAATTAAATATGTTAAAAAGTTAAAATGGCCATCATAACCAAGCTTAGATGAAAAGAATTTAATTAATACTAGTGTGCAGTGTGCTGCTTCACTTGATTATAGTAATAGTATTTATTCTTTTTTTTTTAACTGTTACTGTTGATCTGAATGTTGATTGCTTTGATTATGTTATTGACTAGGTATATCATGTGATCTGTATTAATAAGAAAATGTAACACTAAACAGTACCCCCTTTAAACTTTATTCAATTATTGGCATGACTAGAAAACTGGAGATTGAATCTTGCCCTGAAGTGCTTTTAAAACCATATTCCAGCTTTCAAGTTTCAGCAATAAATATCAAATTATTCTCATTTCAGCCAACAGAAGGTTACAAACTGATGTTCTACAAACTGAACTCTGCACACTTAATGATTTTAAAATTAAAATAAATTCAAGAAACAAACAAAAAAAATTTTAAAAACATTTTTTAAAAACCCACGTTGTCAGCAAATTACTTCAGTTTCACAATGGTGACACACAAGTTCTCTGCTTTAGTCATTCTTACTGTGATTAATTGATTTATGTTGTTATAACTATTATCTTGTTACATGTTCACTAACTGTTTCAAGGTTCCTGATCCTTTTATGCATGGTTGTATTGTAATACGACTTAAGTTTTAGTCTTCAGCTAAATTGTCTTCAACTTTACGTTAACATGATCATGATGACTTTTTAAGTTTGGCTCATTATAATAATGTACTTAAAGAGTAAAGGCCATGCACCTGATCAGATGATGCTGATGTTCTTTGTGAATCTGATGACAATGTACTCGAGTTTTCCTGTGATGTGCAGTCTGGGAGTAGGTATTATATTGGTACATGTATCAAACAAACAGGAAAAGAGCATGTTTATTGTTAGCTGAAGAAGGCATCAGGCTCACCAACTTGCAGAAAGGAAAACAAGATCCATAACATAAAGTACACAGAGACAGAAGCACGTGCTTTGCAACAGTCGCATGCTCTCAAGCAAAGTCAAGGCATCGTCTGCTTCTACCTTGGCTGAATGTCACTAGGATAGTGCTGCAGAGCGCAGTTTCAGTGACAGTTTCCTCATAAGTACCATTGTTTAACTTCATTAAAATTAATAAGACATTACCATTGCTGTGGTATCCATGTCAATGATAGAACTCCATTGAAGTGTAATACTCGACTCATACCGACAAAACTAGTGTAGTGTATGGCTTGTATTTAAGGACAATAAAATATGTAATTCAATTCAATTCATTCTCTCTCTCTCTCTCTCTCTCTCTCTGCTTCTCTCTCTCTCTCTCTCTCTCTCTCTTTTGTCTCTGAATTTGCTTTCGGTTGGCCTTGCCCCCCCCTTCTCTCTCTTCTCTCTCTCTACTCTGTAAGCGGTGTGTGTGTGTGTTGATGGTGTTGTTTGTGTGTGTGTGTGTGTGTGTGTGTGTGTGTGTGTGTGTGTGTGTGTGTCTGTGTGTTGTGTGTGTGTGTGTGTGTGACTGTATGTCAAACTCAAAAACGACCAAAAAAATCTTCTCCAGACAGCACACTGAATAAGCATTGATCATTGATTGTTTTTTCCATCAACTTGATCAAGCCTCTATCTAGGGAAAAAATTATTTCATCAATTTTATTTAACTAACATGATGATTACAGCTAACTTTGAAAATAAACTCTACCTATAAGTAAGAAAAAAAAATTAAAAAGAGAAAAAACACAGTGTGTGTGTGTGTGTGTGTGTGTGTGGAGTGTGTGTGTGTGTGTGTGTGTGTGTGTGTGTGTGTGTGTGTGTGTGTGTGCATGTGCATGTGCATGTGTGTGTGTGTGTGTGTGACCCCCCACTGCAGGCTCTTGTATTTGTCTAATACAGCAATAGTAATAAAACTGTAGTGTAAAACATATCAAACCAACAGCAAATCTTCAAAATTAAACAACTAACCAAATAACATGCACAATACAGGGCTGAGGGAGACACCGGCACTGCCACCCTACTGATATGACACAGTTCATCTGCACCAGTGCTGGTGATGATAACAAAGCACTGCAGAGATTACGTAAGCTGCACACACGAATATTAATAGGACATGGACGTCGTAAGAGCACAAACAGAATCTATTTGTGTCTGGTCTGAAAATCATCCCCACAGGATCGCACACTTGACCTCACAACAGACATTTCTGTTTACACATCAACTCTGCTCAATCAGCATAACCACCGTTTCATATGTTGTTGCTATCTTCACACTGAAGCAGCCCAGACAGAAAGTAGGAAAGTTAAAAAGTACGAAAAAGGCATGGGATATGTCAGACTGAAACACAACGTCACGATACACAAAGTACAAGTACTCACCGTTTGCGACCACTGTGTTATATAACAGCAATGCTGGAACACAGAAAAAGACGATCATAAACATGCCAACATGTTTGGTCAAGACGATTGTTTCCAATCTGGCCGGAAGTTTCGAAAAAATATCCCTCCCTTCCCCTTGCAAACCCCCACCACTTTCCCTGCTGTGCATAAATCATGCCGAATGGAGGAATAATAGTGGCGAAACAAACTTACCAAACAGTCCAAAAAAAATAGCATGTCGAGTTGATGGGAAACTCGCCCCAATGCTGATGTTGATGCATACAGTCCTGACTCTTCGTACACTGTTCATAAATAAAGTATTTACGATTCAACACCTCGCACAACTGTTCGCTGAGCCGCCATCACTTCAGTGTGAAGTGCGCACTGCACTGTCTGCGCAAGTCTAGGCCCAGCCGTTCACATGCAGACAGTGTTGTATGCTTGAGGCCCTACAAGGGGGCCAGACAGGCCAATTATTTTACGTTTCATCTTGACAGCCTTTCTCATCTCTCAGAACAGCAAACCGTATTGAAAACAAATAGCCCTAACTTTGTTAACTTCAAAACTATGACCAAGTGTATTCTTAACGTTGAAATAGTGTTTGAATAGGAGAATCAGAGCATGTCGAGTTGTAAATAACCCTGCGGATTCCCTTGCAAGGAAAAACACACGGCGGATTGTTAGGCCTAGACTCTGGTGTCTGCGGTGAGGCCAAAATGAGGCCAAGGGTACAGTAGGTATTCGTTGTGCCCAGACGCCACAAAAAGTACAATGCTACAGTCTAGCTCAACAAGTTGACGGACGTGGACTTTTTAACTTCGTTCTCAAAAAGTTTTATCAGGTCAATGATTGTCACTGGAATCAGAGGGGAGGAGACTTGCCAACATTACAAGCGGGGAGTTCTTTCAGACACAACAGAAAAACAAGGCGGTTCACTGATCGTGCGGTTTACATAGCCTACACACGCACGCATACGCTAGGCTACAGAGGGACTGGTAGAGAAACAAGCCGTGCAGGAATGTATAACTGGCCCCGCCGTTCTGCATTCGGCTGCCGACCTCCACCCCCACCTAGGCATGCACCCACCGGCAGGTAGGCGTGTCCGTGACAGCACGCTCCAGCCAGGAATAAATTCGTTGACAGGCTGATCCTCGATAAAACAGTTACATAGGAATTGGGAGGGGGGGGGGGAGGGAGGTATGCAAAGAATAGGCGAGCACAACAGGCTTTGACAAAACCCCCATCAGCTTGTTTATGTGATAGTGACAGCTGTCAATCCAACATGTTTTGAGGTTTCGATTGCATGTCGACCGATTTTTTTTTTTGCTCTCCCGAGAGCGTCGAGGGTCAAATCGACACAGGATTCACCTTGCCAGACAGGGCTAGGGGGTTTTAAATCTGCGTCTTTTTCTACTGTCTGGCGATTGTGTCCTGTCTGTATCGTGGATTTATTACATGTTCAACCGCTTCCTCAAGCGTATCTGTTAGCACAGATAAATTGTTCTCTGTCAAGAAACGGGAACTTGTCTAAAAACAGGGTAAGCAATTTACTGTAAGCAAGAGCAGACAACATATACGATTGAATAAGCTTTGCCCGACAGAAAACCAAGGTGCCTTATTATATTGTGACCGAAGGAAAACCCTTGTATAAACAAAAACACTTGAAAAAAAACAAAAAAAATCCGGCATTCCTCGTTTGCCTTCGACGCAAGCAGACGGTCAGCGCGACATTAAAATTGCATTTACTTAGCCGGTCTCTGACACCCTGCAAATCCCTCACAACCCTCCTGTCTGCTCTTGCCCCACCCCACGTCCCCGATCCACCCCCATCAACACTCCCCCCCCCCCCTCTCTCTCTCTCTCTCTCTCTCTCTCTCTCTCTCTCTCTCTTCTTTTTTTTTTTTTTGTCGATAGTCGCGCCAGACTACCCCCACCTTTAAGTCTGATCTGTCTACATTAAATTTTCATGGGGAGAGATCACAGGAAAAGCGGGAGGAAGAAAGATTGTCTGTCTGTCTGTCTGCCGATGGGCTGAACACTTCTTGATCTGCCTGTCTGACAAATGACCGCTGACTGCATGTCTAGTCTGCCAGGCTTGAGGTGGGTGGGATTGGAGCGGGGAATTTGGAGGGGTGGGGGTGGGGTTGGGGGGGGGGGCATAGAGGGAAAGGGGGGGGGGGGTGATTGTTGTAGTGGTTTGGGTTAGCGGAGGGGTGAGAAGAACTCATTAGGCCTGTGGGCTGAAAAATAATGCTTCTATGAGAAAGCAGGTGGTACAAACTCGGAGAAAAGGCTTCTCCTCCACCCCCACCCCCCTTTTTTTTTTTTTTTTTTTGGCTGCGTCATCTTCTGTGACGTTTCCTATCCAGCTGTTCCCACGCCCCTCATACCAATTTCCCGTCCCAGCCATACCCAGATTCGTTAACTTACACCCTCAGGGTCGGAAGTCCACAGGGAGCCCATCAATGTCAGGCTGCGGTAGGGTCACCAGCCAGCGGGGCCCTGCACTGCTGCTGATCACTTTGGCGGTGTTCAGTGATGCCTGTTCTGAGCTAACACGCAGGACACGCCTACAAAACCCCAATTAACGACAGTATTAGCTCAGTCGCAGAGCCAGACTGAGTGAGTGGCCCACTGGAGTAAGTCCAACGACCTCCCCCTCCCCTCCCCCTTCCCTGAGAACCTCCAACCCCAAAGGTTTTGACACAAACTCACCACAGGCACAGAAGTGTACAGCAAAACTGAATCTGAGGTCACACTAGGAGATGGAGCAACAGGGCCACAGACTAAATAGTCAATTTTTCTTTTTGCATGATGTGGATGATAATAGGTGACGTAATGATGCTGCTATGAAGTGCACGTGCTTTGAGACTTACTTAATTAACGGGCTTGTACTCTACGCTTACTATCATGATATATCCAGACGTCAACTGGGCCCAAGAGACAGATACCTGAAATTTTGGTCAAGTACTTTGAGCAACATTCGAACTCACATCCGTAAAGTGGATCATGGATGGAGCTCGACTTTGTGGTCACTGTCTTCCGAATGAACCCACAGCACACTCACTCTGGGTTCCTGCAGGCGGGAGGTTTTTGTTTGTTTATTTGTTTTATGTTGTTGTGTGGGTGTGTTTTTTTAAAGTAACTATTAGTTTCTGCCATATCACCGCCTTTCTGATTTGAGTTACAAGTCTGGAGATCGCTAGCTCGAGTCTATCTATCTATCTATCTTCTATCTATCTATCTATCATCTATCTATCTATCTATCTATCTATCTATCCCTTAGTCTGGCGACCATGGGGGAACCCCTGAAGACTTGATAACCAGTTTTCTCCATTCCTCTCTCTGTTCTGCCTCTTCAAATTTTTGTTGAGTCTAGGCCTGTCGAGTCAGAACATGCTCGAGTCAGAAGTGAATAAACGCACACTTAAAGTGGCATGGGTACTGTCCTACAGGAAACAATACGAGGGAGGAGAGACAGAGAAAACAATGAGGAACAAGTTTGGCAGTTTCTACGGCAATGCAGGTACCTGAAAAAAGCCATCCACACACACTTCTCAGCCGTACTCCGACTTCAAAAGATTTTCCTCCTTTGATGAGGGAGTATAGTCATAAGTTATTATGCTAAGAGCAAGTCATGGGTGAAGAAATCTCACCATAACATGTTAAGGCATAAAATCATGTTCAATGTAAGCCTTGGTAATTTTATTTGCTCGCATCAGTACCTGAAAAAGCTTTTGGTGGGAGCTGTTTGGGTCTGTCGTATGAAGTGGTCTAACATGCTCTATTTATTTAGTCCTTTATATCAAGGATAATGCAATAAGCACTCATGTGGTTTTTACTTCTAGTCCCCTGTGTACGCAGTTTTGTCAATTTTGTCATCTGTTCCCACCGGCACACAATGGCCCACTCTTCCGAAAAGCGGAACAGGATTTAACGTGTGCGCAAGATGTTCTGCGTGCGTTAGCACACGGGACCTCGGTTTATAGTCTCATCCAAAGGACTTTTGGGAGAGTGGAGTCAGCACTGATGTTAACTCCAGGGAAAAAATCCCCTCGACCGGGAATCGAACCCGATCGTCAAATTGCGAGCGCAATGTTCTGACCACTAGGCTATCCCGGCGCTTTGATGCTATAAGAAAACGGGAAAATACAAAAAAAAACACCAAAAAAACGATGCTTGATGTTGTTAACTAGATTCACCCTAGAAATTCCATAGTTATTAGTATTTTATGAGCCGTTGTAGTCTATGGTTAGGCGTTGGACTGTAATCTAAAGGTGGTTGCATTCAGCCTTATGCGTTGTGCTTGGAAAGGCACTACGTCATTTCTCACCACCAGGTGTAAAAGGTTACCAATTGTGTTGGGGGTTAACTGCGTAGTGGTCTATCAGGGGGTCTTTTGACTTCAGTCGTAGCACAAACGGATAAGCACGCTGTGAGCTTAGCTCGGGAAGATTTAACTACTTTTTAAGTAGTATATATTTATAGTTTTTGTTGGTTGGTGTCCCATAACCTAGGCGGTCGTAGGGAGTGAGGCGTCAGAGACCTCAGCTTCTGTAGGGGCCAGCATATTGAAGGCGGGCCCATCTCCTCTCCCTCGCTGCTTTACCTTCCCTGACCCCAAAGAGGGCAGGTACCCATTTACAGCTGGGTGAAGTGGGGAACCGTACTGAAGCCAAGGCGCGCAAATGGTCACCCATGCAACTGGTAACCACACTCGACGCTGTTTAACTTGACTGGGGGAAAGCCAGCATGCACTCTGACCACTGAGCTGTCCCGTCCCCAAATTCCATATATATTTTTGTTATTAGTAGTAGTATTGCTATTTTCCATTATTTCTATTGCACTGAACACCTGCCAATGGCAGAAATGACGAGGCATTCTCTTGCACCAACATAGCACATGCAGCTAGGCCTGGTCAGATTTGAACAATCCCAGCTGAGCTGACATGACCAATCATGCGTGCTTTACTTCTCTGCCATGACATGAATATGTATATATATAGTAGTAGTCTTCAGTTTAACGTCTTTCCACTTCAAGTGATACCAGACGATATGAATATGTATGCACGAGGTCAGATGTTACTCCTTAAATTTCCATAACTTTATCAGCATGTTTGGGTTGGCCTAAAAACTTTGCCACTTATTGATGTAAGCAAAAGTACCAAAGCCTATTATCAAATTGTTATTAAACTTTGAACTGTAGCCATTGTCTTCATCCCAAACAAGCTCTCTCGGGGTAAACAACTGGTATTCTCCAATAGGCTATAGGAGAGAAATAAAATCCCCATCCCTAAAGTCAGAATACGGCTACCTAAATGGTGGGTGTAAACTGTCGCGTATGCAAAATCTCACCAGTGGTGAACCTCTGAGGTCTAACCGAGGAACGAAAAAAAAATATCCCCAGAATTTGGATTACGGCTGCCTGTGTAGTGAGAAACTTCGAAAACATCTATACACGCCCAAACTTTTCATCCAGAGCAGCTCACAGTGATTCCCAGGGATGTAGATAAGTGAGACAGTGCCTATTGTGGATGACCACCGCAGCATGTTAGGCTGGGAAACGCCCAACTACAACTCCATCATAAGGGGGGAGGGGGGGGGGGGGGGGTTCTACGGTGGATGTCCAAAAAAGAACTCGTACAAATCTTCAACTTCATCGAAGTGCTCGCAAGGTGGCTCCGCAACCAGAGAAATTTGTCCTAGAAAAAACCGTAAAGGGAGACAATGCAATACACCGGATGTGAAGTAGACAGTCAGACAATAATAATGTAACAACGGTGGTGTCCCAATAACAATGGGAGTCGAGCTGTCGCCGCGATAAATGAGTAGACCGTTCATTTACCTGAGCAGGTCTTCTTGAAGATATGAAACCACCACCTATCGTAGAGTCAAAGATACCGTCTGTCGCCTGCTTGCCTAAGGGCTTAATTTCAGAGAAACATTGGGGCCAGTGTGCAATGTATACCGTTGCACTGACGTAGGCTATTCGTTTGCAACCTCTCTCATTTGCGCTACTTGTATGATTGCACCTTGCCAAAAAAGCTATGTATATATTTGCACTGCTAGGCGGTATACTGAGAATACTCTTCTTTCAGTGCAGACTGGGAAATTAAATAATAGGCTACATACAGTCTTGCTTGAGTGTGTGTGTGTGTGTGTGTGTGTGTGTGTCTGTGTGTGTGTGTGTCTGTGTGTGTGTGTGGTGTGTGTGTGTGTTTGTGTGTGTGTGTGTGTGTGTGTGTGTGTGTGTGTGTGAGAGGAGATGGTGAGAGAGAGGAGAGAGAGAGAGAGAGAGGAGAGAATGAGAGAGATGATTCAGAGAGCAGAGATGGAGGGGAGAAATATGACAGAGACGAGAGAGAGAGATACAAATGTTTATTCGATTAGGCTAAACCCTTTCGGAGGGGATAAACATAAACCAGAAAAATATAAGTGAAATGAGATAAGTAAAACATATAAACATAAGAGAGATAGAGAGAGAGAGAGAGCACACGCGCGCGCAAATGTATGTGAGAGAGAGAGCGCAAGCGCAAACATGTGTGTGGGGTGTGTGTGTGTGTGTGATGTGTGTGTGTGTGTGTGTGTGTAGTACGCTTGCACCATACAAAGAGTTCCTGTGGGACAGTTGCCCTCGATAACGTATACCTTTGCACCCTCAGAGATAACGAAACGAAGTTAAGTCTTATATGCCATGGCGCGAAAAACAAGGGTCAAACCTCTACTATAACCGTACTGTATTGTTTTTGCATTGCACACCCCTTTCAGTCACAGCATGAAATTCAGGCTACTGTCCCTAGGAAGAGCATGTTGCCACAAGAACAGCGCCACCCATTAAAAAAAAATCCTGTTTGTGTGTATAATAATCTGTTTCCTCACTAAGAGTGGGCTTTTTCTCCAGAATTTTGTCATGGACAACTAGTCTTGTTGCCCTGGGCCTTTATGTCCGCTACACGCATGCTGCACACAAGACTCGGTTTATCTTTCACCCAAAGACTAGACCAGACCATGCCTAAGGTTTCGTGGATGGTGGAACAGTTTGGGATCAAACCTTCGACTTCTCGCTTTCGAAATGGACACACTACTTCTAGGGGATTTTTCTCTTCTCTGGAGTTAACATCAGTGCTGACTCCACTACCCCCGAAGTCTTTCGGATGAGACTATAAACCGAGGCCCTGTGTGCAAACGCACGCAGAACATCTTGCGCACACGTTAAATCCTGTTCCGCTTTTCGAAGTGCCATCGTGTGCCGTGGAACAGATGACATTTACAAACTGCATACACACGGGGACTGGATGTAAAAAAAAGCATATGAATGCTTATTCCATTATCCTCGATAAAAAGAATATATGAATAAATAAATAATAAAATAGGCCACTGCAACACTAACTGCTCAGAATGGTACAAATGTCAATCTCAGACAAGCCATATACATACAGTCTTTTAGTGTGCTGTTTCCAGGGGAAAGGTCGTTTATTCTATTGTTTTGCAAGCTGAAGGAGACTGCATCAGTGATACTGCTTCTTGAGACCAATGTGTTGAAGTACAAAATTTATGCATTTCAACAGTCACCATCGACGGTAGGAGCTCTAGTAGTCTACATGATGGGGTCAGAGTTCACCATCTCTCTCTGTGTGTCTCGGCTGAGTTCTACGATCTCCAGTAGCTCTCCCAGACCACTACTGTTGGTGGAATCTATGTGGTGACTCTCTCTCTCTCTCTCTCTCTCTCTCTCTCTCTCTCTCTCTCTCTCTCTCTCTCTCTCTCTCTCTCTCTCTCTCTCTCTCTCTCTCTCTCTCTCTACCCACTCACTCCTCACTCACACACCACACACAGACACACACACACATACACACACCACGACCAGACACACACACACACACACACACACAGACACACACACACACACACACACCACACACACACACACACACCACACACACACACACACACACACACAACAACACACACACACACACACAAGCTGAGACTGAGAGAGAGGGAAGTGGAGACGGAATTTCCGTAATGTGCCAGACATGATAGCTATTTCTGAACCTAAATCATCATCGATGGTAATAGGTAGAGGAAAGAAACACCAGGTAAAGCTGAACAACAAGTCTGCAGAGGAAATCAACTCGTGTACTTAGCCCTCGGCCTTTGGATTGATTGATTGATTGATTGATTGATTGATTGATTGATTGATTGATTGATTATTGATGTCAGCAGGTTCCTCTGCGTGAAATTCGGGCTGCTTCTCCCCTTGGAGAGCTCGTCGCCACAAGTGCAGCGCCTACCCATTACTTTTTTTTTCTTTTTCCTGCCTGCATTGTATTTGTTTCTCTATCAGAGTGGCTTTTTTCTACAGAATTTTGCCAGGGACAACCCCCTTTGTTGCCGTGGGTTCTTTTACGTTCGCTAAACAATGATATTATCACACGGGACCTCGCTTTATCGTCTCATCCGAAAGACTAGCGCCCAGACCACCACTCATGGTTTAATGGATGGGGGAAAGTTTTGAGCCCAATCGGGATTTGAACCACCGCACACTCCGACCCGGACGTTTCGCTTTCTAGGCAGGCGCGTTACCAACTAGACCACCGATTCATTACCACAACGTCCCTCCAAAGACCGTCTGCCCCCCCTTGAACCTCCAAACCCCAAAATGCTTTGACACAAGCTCACCATAGGCACAGAAGTGTATGGTAAACTGAACCTGAGGTCACCATGAGACCAGCGTCCTTTATTTCTAGCATGACATCCTGTTGATGAAGTATACTATTTCCATCCATCCTCTACCATTCTCTCTCTTATCCTTTCGTGAGGCGAACTTCTGACGTCTCCCATTAAAAAATCTGAGCACATTCCTCGTCTGTATTCTTAGCATGGATGTCCTTGGCACTGTAGTGTGGTGTGATTTGTGGCCTTGGGGGTTTCTGACATCTTTATTAGCTTTCTGGTGAAGTGTACTGTTACAGGTTTGTTAAATTGGCAATGTCCTTACACAGTTCTTTTTTTTTTTTTTATTTCTGTGGATCTTTTTGCCATCCTCAGTAAAAAAAAAAAGGCCTCCCCTTACATGGGAATATGATTATAATTATTCTGATTGCTGGACACTCATAGTCTGTTGTTGTGCGTTTGCAGCAATGATTGGGTTGGCACCGATGTATTTATTATTGTTCTCTCTCTCTTCTCTCTCTCTCTCTCTCCTCTCTCTCTCTCTCTCTCTCTCTCTCTCTCTTCTCTTCCCCTCTCTCTCTCTCTCTCTCTCTTCTCTCTCTCTCTCTCTCTCTCTCTCTCTCTCTCTTATTTTCAAGAGATAAATATGACAGTATGGCATCATCCCCGCCCCACTGTTCCCCTTGACATGGGCAAATGGCCTGGCTCATTAAATTATTTGACTTGACTTGACTTGACTTGACTCTCTCTCTCTCTCTCTCTGTCTCTGACTCTCTCTCCCTCTCTGTCTCTGTCTCTGACTCTCTCTCTGTGTAATTTTACAGGTGGACATGGTTAGGTACCATCACCACATACATAGTACTACAACAACAACAACAACACACAACAACTTCTACACTACTACTACTTCTACTACTACCACCACCACCACCACCACCACCACCACCACCACCACCACCACCACCACACCACTACTACTACTACTACTACTACTACTACTATACTTACTACTACTACTACTACTACTACTATCTACTACTACTACTTAAACTTTTATTGGGCTAGATCTTGCTTGGACAAATAAATCAGATAACTTCTATACAAATCATTCACGTGCACAATGCTTTAATACACATATGCAAAGAAAACCAATGTGAGGAAAAGACGAGAGTAGGAATACGAGTCAGCGATATAAAGTTAAAATGAAAGGCACTTTACTTCCAGACATGCATCTGTTACCACCCTAAGCTACTACACTGCTACAATACTGTTTCATCTTTCATTCAACATAGTTCTATGCACAGGTCACATCAGCTGAGGATTCTCAGCATGTGCTAATCCCCCCTCCCCCCCCCCCCCCCCTCCCTCCACACCCCACCTGTGCCCTTTAAAAACAATTCCTTTTATCTACCATTTGGAATATATAAAAAAATCTTCTTTATTCTCTCATTCGCTTTTACGCCGTCAGATAATTATGTCTGAGGAAAAATAACGGTATGTCCTTTCGATCCAGCTCCTCTCGTGGGCTGTAACAGCTTCGTTTGCAAGGTTATCTCCGTCGGCCACACAATCTTCCTGAGGAACGCTGTGGAGTGGAATGAAAATGAAGGCAAAACACCAGAAAAGATCTGTTGGAGTGACATGAAAAAAGTGCTGCTCAGAGGCTGCCCCCCAAGAATAGCTTAGATAAGAATCAAACAACATCAAATCCAGTTATCTCCCTGTCTGACACCACCACTGCAAAAAGAGGATAAAAACAGCTACCAATGACGTAGTCATTCATTGCGTGTATTCTTTGAAATTGGTTTCTTCAAATGCTTTTTGAAAAGAATGATAACTGTTTCCTTGTGTTGCCCATATTAGAACATTTAACACAATATCAGCAAGATATATATACATAAATATATATATTAATGTTGTTCTGGTGTATGTGTATGTGTGTGTGTGTATGTGTGTGTGTGTGTGTGTGTGTTTTGGGGGGGCGGGGCGGTGGGGGGGGGGGGGGGGCAGTTTCCTCTTTTTGCACTGAGAGAAGAAGATAAGTGTTACTAAAAATGTATCAGGAAATAATATAGCCTACTCTGTCTCCACTGACATCTTGGACCAGATGAAGCCAGCCACGAGGAATAAGACTGCACTGCAGCCCTAATCAAGATTCAAAGTACAAATTAAGCTCCCCCCCCCAACACACACACACACACACACACACACACACACACACACACACACACACACACACACACACACACACACACACACACACACACACACACACACACACGAAGAAATGAAACCGACAATTGATCATACAATACGGAAAGAGAACATCTGCTGTGAAATTAAAAAAAATAATAATAAAGGTACATACTATTCGCGCATGTGTGACCGCATACATACACACACGAGCGCTCGCGCGCACGTGCAGAGAGAGAGAGAGAGAGAGAGAGAGAGAGAGAGAGAGAGAGAGAGAGGAGAGAGAGAGAGAGAGGAGAGAGAGAGGAGAGAGAGAGAGAGAGAGAGAGAAGAGAGAGAGAGAGAGAGAGAGAGAGGAGAGAGAGAGAGAGAGAGAGAGAGAGAGATGAGGAGAGAGAGAGAGAGAGAGAGAGAGAGAGAGAGAGAGAGAGAGAGAGAGAGAGAACTCGAACTCGAACTCGAACTCGAAAAGTTTATTCACAAAAGGCCATTGGCCATACATGAAGGGGGTTGCCAAACTGCTTAGTGTTTTGGTGGAATAAAAGACAACAGCAATGACAACAGCAGAATTGTATAGCAACAAAAAACAGTAACAAAAATATGACTTACGATAATAAAGTGTCTCTTATTCTAAAGGCTTTACACAAATATAGAGTGAGGCTGCGCACAAACCTCAGGCGAGAGAGAGAGAGAGAGAGAGAGAGAAGAGAGAGAGAGAGGAGAGAGAGAGAGAGAGAGAGACAGAGACAGAGACAGAGACAGAGACAGAGACAGAGACAGAGACAGAGTCCTTATAATGTAGGTGGATCAGTGATAATAGAGGTAACGCACCTGCCTAGAAAGCGAAAAGTCCGGGTCGGAAGTGTGCGGTAGGCCTAGTTTGATCCTTGTTTGGGTCCGAAAGTCTAAGTGTGGTCAGTTCCTGCTACAAATATTACTAACTGCCCCATCTGGGCTGGAATGGGATAGATTAATTAATTAGCAGCTGAGAGGAGCTGAAAGTGGAAGAAACTGACAGCCGTGACCCCCCCCCCCCTCCTAAAAAAAGCATACAATGGTATTCTGTAAGGGATAGCTCAAAGGTAAAAAAAAAAACAAAACACAAAAAACAAAAACAGCGAAGGAGAGGAGATGGGCGCCGCCCTCAATATGCTGTTGGCCCTTAGAGATGCTGAAGTCTCTGACGCCTCGCTCCCCTAAGACCACATAGGTTATGGAAACATCCTTTTAAAAAAAAAATGCTATACACCTCTCTTCTTGCCGTGGGTTCATTACGTGCGCTAAATGCGTGTTGCACACGAGACCTCGGTTTATCGTACAATCCGAAAGACAAGCACCCAGACCACCCA
>CM060330.1:28756822-28759322 GCA_030674155.1 Stramonita haemastoma
GCAGGCACCAAATACAAACTTTCTTCCATTTCAACAACTCCGATAGAATTCGGCAATACGTCAGTTCCGCTATCCACTTCTGTGAAGTATCAGGGGTCATTATCGACAACACACTCTCCATGCAAAAATTCATTACCGAGACCTGTAAGTCATGCTACTATTAACTACAGCGTACTAGTGCAATTCGAAAGTACCTGTCCACTGATGCAACATCTAAATTTGGCACTTCTCTTATTCTTTCACATCTGGACTATTGCAATTCTCTTTTGGCTGGTCTGCCAGCATCATCTATCCACTCCCTTCAACGTATACAAAACTCTGCGCTCGACTGGTCCTCAGAAAGAAAAAATCTGAGCACATTACCCCTCTCTTGCAATCTCTCCACTGGCTGCCTGTGCCATAGAGAGTAAACTACAAGATCAGTACCCTCTGCTACAAATGTCTCCACAAAACTGCACCCTCCTACCTCTGTGAATGTCTTCACTTGTTCACACCTTCTCGTTCCCTCCGCTCGGCTGCAGGTACCTTATCCTTAAGAATACCAAGATTCAACCTATCTACCGTTGGCCGCCGCTCTTTCTCTATTTCTGGTCCATCGATCTGGAATGACCTCCCTCTCTCCCAAGTTAACTTGCAAACTTTTCCCCATCTATTAGATCATGAGTGCTGATCTGGGTGCTAGACTTTCGGATGAGACGATAAACGAGGTCCCGTGTGTTACACATTGTTTAGCGCACGTAAAAGAACCCACGGCAACAAGAGGTTGTTCCTGGCTAAAATTCTGTAGAAAAAAAGCCAGTCTGATAGGGAAACAAATACTATTGCAGACAGACAAAGAAAAAACACACGGGTAGGCGCTGCACTTGCGACAACGCGCTCTTCCCGGGGAGAGCATCCCGAATTTCACGCAGAGAAATCGGCTGTGACATAAAGTGGTAGAAATAAATAAAAATAAAAAAAATAGTTGTGGAGCCAGACTGAGTGAGTGAGGTGCCCATCCTGGGTGGTGACCGTCACAACGTTCTTCCAGGGACCTTCTCCCATGAACCGTGGCAACCCCCCCCCCCCCCCCTCCCCACGAAGGCTTTTGTATCAACTCATCACAGCATGGAAGAGTATTGGACACGGAAACTATGGTCACCATCAAACTAGAGCAACTGGGCGCCATCAAATGTGAGGCTATTCTTTTTTTTATGTCTTGCATGATCCTCAATGGTGATGAGGATGATAATAACGTGTTGCACTTACATTGAGGCTACTAGTTTGCAACGGTACTTGAACAATTCGTATGGGTGATTGCCTTTCCAATGGACCATTCCAGTGGCGTGGAGAGTGGGAGGGGGGTCGTCTGCTGCATGGGTAACAGCTTGCCCTCCACACTTACTGAACTCTACACTTCCTATATAGTTCCCGGTCACCCAGACACTACCGGGCTGCCAACGGGTCCAAAAGACATTTACAGACGCTGACAATGTTGGTCAAATGATTAGGCAACACACACTTACTACGCGAGTGAGTATCACAAGGCTTTGCCGCTTTACAGGTTATAAAACGAATTTGACACAGAATTTAACTAGGGCAGGAAACCAGAGTTGGTTTGCATGGCAGGGATCTGTTGGGGGGGCAGGCAGGGGGGGTGATGTGGGGAGGGGAGGGGAGTGAAGCTTCAGCCATCAAAAGTTGAAGAGGTTGAAAGATCTTTTTTACTTTGTCCTGACATAGTAGGTCTTCGTGTGTAGGGCTGCTGATGGCAGTTGAGGTCAAATGGATGGAATGTCAAAGTGACATTCTTTTTTTTGTTTCCACGGAGTAGGATCTACTTCGGTCTACAGGTACTGCATAGAAACAGTTTTTTTTTTTTTAGGAGGTTCTTTCTTTCTTTTGTTCGTTTGTTCTTTCTTTCTTTCTCTTTCCCTTTCTTTCTTTCTTTCTTTCTTTCTTCTTTCATTATACATTCATTTTTCTATCAAAAACCTCGCCGCTGCAAACCCCCACCACGTACCCTACAGCAATAACAAATAGTAATATGTTATATGATTATGATACTAAAAAAAATAATGATATTTAGAACAATAATGATAATAACGATAATGTTGATATTGTATTGTATACCACTTTAAGTCACGGCAGATATAGCTGCGTGAAATTCGGGCTGCTCTCCCCGCGGAGAGCGCGTCACCACAAGAGTAGCGCCACCTGTTTTCTTTTTTTTAGTTTTTATTATCTGGTTTCCTTCATAACAACAACAACAACAATCATCATATCATTCATCATCATCAATCATCATCATCATCATCATCATCATCATCATCATCATCATCATCATCATCATCATCAATACATCATCATCATCATCATCATCATCATAATCATATTCATATAATCAATGATATATCATGATCAATAAAAATTATAACTGATAATGATGATAAATAATAATGATGATAATGATAGAAAATAATCATAACGATAATGTGATATATGTAATATGATGATGATG
>CM060330.1:28779322-28784967 GCA_030674155.1 Stramonita haemastoma
ATAACATGATCCAACTGTGTCAGCCTCTGCTGCCCTGGTGTGTGTGTGTGTGTGTGTGTGTGTGTGTGTGTGTTGTGTGTGTGTGTGTGTGTGTGTGTGTGTGTTGTGTGTGTGTGTGTTGTGTTGTGTGTGTTGTGTTGTGTGTGTTGTGTGTGTGTGTGTGTGTGTGTGTGTGTGTGTGTGTGTGTGTGTGTGTGTGTGTGTGTGTGTGTGTGTGTGTGTGTGTGTGTGTGTGTGTGTGTGTGTCGTGTGTGGTGTGGTTGTGTGTGAGTGTGTTTTGTTTTGTGTGTTGTGTGGTTGGTGTGATGTGTGTCGGGTGTGGTGTGTGTGTGTGTGTGGAGTGTGAGTTGGTTGTGTGTGTGGGTCTGTGTGTTTGTGTGTGTTGTGAGTGAGAGAGACAGAGAGAGAGAGAGGACAATGACAATGACAATAGTTTATTCAAAAAAGGCATGGCCTCATTTGAAGGGGTATACATCAGTGGTACTTGTTGTACATTCCACACTAAGGTCCTATACCTCAAAAACACAACATAACAATTTTTCCAATCTAAAGCGAAATTATGACATCATCGCTTCTCTTTGTTTGAAGGACTTAATAGAGGTACAGTGCAACATTTCGTATAGTGTTTTCATTGATAGAGGACTGAATGTAAAATAAGCACACGAGTGCTCATTCCATTATCCTCGATATAAAGAAGAAATAAAATAAAAAAGAACATAAATAAAATATGCTTCTCAAACTCAACATATCCCACCTCACTTCCATCGTTTTCTACATCCTCACCAACTTCTGGTTTGTCCAAGTGGAAGTAAAGTCACCAAGGATGTCAAGTTTCTTGGGAGAGAGGCTGTAGTGACGATCCAGAAGTGAAAAAGGACAGAAGTGACAGAAAGAAAGAGTTGGTTTTAGTGTATCTTTGTAGACGGTGGCAGTCCCACCTCCATGGAGAGAGTTGAGGAAAGAAAGAGTTTTGTTGCCAGGTGGTGTGGCTAGTTTATCTTTGGTTCTTGCCCTTGAGGTTTCAGCCAGTTTTAGTAAGAAAGGTTTAGATCAGGTTTGGGAAGAGAGAGGGAGAGCAGATGTTCTTACATAGATATGTTTGTAACATGGCCTTTAGCATTCTGTTCAGTAGTACAGAATAAACTACAGGGGTGGGGGGGGGGGGGGGGGGGGGGGGGAGGGGAACCAGTCTTAAGGAGACTGAATTGTTCATTAGCCTTTTCCTCCTTGTTCATTGTGAGCACTTCAGCTCTCTGTCTGTCCCTGTTTACTTGGGAAAGACGCTTCCTTGGATATGAAACACTTTGAAATGGGATGGCAGAGGTACAACTGGAAGTTTTACCAGTCATAAATTAACCTTCACCTTTTCGTTTAACAGAAGTCAGCATCAGTTCTAGCATAATTGAACTCAGCATACTTTCCTTAAGTTCAATGCTGCTATAAAGACCAAAGTGATACACATAAATGGTACACTTACCCTTAAGAATTTCAAAATCAATGGAATAGATCTGGAATACGTTCAAAATGTTATAATATTTAGATTCCCTAAAAGAGAATAATGACTCCTGTCTACAAGACGTCAAGGCTAGAATCGTATGGCCAAGCAAAAGATGATTCAGTGAAACAACATTTGGAAAGACAGAGGCATGGCTAAATACCTTAAAATCAGAATTGTCAAAGGACTAATCTGGCTTGTATCACTGTATGGGTCAGAAACCTGGACACTACTATACTGGAAAGCGACAAAAAAAAAACGCATCCAAAATGGAGTGTACTATAAAGACTTCTAAGAGTCAAATGGTCAGACACAAAAACAAACAAAAGCTTTTTTGGTAAACTGCCGGTGCAGAAACAGTATAGTGTTAGTTGTGCAGTGGCTGGATCCCCGTTGGGCCAAAAACTTTCCCCTCATCCATTAAACCATGAGTGGTGGTCTGGGTGCTAGTCTTTCGGATGAGACAATAAACTGAGGTCCAGTGTGTAACACAAAATCATTTAGCCCGCGTAAAAAGAACCTACGGCAAACAAGAGAGTTGTCCCTGGCAAAATTCTGTTGAAAAAAAAAACCCATTCTGATAGGGAAACCAAATACAGTTGCAGAGAGGAAAAGAAAAAAAAAAAGGGTGGTGCTTGCTCTTGTAGTGCGATCTGCCATGACTTAAAGTGGTATGAAATGAATGAAATTGATAAACACAGACTGAGATACGTTGGTCATGCAAACAGAAACACACAGACACATCAGATGACGACAGTTCTCCAAGGTAAGGAAGGTTGAGAGCAGAAGGAAAAGAAAGCAGATCATCAACATCCTACACTGAGATCAGTGGTCTGGGAGAAGGGCTACAGGAGATGGTAGAACTCAGCAGAGACAGAGAAAGATGGTGAACCCTGATGGCTCTGTAAGGAGCTCCTACACACGACAGCGACGATGGAGACAGTGGAGTTTTCCAACACAGGTGGAGTCCTTCAGGGGCATACTCACAAGGCAGAACACAGAAAATCAGAAGCATTTGAACACAGCTAAGAAAGAACGTCTTGTTGTAGCAGCCGAGTAAAGACGTTCAAGCAAGGGAACAACAGAGAGAGAGAGAGAGAGAGAGAGAGAGAGAGAGAGAGAGAGAGAGAGAGAGAGAGAGAGAGAGAGAGAGAGAGAGAGAGAGACAGACAGACAGACAGACAGACAGACAGGACAGACAGACAGACAGACAGACAGACAGACAGACAGACAGACAGGACAGAGACAGACAGACAAGAGACAGAGAGATGACAGAGACAGACAAACAGACAGACAGACTGCAACAGAAGAGACAGACAGTAGACAATTCAGAGACAAAGTAGAAAATATGCAAAAGCAGATAAGAGAGAACTCAGAAGACGTATTCAGAGAAAAAGATAGAAAAGATAATAAGAGAAAGAACGAAATAACAAAGAGATAAAAAGACAGACAGAAAAACAAAAAAAAAACAGATTCAAACCCAGAGACAGAAACATAATAAAACAAAAAGAGAAAAAACCAATAACAAGGAGATAAAGACAAGACTCCGGAGACAGAGAGAAGAAGAAGAAGAAGAAGAAGAAGAAGAAGAAGAAGAAGAAGAAGAAGAAGAAGAAGAAGAAGAAGAAAACAACCAACAACCCCACTACTCACCACACCACCACCACACAGCAACACACCACCACCACCCACCATCACCACCACCACCACCACCACCACCAAACATAACAACAACAACAACAACAAACACAACAGCTAAGACAACAGACAGACAGCTCAGACAGACAGACAGACAGACAGACAGACAGACAGAAAGAGACAGATCGATCACAGGTAAGGAGGAAGGAACGGAACAAGAATGACAAGAGAACAAAACACAGAAAAAATCAACAGAGGAGGTGGCTGTACACATCACACACCGTAACAAAAGCACTACCCCCCCCTCCCCCCCTCCCCCCCAACACCCCCCCCCCCCCCCCCCACACCACACCCCACCACCCACACACCACACACCCACCTCTCACCTCCCCCCCACCACCCCACCCCCTTACCCCACCCCATACTATCTCCCCCCCCACCCCTCCCCTCCCCTCCCCTCCCCTCCAAAAATCAAGCCTGTTTGTGCACGTGCTGTCTGCTGGGAATCCCCAAGACTTCCTCCCCACCCCACCCCCCTCCCACTTCAAGTTCCCCCCCCCCCACTCCCCAACCCTCATGTCCCCCCCCCCGCCCCTCTCCCCCCCTCCTCCCCCCCTCCCCTCCCCACCCCCATGCTAACCACAGTGGTGAGTAATGACAGTCTAGACAGAGAGGGAGAGAGGGAGGAGGGGAGGAGGAGGGTAGGGAGTGGAGGGATGAATGGACTGATGGCATGTTATGCTATGCTAGGCTATGTCTGCCTATTTTTTCTTTTTTTGTTGTTTTTTTTGTTTGTTTTTGGGGACTTGCCCTTATCTAATGGGCAAGCCGCGCCAGCAAGGTTGTCTGTGTGCCTTTGTTGCTGTTTGTTGTTGTTGTTGTTGTTGTTCTTATTTATAGGCAATGTTGTCTGCGTATCTTTGTTGTTGTTTTTTTTTCTGTATCATAACTATTGATTGGATTAATGTTTGTCTGTATGCTTTTGTTGTTGTTGTTGTTGTTTGTTTGTTGTTTGTTGTTCATTCTATAATCAAGGTTGTGTGTGTGTGTATTTGTTGTTGTTGTTGTTTGTTGTTCATTATCTAGGATCAGGATGTCTGTCTGTCTGTCTGTCTGTCTTTGTTGTTGTTATTTGTTGTTCATATTTACGATCAAGGTTGTCTGCGCGCTTTTTGTTGTTGTTTTTTGTTGTTGTTGTTGTTGTTGTTTGGGTTCACTATCTAGGTTCAAGGTTGTCTAGACGTCTGTCTTTGTTGTTGTTTGTTGTTCATATCAAGTATTGTTGGTTGTTTATACCTACAATTCAGGCTGTCTATCTGTGTGTCTTTGTTGATGTTTGTCAATAACTATTGGCAAGGTTGTCTATCTGCCTGTGTTGTTGTTGTTGTTGTTGTTGTTTTTTGTTGTTGTTGTTGTTGTCTGTATTAAAAGGCAATATTGTCTGCCTGCTTGCCTGCCTGTAGTTTTTTTTTTTACGTCTGAGGCTGGGTTGCCTGTCTGAGCAGTCGCTAGGGTGCAGTGGTTAGTGCCTTGGGTTTATTGGCTGGTAGGTCGCTGGTTCGAATCCCATAAGAATCTATACTCTCCCCCCCCTTTTTTCGACTCAACTGGCTCTACTCAGAGCAACTTTTGCTATGAGCTTATTGGGAAGACTGGGACCACACAGTTTTGCTTCATCCACTTTACGGATGCAATTTGGAGAGTGTTGCTTCGAATTACTTGGCCAACTCTGCAGGTGTTTGTATCTCTCGAGCCCGGTTGACGCTGGGATATATTTTATTAGGGCAGAAAAGTGTAGAGCACAGCCCTGTCGATAGATTTAAAGCACACACACACACACACACACACACACACACACACACACACACACACACACACAACACACACACACACACACACACACACACACACACACACACACTGCACACTGCCATAGCAGCAGCATCAGTACATCATCCTCAGCGCTATTGATCACTTACACAATAAAAGAAAATGGTCTTTAATTCAATGGTCCTGGTTGCTCATGGTTAGGCTACCTCAGTTTCAGTTTCCCCAGTACACTTATGTACTTGTGGTGGTGAGTTTGGGCCAAAGCCTTTGGGGTTGGAGGTTTACAGGGGACAGTCGTTTTTTTGTTTTTTTTTGGAGGGAGCTCTTTTTCCTCGGGGGGTGGGGTAGCTAAGTAGTCAGAGCGCTCGCTTTCCCCAAGTCAAGTTAAGCAGCGTCAGCGTGGTTACCAGTTAGATGGGCCGTTTGCGCGCCTTGGCTTCAGTACAGTTTCCCCAGTTCACCCGGCTGTAAATGGGTACCTGCCTTCTTTAGGGTCAGGGAAAGTAAAGCACGAGGGAGAGGAGATAGGCGCCGCCCTCAAATGCTGGCCCTAGAGAAGCTAAGGTCTCTGATGCCTCGCTCCCTTACGACCACATAGGTTACGGGACACCTTTACCTTTATTTTACCTCTTTTTTTCGTTCCTCGGCTGAACTGTGGGGTTTACCAATGTCAGTTATCTTT
>CM060330.1:28785067-28792567 GCA_030674155.1 Stramonita haemastoma
GTGGTTTAAAACGAAAGTACAAAAAATGCTAATTTTAAATGTAACACTCTAGATTATTTTGAAAACCGAGAAAAAGGGAGAAACTGTTTAAGAAAGGGGAAGGGGGGATTTTACGCAGGTACCACACACGCGCGCGCGCGCACACACACACACCACACTACGCTACGCTACGCTACGCTACGCCACGCTACACCACACCACACCACACCACACTACACTACACTACACCACACTACGCCACACCACACCACACCACGCCACATGTCGATTGTAACAAACAAAACTTTAAAAAAAAAAAAAAAAAAGACCACAGGAGGAAAACAACATGGAGCTAATTAGGCATTGTACTCGTACTCAACACGGCATGAGAACACGGAGATCGGTGAATTCTCTCTCTCTCTCTCTCTCTCTCTCTCTCTCTCTCTCTCTCTCTCTCTCTCTCTCTCTCTCTCTCTCTCTCTCTCTCGTCTTTTGTGTCATTCAGCCAAGACTGATTGATGTTGTCGCAGTCAAAATTGGCTCGTGACACTGCGCATATTCAAGAAAGCAGTAGGTTTGCAGTTTCGGAATTGAAATCTTCTGTTCACTGGAATCGTACTTCACTAGTTATGACTAACAAACATATAGAGATCATTATACATGTGCTCTCATCGATTAGATTCGGTGCATCTGATATACGCACACAAAACTGCGATATCTTTATTCAAACCTAGTGACCGTCAATATCGTGTTTTATTCTTGAGTAGTGTAAGACGGCAATGATATAGCAACTACGTTCTATATTAACTAGTGAAATCTCATAGATGTCTCTTAATATCTATGGTAAAACAGTACCACCTTATTTCTACTGAATAGTGTGCTAATGCTCTAAACAGGCTCAAACAGTCAAACAGATGTTGCTATATATCCATAAGTGAATGGTATAATGGGCGACCTTGGAGTGTTTTCAGGTGCATTCTTGGGAAGGAATGAGAGCGTGGTTTGTGGTGTGTGTGGGTAAGGTGGGGGGGGGGGGGGGGATGAAATTGTAATGGGTCTGGTGGCCCTCTACTTATACTTGTTCAGAACTCTCTCTCCCCCCCCCCCCCCACCACCATCTCCTTCGCTCCCTCCCCCCCCCTTCTCTGAGACTCTCTCTCTGTGTCTGTCTGTCTGTCTCTCTCAGATGGTATTACTATCAAAAGTAATTACGACGACTTTTATAGTTTTAAGAGCCTTTATCAGACTATTATCTGCAGTATGGTGCAATGCTTACATACTATCTCTATCATCGGAATAAAATAGCAAGTAAAGCAAAACAAAACGAAAAAATAAATAAAACCCAACCAATCACAACACACACAGCACACACACACACACACACACACACACACACACACACACACACACACACACACACACACACACACACTTCAAACAAAGAGTAATGAAAACCCAACTCAAATTGACCTTGGGCTTGTTTTGAGCAGAAGTGAATGTTTAGCGCATAGTTGGGGGCGCAGGTTTTAATCTCTCTTTTTGTGAAGAGACGTAAAATTGAAGACCACCACCACAGATTTCAAGCGTCAAGACAAGGATAGACAAAGTGTTGTGTTGCCAGTTGGCGTTGGGTATAAGGTTCCTGCAGACTGGTTACCGTAAACAAATTGATGGCTGTAGGGCCCAGGTCCTCACACCACTGGGAGCAGTATCATCATCAGTGACCGTGTCCCCCAGTACAGGCTTTTCTCCACATTTAGGGCTTGTTGTAGTGGGGAGGGTTTTTTTTTGTTTTTGTGGGGGTTATCTGTTTGTTTGGGGGGGGGGGGGGGGAGGGGATGTCTTTTCGGGTTTTTGTTGTTGTTGTTTTTTAGGAGTGTCCCTGAATCAGTAAAAACTAATAGTGTCTCAGAAGGACGTACAGGAGTTTGTATGAGAGAGAGAGAGAGAGAGAGAGAGAGAGAGAGAGAGAGAGAGAGAGAGCGAGAGAGAGAGCGAGTGCAAGGGACAACATTGTGGTAGCCCCATAGTCAGCATGCTGTAAACAATGATTGGATTGGAACCTCGCACGACGTGAACTCGAACTTCGTTATTCTGTCAGAGCTTACGATTTCTTTTCATTCCAGTGATTCAGCATGGACAAAAAAAGTCTCTGGACAGTGTTTGGTGGGCTCGTAAGGCTTTCCAGTTCTGTCGAAAGGCTTTCTCAATTGTGGATTTGCTGACAGCGGATTTAAGATTATATAGAATCAATACATGTAGACTCTATTAGAGTCTACATGTATTGATTCTAATGATACCATACAATAGTACGACAGTAGTTTCATAGGCTGACATCAACATCATAAACAGGATAGGCCGAGATGTTTCGAAAGACTCTTTCGATGTCTGTCTTAAGGCTTGGGCTTTTTTTTTATATAATGTTAATGTTTTTTTTAGGGGGGGGGGGGGGGGGGGTGTTTGTTTTTTTAATCGTGACTTATGATTAACAGTAGCATGGCCTAGGTCTAGTCAGTGGTTGGTCTGAGCAAAGTGCCAAGACCACCATTAATGATTGCTTTGAAGTGGTGTGTTGAGATTGCCTGCAGCCTTGCATGACAAGCGCTTAGTGTAAACAAACCAATGTTCTCCATTTTAAGAAGAAGAAGAAGAAATCAGATCCTGGGGTATGGCTAGCTGCCTAATGGCGAGGTACTTGAAAACCGCCTTACACAGCAACTTCTCGTCCAGTATGTGTACACTTCCAGTCTCACAGTGATTCCGGGGTGGAATGGGTTAGAGACAGGGGTCACGAGTGAAGCTGGGAAAGACCCAGCAGCAACAACAACAGAGACAACAAAATAGCTGTGAACAGAATGAACCCAGGCGTTTGGGAAAATGGGGAACTGCTTCATGCTCTTATTGATTGCCTAGCTAGCACCACCCTCTTGTGTCTGTTTTTTTTCTTTCTCACGAGAACCTGAATATACCACAGATAGCAATCTCATCACAGATTTTATTGTATTGTATTGTAGCTTTGTCGCAGGAGATTTCTCTATGTGAAACTCAAGCTGCTTTCCCCAGGGAAAGCGCGTCGCCACAAGAACAGCGCCCCCCCACCCCCTTTTTTTTTCTCCTATGTGTGCATAGTGTATTTGCTTCCCAATGAGAGTGACTCTCTTCTACAGAATTTTTGCCAGGGACAACTTTTTTCTTGCTGTAGGTTCTTTTGCACACACTGAATGCATGTTGCGCATGGGACCTCCGCTCATCTATTCAACTAATTTGAAAGACTAGCACCCAGACCGCCGCTCAAGGTTTAGTATTGTGGATATCCCGTTTGGACCCAAAACTTTTCCCCCATCCATTAGGCCATGAGTGGTTGTCTGAGCGCTAGTCTTTCGGATGAAACGATAAACTGAGGTCCCGTGTGTTACACATCATTACTCAGCGCACGTAAAAGAACCCACGGCAACAAGGGGGTTGTCCCTGGCAAAATTCTGTGTTAAAAAAAAAGCCACTCTGTTAAGGGAAACATAATTATACAGAACTTTGCAGACAAGAAAAATAGGAAAAAAAAATTAATGGGTAGGCGCTGCACTTGTGGCGACGCGCTCACCCGGGGAAGGAGAGCAGCCCGAATTTCACGCAGAGGAATCTGCTGTGCCGTAAAGTGGTATAAAATAAAATAAAATAAAATAAATAAAATTAATAGGGGGAAAAGCGCGCGGGCAGAAACGGTGGATCAAACCTTCAAACCTGCACTTATCGCTTTCTAGGCAGGTGCGTTACCTCTAAGATCACCATAGCAGGTGCACTGTGCATGTGTTAGGGTTAGGTCATGTTGCAATGTGGATCATCCGTTTTTCCCCAGTATTTTTTTTTAATCCGAGAAGAAAAGAAAAAGTTTGTTTTGTTGTTGTTGGTTTCGCTGTTGACAAGGGAAAAAGACATGAGAGGGGGGGGGGGGGAAATTGGGAGAAAATTTAGTGTTTTCTGCTCTCGTCACCTGATAACTCTGCACTTGATTGTCCTGTGGGATTCTTTTCAGGGAGGAGGAGTGGGAAACACATGGGGAAGACAGAGAGACAGAGAGAGAGAGAGAGAGAGAGAGAGAGAGAGAGAGAGGAGGAGAGAGGAGAGGGGCTGTCAGTGGTACCCACGCATTTTGTTTATTTATTCATTTTTATTTCATTTTATTTTGAGGATGGTGGAATAAGCTTTTTATGTGTTGGTTTTTTTTTTTTTTACATCCAATCCCCTTGTGTGGCAAGTTTGTAAATTTTGTCATTTGCTCCCACCGGCACACAGTGGCCTACTCATTCGAAAAGCGGAACGGGTTTTAACGTGTGCGCAAGACGTTCAGTGTGTGTTCGCGCCTGGGTTTGATCATCTCATCCGAAGGACTTTTTTTTTTTTGGGGGGGGGGGGGGGTGGGGGGGGATGGAGTCGGCACTGATGTAAACTCCAGAGGAAATTTCTTAACGAGATTCGAACCTGGGTCAGCAGATCACGAGTGCAATGCACATCACTCTAACCACCAGTCTATCCAGTTTCCCCATGCATGCATGTGTGTTTGTGCGCGTGCACCCCTTCTCTCTCTCTCTCTCTCTCTCTCTCTCTCTCTCTCTCTCTCTCTCTCTCTCTCTCTCTCTCTCTCTCTCCCCTCCCCCCTCTCTCTCTCTCCTCTTCCTTCTCTGTCCTCTTCTACACACAACAAACGCACACTCACTCACTCACTCACTCACTCTAGAGAGAGAGAGAGAGAGGAGAGAGAGAGAGGAGAGAGAGAGAGAGGAGAGAGAAGGAGAGAGAGAGAGAGAGAGGTAAGTAATGATGATTTATAAGTAGAAAGTGATCGATTGATTGACACTTTTCCGCCTCCTTCCTCCTTTGTTTTCTTTTGTTAACTCTGTATCTCATCAGATTCACCAACCATTTTGTGTGACGTTTAGGTCTGCTGGTAAAGATTAACTTGATACAAAATGCGAATGCGAATAGTTTATTGAGATTTTAGGGCCTTAGCCCCTTTCTGAAGTTGGGGGGGGGGGGGGGGTACACAAAAACATGAACAACAAGAACCACAATGTATTATTTCCTAGCTATCCACAGTTATTGGAAATCTGCGACAAATAAGTATGTATTTCCAATGTTACGAGAATGCAGTGTTTACCCTTTTCATATGCATCATGAGAAAAAAACGAGAGAGAGAGAGAGAGAGAGAGAGAGAGAGACGAGAGAGGAGAGACGAGAAGAGAGAGAGAGAGAGGCAGGCAGACCAAAAAGAAGGAGGAAGGTGGGGTGGGTTGCCAGGGCTACACTGTGGCCAAGAAAGAATGTCATAACTGGACTGCAGGCTTCAAAAACAACAACAACTTTAGTATCCCTCTCGGGGTTTTGCTGACTCACCTATTCACATCTCGCTTACTCCTGTGCACCCATCACTCACACGTGCACACAACATACACACCACACGCACGCGTGCGCGCGCGCACACACACACACACACACATCAACACACGGCATGATCATAAGACACTAAAAGGAAAAAAAGAAGGGGGAGTGGTAAAGCATGGTGCTATGGGGGTACAAGGCCCAGTAAAGGTGGCAATGAAATTCGATTTCTGTTGAAACAGGACTTTCTCTTCATCATGAATGGTGATCTGGGTTCTAGTCTTTCGGATGAAACGCGTTGCGATAAAGCAAGGCCACATCGCAACATGCATCATCTGGAAGGGGTGGGGTGGGGTGTTGAGGTATACAGTGCTCTGACTTTTTTTAGGCCGTGTTTCTTGGATGAGTTAATCAAATCCAAATGTCAGGGTCCTTCCATCTCCATTTACAGGCTACATGTTTGATGATTATGCAGACAGGAAACGGGGGAAACAAAATGGGTGACGCTGTACTTGTGGCGACGCGCTTGGGGGGGGGGGGGGGGGGGGGGGGAGCAGCCCCAAATTTATGCAGAGAACTATGCCGTGACTTAAAGTGGTATACAATACAATGTTGAAGTGGTTTTGTAACCCGTAGAATACTGACGTGAATCTCTTAACATGCAGATTAAACCCCTTAATTTTGCATGTGTGCAAACATACACGAAGGGAAAGCAAGGCACAGGTGTGTGTGTGGGTTTGTACTTCTGTTTGATATCACCCACGCAGGAGGTGGTAAAAATCCCTGCCCTTGATTCACCACGCTCTGCATGCAGTCGAGATATGAGAACCCACGATTTCCTGGACTCTGACACGGATGGCTGTCAAATGCTACAATGTATCGATTCTGCCACCCAGCTTGTGTCCGAACATACATGCACCTTCCCTCACCTTCGCCTACTGTCCCCGTAGTCCCGCGGACCGTTGGGGCACCACTGAAGATTTTGCACCCTGTGCATTTAAATGAAGCCACGGCTGCTATGGGTAGATTTGTTTGTCTTAGGCAAATTTAAGTTTCAAAAAGACATGCTCTTGTGCGTAGGGAAGCAAATACGGTCATAGACATTGGGCTGGGAGGGGGGATGCTTCTCTGAAAGTGATGTGTATGTGTTCTGCTTGTGGAGAACAGCCCCTAATGCATGCAGAGGAATCTGTTGAGACTGAAAATGGTATAGTCTATACAATGCAGGTATGACGTTGTCGAATATGTTGTTTATTGATGTAGGGGTTTGTTTGATTGGGTTTAATTATTTTTTTACTCAGTTGTTTAAAAACTATTTCCTCTGTGGAGGTCCCGGGGGCTCTTTCAGTTTTGATAGCGTCCCATCTTGAAAATTTTGTGCTGAAATTGTACGTACCTTTTTCTATCGCTCTCTCTCTCTTCTGTCTTTTTTCGTACCTTGCCATTCTCTTCTCTCTTGCTTATTTTCTACCTTCGTCCTTTCCTCGGCTTTTATCAATCAGATACGACATATTTACTTTTCAGACGTTATATGACATTGTGTCTGTATTGTTTTTGCTCTGGCGACTAGGCAGTGATATTGTAAACACAGGGATAGGCACAGGATGTCCATTCTGCAGTGGTATTTGCCCCTCTGGCATTTTAAAAATGCATTTGTAATTATTTTGAAGTGTTTCTGATCTATCCGCACTGTGTTTGTAACCTGGTGATGAAAGATGATGAAGCAGAGAAGGGCTAACGTTCTCCGCACAGCCTGACTATTGGCCATAGGGGAACACATGATTTAACGTACTTTGTCTCATGGGAGGTTTCCCAGATTGAGATTGACAGTTTTCGGTAGGGATAAGAGAGGTGTCCATTTTTAATTTCGAAGTGAATGTTACTGGAGTTACTAATATTATGCGAGGTGATGACTGCCCTCAGTCATATGGCCATCGTGGTCGGTGGGCTGTAATTAAACAACATACTGTATATATATATATATAGGTTCGTGTTTGGTTTTGACTGTCATTTGACCTATCTTTTTAGCCTGAGGTAGGTTGTCAATATACCGAAAAATTTGTTTTGCCAGACACGTGGGTATTGTGTTTTGACTTGTTACTTTTATAAAATGAACAAAATTCTGTTGATAAAGCCACTCTGATAGGG
>CM060330.1:28797567-28815067 GCA_030674155.1 Stramonita haemastoma
AACAGGATTTAACATGTGCACAAGATCTTCTGCATGCTCTTGCACATGGGGCCTCGGTTTATAGTATCATCCGAAGGACTTTTAGGGAGAGTGGAGTCAGCATTGATGTTAACTCCAGGGGGAAAATCCCCTCAAACGGGAATCGAACCCAGGTCGTCAAATTGCGAGCGCAATGTTCTGACTATTAGGCTATCCCATCTCCAGATCATTGAACTTGGAGTTCATTGACCAGGCTGGCCAGGATAGACAGAGGTGGAAAGTCTTTGTTGCTGCCCTACACACCACTGGGTGTAAAGGATGATGATGATGATGATGATCTCCAGATCACAAGCTCAGTGCTCTAACCACCAGGCCATCTATTCCCACCAGCCCTGATGGCTTGTTCAGTCTGACAGGCCCCTATCTGCTCAGGGAGCAGGATCTAGGAGGGTGCACACAGGATGTGTTCTTGTCGGCCATACCACCAGCCATAGCTGGCCTACTTTTTATCGAAAAGTGTCTGATTTTAATATGTGCTCCCGCAAGTATGCGCTTGATGTGTTTGTGTATAGAGGACCATAATATAGCCATAATTATTTGAAGGATGTTACAGTAAAGAAGAAGAACAACAAAGACAGACTGCATCATGTACTTCCCCACCCCCTTTTTTTTCACCCCTGCCCTTTCTTGCTTTCTGTCTCAGATTCTGTCTATTCATATATATGGAAAGCACAGTTCTTAAAAAATAAAGGCCCTTATGTTACCTTATATTCTTGCCTCCATCATTAAAACATTCAGCAGACCTTCACTCAACTTCTCTTCCCCCTGCCCCCCCCCCCCCAAAAAAAAAAAAAAAATCACACACCCGCGCATACTTACACATACAATGACACACATTCATGGATATGCACACACACGCACGCACGCACGCACGCACGCACGCACGCACGCATGCGCACACTTATTTCCTCAGCCAAAAAGACATACCCTATTGTTGGTGTATAGCAGGCAGGCACTGAGGCAGGCAGGCAGGCAGGTTGACTTAACCGAGAATAATCTTCACTACTCGGGCAAGGGAACTCCAGGAAAAGACCTTTTTCTGTCTCTTTTTTTTTTGTGGTTATATATATATATATATATATATATATAGAGAGAGAGAGAGAGAGAGAGAGAGAGAGAGATTTGTTTTTTGTTTTTATTTTTCGGGGGGTGGGGGGGGGGCTGGAGGTTGTGTTGATAGGCGGAAATTAGCAACATTAAAGGGGAAGAGGTATAAAAAGTCAGTGTGACCCAGGCCGAGGCTGTAATTGATGCTTTAGGATTGCACAAAGTTGAGGGCCAGGGTAATTGGGGAGGGGGATGGTGGGGAGGGGGGAGAGGTAAGTAGAGGGAGTATCAGTGTTGTGAGAGGGTCAGCCGCTGCTGCAGCCCTAATTGGGGAAACCCAGAATCTCTGCTGTCAGGTGGTTCAGTGGTTTAGAGTATTATTAATGCAGCTGCCGACTGCCCTGGGAGGTTTGCGGTTTAAATCTGAAGACTGACTGCGAGCGAGTAGGGAGGTCACACACTGCTAGGCCCATAATTTCAGCCAAGCTGGGCAGTGTATTGAGGTACGGTTCTGTGCACGTTTTAAAGAACCCATATCCAGGACAGAATGCAGCTACTTTCGAGGCAGGACAAAAACGCGGAAAAAAAAATATATTATATATATATTCTACATGATCATATATACTGGTGTGTGGTGTGTGTGTGTGTGGTGTGTGTGTGTGTGTGTGTGTGTGTGTGTGCATAATGCATTTTATCAGTGTCTGGGTTTTGTTGTTGTTTTGGGTGGGTTTTTTTTTTTGGGGGGGGGAGCGGGGTAGGTTATGTACAGATGGACATGCCTACATAATTTTGTGTCTACATGTTTGTGATACATGTGTGCTTGCATGGTGTGTGTGTGTGTGTGTGTGTGTGTGTGTGTGTGTGTGTGTGTGTGTGTGTGTACGTGTGCCTGCCTGCCTGTGTGTTCCTGCCTGTCTGTGTGCGCACACAGTCATGCTGCACCTGTGAAGATAAGTGCGTGACGTGAATGCAAGCTTGTGCAGTGGTGTAGAAAGAAAGTATCGGTACGTGCTGCCATAATGACACCCTATCCTGTCACTGACACCATTATGCCCAAACAAAAGACACCTGTGACTGACTGCACTGTCGACCTCCCTGCCTGTCTGCTGGTTGTGTGTTGTGTGTGGTGGGTGGGTGGTTGGGTGGGTGTGTCTGGAGAGAGAGACAGAGACAGAGAGAGCCAGCCAGAGAGAGAGAACGCATGACTCTGTGTGTGTGTGCGCACGTGCCCCCATAACATTATAATTTTAGAGTGGTGTTTATTCTGCACAGAAGCAGAGAATGCCCAAGTCACAGGTTTAGCCCTGAGGACAGACAGTCTTGGCACCCAGTGTTCTGACCACAGTCTGCCTTCAGTTAACCAACTCAGGATGGTCTGTTTTTAACTTTGAAGTCTGGGCCATGTCATGTATTTTTTGTTTGCAACCATTTTGCAAAAAAACTGGGCATGCCACATAGTGTTCTGAAAGTGGCAATATGTTTGGAATTCCATTTTGCTGTGAAAAGTTTGACTTGGTCAAGAGTTGTTCATTGCTCATTCAGCTAAGAATCCGCATGACTTTCTGTCGTGATCGTGATCTTGGTGTTCTGTTTTGGAAGTCAGTCTGGAGGACTCTCTGAGAGTCTTCAAGGTCACTGTTTGGTTTGTTACCTCTTGATCTGGACTCTCAACTTAAAGTCCAGATTTGTGCTTTGATTTATTTTTGCAAGATATAATGCTATATACATTCCATGAATTACAATAGTCCTGAACCTTTTTTCTTTGATTGGGATTTTTTTGAGGATGTGTTGGTGAAAACTCCCAGAATCATTATTCTTGTCTCTGAGGACAGTTGTGACTGACTTTAGAAGAAAGTCTCAAGTCAGGAGAGAATCTTGCTTTGTGTGTGCATTTGGACAATCGGGGAGAGGACATTCTTGCTTTTGTGTGTGCATTTGGACAATCGGGGAGAGAGACATTCTTACTTTTGTGTGTGCATTTGGACAATCGGGGAGAGAGACATTCTTACTTTTGTGTGTGGCATTTGGACAATCGGGGAGAGAGACATTCTTACTTTTGTGTGTGCATTTGGACAATCGGGGAGAGAGATCTTGTGTGTGCATTTGGACAATCGGGAGAGAGATTCTTCTTTTGTGTGTGCATTTGGACAATCGGGGAGAGAGACATTCTTACTTTTGTGTGTGCATTTGGACAATCGGGGAGAGAGACAGTCTTACTTTTGTGTGTGCATTTGGACAATCGGGAGAGAGACATTCTTACTTTTGTGTGTGCATTTGGACAATCGGGGAGAGAGACATTCTTTTGTGTGTGCATTTGGACAATCGGGGAGAGAGACTCTTGCTTTTGGGTGTGCATTTGTATTTATAATCATGTTGTTTGGGGTTGGGATTTTGCAATTTTTTAACAAAACATGGAAGTTTCACTTTGATTGCTAACAAAGCATCGTATCTGCTTGTATGTGTTGCAGAGGCTGGCGGCGCCCAGCAGCAACTGCTGCAGCCTGGAGTGCCCCAACGAGCAAGCCGTGGCCCTGCTCTCCAGCTCCAACAAACACAGCAACAGCAACAAGCACAGCAAGCTGCAGCCCCCTGCCCCTACTGCCTCTGCCCCTGCCCCCCACACCCAACCCGGCTGCTGTTCCTCCTCGGACCCCGAGGTGGGGCTTCCCCCCAACATCCCCGTGTCCCGGACGGGGAGGAAGGCTACTCCGCCAGCCAGCTCAGGCTGCTGGACCGACGCTCCCAGACGGCCGAGCTCTTCAAGCCCCCGCCCAACAAGACGGTGTTTGACCGCGAGAGCCCGCCCCCCTACTCCCTCAGCCCTAGCCCCGGTGGTGGTGGTGGTGGGGGGGCACGTACTACGGTTGCGGTTCCCCTCTGGTGGCGCCCCCACCCTCCCCTCCCCACAGCGTGGGTCGGGGCGGTGGGAGTTACCTGTTGGGGGGTGGTGGGGGTAGTAGTGGTGGTGGTGGTGGTGGGCCGGAGAGGGTGATTCGGGACAGCGAGGGTCAGCCCGTGGTCAGTCGCTGCTACACCATGTTTTCCGGCCCGGCCCCTCCCCACCCCCGGCCCCGCAGTCACCCTCCCCCCCTGGCCTTTTTCCCCCTCCCTCCAGGCCTTACCCGCAAGGGGCTCCCCCTCTGGCAGGGGGAGGGGGTGGGGGAGGAGGGGGCCGGTGCCGCCCCCCTTACCAGCCCCCCACCCCTCTGCAGCGCTGCCCCCCTAACGGGGGGCCGCCTTCCACACACTGTGATCCTTCCCACCCCCCCTCCTCCTCCTCCTCCTCCTCCTCTTCCCCGCCGCCACCCCCCTCCTCCCACGTCTTTGGTGCTTTTAGAACGGCAGAGGCTCCCCCCACGCTTCACCCTCCTCCCTCCTCTTCCTCCCCCTTTCCCCCCTTGTCGTCGTCATCCTCCTCCTCCTCTAAGGGGAACGCTCCTCCACCTCATCCTCCTCCTCCTCAGCAGTGCATGCCTTCAGAGACGGTACCCCCCGCCAGCTTGTCGTCTGCCTCCGGGGACTGGGGTAGGGGGGGGAGAAGGAGGAGTGGGGACAGTGACAGAGGCACCAGTGAGGGTGGTGGTGGTGGTGGTGGTGGTGAGGGGGGGGACTGCCTGTCTGCTCCTCTGGGGACCCCGCCCAGTTACCAGATGGTGCTCAGCCAGGACTTCTGGGAAGGGAGGGGAGGGGGGATGGGTCAGGGGGGGGCAGTCCTAGTGTGGTGCCCCTCAGCCCCCACCCTTGCCCTCGCCCTCTTCCCCCTCCTCCCCCTCCTCTGCCTCCATCGCCGCCGCGGCGACAAGTTCCACAAGTACTTCTTCGTCGACTTTTAAACAACAACAAGCAACAACAGCAACAACAACAGTGGGGATGTTTCTGGAGTATGATGTTTGGGGGTTGTTTTGGGGTTTGGGTGTTTTTTTTTTCAACATTGTGATGATCGGTTGGTTTTTTTTTTTGTTTTTTTTTATAAACATATATATTTTCCACCTATTTATTATTGCTATCATTGTTCCTCTTATCATTTTGATTATTATTAATATTGGGAAAAATTATGACTAAAAGTGGAGATATTACAAGTTTTTACTTTTTATTATCAATCCCTTCAAGAAAAGGGATACAAGACAATGTTTTAAAAAAAACAAAAGAAAATAAAAAGGAAGAAAGAAAAACAAACTGTTAGTTCGATTAATGATCGAAGTGAAATGACAGGGACATTTCCAAAAACAAAAAAAAACAATGTCATCTTTGTCCAGGGCAAAGAAAAGAGATGACAAAGAGGATTATACACCGTTTTGTTTCAAGCACATTGAACGTGATGGTTAGCAGGGAGAGAGAGAGAGAGAGAGGACAGGAGAAGGAGAGAGAAAGAGAGAAGAGAAAAGAAGCTGCTGCTTTATGTTGTGTGCTGTAGATACTCAGTGAGTTTGACTGCATGTTTTCCATTGTATGGAGAGAGCGAGAGAGAGGAGATGCTGGAATCATGAAAGATGAAAATGGAAAAAAACAGATTTGCATGTGTGTGGATGGAAACCATTGCTACGCCCTGTTGCTCGCTGCTGCAAAAGATGTGATTCGGTATTTTGTGTGGCGATGTTCACAGACCTTTAACAGGTGTGAGAGAGAAAGAGAGAGAGAGAAAGTGAGAAAAAGAAGAGATGCGAGAGCTCTACTACTACTACTACGGGACAACAGCAAAATGCCTCCATGTGTTTGTTGTGTGTATGCTTGCGCTTCATCCAGTTGCTGCTTCCAAAAAAAAAAAATGACAAGAAAAAAAAAAAGAAAGAAAAAAAAAAAGATGTAATTATTTCTTCTTGATATGCTTTTTTGTGTCTTTCCAAGGCAGGAAAGACGACGTGTCATCTGGCACCCCACGTCCCCCTTCCTTGTCCACGGGCTTGCTTGTGTGTGGGGCCCAGTCCAGTGATCTATGACAGATATATAATATTAATTAATACATGGTGTTAGCAAACAAGACAATGAGGTGGGCAACGGATCTGCCAAGTACTGTGTGGGTAAAAAAAACAACAACAAACAACAACAACAACACAACATGTGAATGTCGGTGGATGATCGAGCACTGCTCTTGTCGGGCGCGTGTGGATTTAAAAAAGTACATGGATCATATCTGTGGCGAAATCATATTATTCAACAACAACAACAACAACAAGAGAGTGTGGTAGTGAATGTGTGAGGTTATGAGTGTGTGCGAGTCGATGAGAACATCATCTTTTTTGAGTGTGTATATATGCAAATGTGTCTGAAAAAAGAGAGAAGCATGTTGGCCTGCATGTGTAGGTAAGTGTGTGTGTGTGTGTGTGTTTTCAGCCATGGTTTGATTGATTCAGCCTTGGGAGGACAAGAGACGATAACGCTTTGTCGTTTGCCAGACAGACCCTGCAAAAGATGAATAACGTGTCCGACTTGTGTTTGGAATGGAATACTTTGTGACATGCCCCCCTTTTTTTGCTCCACTCCTGGCCACCTACCACCCCAATTTACTAGAGAAAATGGCGTCATATTACTTTTGAAAAAGATACATGTATGTATGTATGTATGTATGTATGTATGTGTTTCCAGAGGGGAAACCTGGACGACAATATGTGTGTAAAACACACACACACAAAAAAGTGTTAAGACTAAGAAAGAAGAGTATGTGTGTGTGCATGTTGGAATGAGTGCTTGTGTTCATTATGGTTTGGGATTTGTTTGGGTGAGAGAGAGAGAGGGGGAGAGAGAGAGAGGGAGAGAGAGAGAGAATGGAGAGAAAAGGACAGATCTTTTGTTTTATTTTGTTGTTGTGTTGTTTTTTTTTGAGAAAGCATACAGAGTATTTGTGAGCGAGGGCGTGGTGGACATGTGTGTTGTGATGTTTGGTGTCTTGGCTGTGTGTGCAGTTGTACAGTTGTATGCCTTGAGATTGATTGCTTGCTACTCTGGTGGAGAGAGAGAGAGAGAAAGAAAGAAAGAGAGAGAGAGAGAGCGAGTCAGAGATTGTGAAAAGGGTTGGATACGTTGTGGGTTGTTTTACATTGAGGAAGAACCATTGTGATTTATTGGAAAAGGTCCATCCATGTGTGTATAACATCATTTATCTCTATCCGTCTCTCTTTCTGTTTTCAAAGTCTCTAAAGTTCCCACTTTCTGTTTGCTCTCTCTGTCTCTCTCTCCCTCTTTCTGTCCGTCTGTCTGTCTGTCTCATCTCTCTCTCTTCTCTCTCTCTCTCTCTCTCTCTCTCTCTCTCTCTCTCTCTCTCTCTCTCTCTCTCTCTCTCTCTCCGCCCCCCCCCTCCCTATGTATCTGTCTCCATTGCTCACGTGCGCGCATGCACACACACATTATTACACCATAATTATGTACAAGGGCATGCACATTTTCACAGATACACACACACACACACACAACACACACACACACACACACACACACGCACACACACACACAACTGATATCTACACATTGTTGGATGGATACAGGTAGTGATGTGCTCATGAACTGGTCCATCTGTAAGCAGACATGCACACACTAACATGCACAGACATAACCACCTGTATAATTGTGTGACCATCCACCACAAAAGGAATCTAATCGCACCTGATTCCATTTTTCTGCTCGAGCCATTTTAGGCAGGTGGGGTTAAATGTGTCAGTTTTGAGATTTTGATAGACTTATTAAACAATTTATAAGCTTTCTGCTACCTTGTATTGAAGTTTCACCTAAGGTGTAATCGTTTTTCCTTTTTGTTAAACAAAAAATGTTTTAAAAACTCGCTTCCCCTCCCTCATCCTGACCAGCTATTATGATGCAAAATTCGTCATTTTTTTTCATTTTGTCACTTTGTTCCTGGTGTCCAGCATTTCCTTTTGTAATAACTTTTCATAGAATTGTTGAATTTTTAAAATAGTTTATTACCTCAAATCAATTTGTTAATTTAGTGAATTTTTTTTTTTTTTTTTAAAGTAAAAAAAAAATTGAACCATGGTATAGTGTGACTCATTTTGTGGTGGATAGTCACATATATAGTGGTGTACACTAGCAGACACATCTTCATGCAGGCAATCATGGGCACACACACACACACACACACACACACACACACACACACACACACACACACACACACACACACATATATATGCGCACACACAAACCTATGCACACATACACACAGACACACCCAGGCAAGCACACACTACGCTGCAACATGTATATTCACGAGGCTGTGTCAATATGAACGATGTAATTCCCTGTTTGTGTTTTGATGTCTTGCAGTCAGTTTATAATATGAAGGAAGTAATCGATGCTTCAGTTCTAATCCTGCAGAAAGTAAACACGGTTATGAAACTATTCTGCTGTGTTTCTGTGGTTCTTTTTTGGCATTCTTGCCCTGTTGGTCTTGTGAAGATGTGATTGGACTGTGTTGATTTGCATGGTTGTTGGTTTTCTGTGGTGTGTTTTGCCAGGCATCGGTGCTAGCAGCTCCACCAACCAGTGCATAGCATAGAACACTCCAAGACTTGTGTAATCAGCACTGCTGTTTACTCACAGATAGTGTTGATTCTAGGTTACAGAAAAGTGCCGCTGTAGGTTATAATTGTATCTTCTCAGTGTGCACATTAACAAGTTAATGAATGACCAATGTTCCCCAAAGGTGAAAGGCAAAGGTAAAGGTGTTCCATGATCGTAGGGGAGCGAGGCATCAGAAACCTCAGCTTCTCTAGGGTCCAGCGTATTGAGGGCGGTGCCCATCCCTCTCCCTCGCTGCTTTCCTTCCCTGACCTTAAAGAGGCCAGGTACCCATTTACAGCTGGTTGGACTGGGGGACTGTACTGAAAGCAAGGCGCGCAAATGGCCACCCATCCACTTAGTAACCACGCTCGTTGGTGCTTAACCTTAGCTTGGGGAAAGCGAGTGTTCTGACCACTGAGCTATCCTGCCCCCCACCAGATGTAAAACAAAAAGACCCCCCCCCCCCCCTGCAGCATCACTGAAGAATGGTGTGCCATCCTGACTCATTTTCAACCTGTTGACTTGTTTGCTGTGCACTGTTTTTATTGATTGTTCTGATTGGCAGAGCTCCGCAGCAGGTCTGTCCAGTGGCTTCATTTGTGACCCTCATCACTCTTCACATTGTAACACAAGGTGGGGAAGCAAAGTGCAACTTCAGAGATCATAATCCACAGAAATGTTAGTGCAAGAAACACATCTCTGTTGGAAACAGAAAACCCTTTTATTTTCTTAGCATCACTTTGTCAAAAAAAATGTTTTTAAGTGCTTTTCTTTGTGTATAGATTGCCAGTTGCAAGTCGAGCAGTTCAGCAGGTTCTTGATGATGATGCTGATGATGATGATGTATGGAATGTATAGAGCGCTGAATCTTGTAAAGCAACAAATCAAAGAGCTGACATGTATATCATTTACACTCATGCAGCTGTGGACAAATAGGATAAACAGATCCTTATCAAATTTACACATAAACACGTGCACATGCGCGCACACACATGCGCGCGCGCGCGCACACACACACACACACACATACAGTCACACACACACACACAACATCACACACACACACACACACACACACACACACACACACACACACACACACACACACAAGCAGCACACTTACGCAGGGAGATGGAAATGGGTGTGGCTGTTGAAGTGTATCCATGGACAGATTCTGAGGGGGGGAGATCTTAGGTATAGGAAGTAAGTGCCTTTTGAGGCTGGATTTAAAAGTATCTAAATTCTAATGTGGATGACTGTAAGAAGAGAAAGAGTAACGGCCGATAGTGGTTTGTTTGAATCTGGATATTTGGAGCAGAAAGTATCCACAGCTGAATGAGGGTAATGGGAATACCCAGATGGAGTGTACAGGTGGAGACAGTGACGGAGGTAAGAGGATGCAGATTTGTGGAGACATTTGAAACATAGGGTACTGATCTTATATTTCACTCTTGTGGGACAGGCAGCCAGTGAAGAGATCGCCAGAGAGGGGTGATGTTTTCAGATTTTTTTTTTCTCTCTGAGGACAAGTCAGAGCTGCAGAGTTTTGTATGCGTAGAAGTACGTGAGTGGATGACGATACTTGTAGATCAGCCTAAAGAGAATTCTCTTGACAAGGTAATGATAAGAAATTATTAATAGGTGACAAGTGTCAACTCTACAACAGTTGTGCGATCAGAGGAGAGCATAGAATTGGAGATCAAGAACTCGCTCGCTGTCAAGTATAAAAGCAACCAGACACTCTCTTTTTGAGAAATCAGATTTGCCCAGCTCATCAGCTGATACGTTGCCCACAGCTGTTGAGGCAAGTTTGCATATGAACCAGGCTGCATGCTGAAGCGGTGTAGGTTGACTAAGATGTGTGTGTGTGTTTGGCAGGAGGATTAGAGGATGAGAGAGACTGAGGAGATGATGGGGTGACCAATCCCTGTTGAGTGTTCTTTCTATCGTCATTATCACAAAGGGCATTTTATCTAGGGTGAATATAAAAAGTTGTATCAGGGGATTCAATTAGTCTTTGATGGAATGGATTCATAATATTTTTTTTTAAAGCAACAATAACAGCAAGACCTCACCTATCTAAGAACAGGAAACACCCTCCCCTGCCGAAAATAGATATCTAGATCTGTATGAAAATCCCCTACCCCCCCCCCCACCCCGAATTCTGTATTAAAAAAAAGCATCTAGGAAATGAGAACTTTTGTATTTTGAATAATCCATTCATCTACTTTTCACTCTTCTTCCATGCAATATTACTTTGTAAAAAGGAAGATGAAGTGAGTGTGCGTACACACACACACACACACACACACACACACACACACACACACAGGGCACGTACACAGTCTTGTGTAAGCACACGTGTCTACAACAGTACAAGTATGTTCTTTGTAAAGGTCACTTGAGCCACAATTGGCAAAAGATTGAAATGTCAGTGCCAAGACTATGAATGATTTTCATCTTACCTATTAGTGATAATGGGATAATCATACCCGTAAAAAGAAAGAGCACAACGGGCATAATAGACCCTTAATATCGGCCATTAATTTGGGGGGGGGGGGGGGGGGTTAAGACGAGTAAAGGGAGACAACTTGCAATGAGTTATCTTTTCCCTCTCATGATCCAATAGATTTCCCATATATATATAATATATATATATATATATATATATATATATATATATGAAATATTTGTGTTCATTCAAGAACGAATTCCCAGGCAAACCGTGTACAAATGATTTCACAATCTTTAATTCCTCTCTATATAAGAGGTAAATCCAAACTGATGACTGATTTGCTACTGGAGTTTTTTTTTGCACTGAATTGAGCTGTCCTCCTTTGCTAATGGCTCTTACTGACACACGATAGGTGTCATTTGGATCAGCTGTCAAAGGGTCTACTGCGCACGTCTTGCATAACAATCATTATGCAGACTCGTTGTTGGGGTAAAGAGGCAAGAAATTCGTCCACCCACCCCAGCCCCCATATTCTTTTGTAAGGCTGTTTGGTGGGAAGAGTAGAATCCTCTTCTTAATTTTAAAGATCCCATGAGCCCCCCCCCCCCCCCCCCCCCCCATTTTTATTTTTTATTTTTTAGACATTCAAGAATCTCCACTTAAAGAGTTTGATATCAGTCATCACTATCATCTTTTGTTTATTTTGTTGCGTTACCACTTAGACCACAGATCCATCTTTCATGGTTAAGCTACGGATGTATTGCCCAAGCCTAACAAAGTTACTTAATAATAAAACATCAAATTTCTCTTCTTTTTTTTTTTCTAAAGTCTATTTCTTTTGAGTTTGACGAAAAGTTCGTCAGAAATGGGCAATAAATAATGGCAAAACTTAACGTACAAGGTGATGTGCATAAAAAGAAAGGTAGACATGAACAGGGCTGCTTTTTCTTCCCATTTGTCTCCCTTCTACTCGAGTCACTGGGGTACTGGACTGCACTGGGATTTCAGGCAGCATGCGTTGTGTCATTATATGGTTTTCTTTTCCTTAACTGGTTCAAGACGTTCAAATACGGCAACACCCGGCCCAAGAGTAACTGGAAATTATCTTTCTTTTCGTTGATAAAAAAAATCTCTTCCTGTTAATGCTTATCTTGAAAATTCCTTACCAAATATAATTTCAAAAAGTCAATGACCATTATGGTTGTTTTCCCACTCTAACGATATAGGAATTCACCTTCAGATCATCTTATAAAAATAGATTTGGGACTGAGTGCATGTTTATTTAACATCAGACTTGAATTTACTGAAAAGGAATTGCAATGAAAAAAGTGCTGAAGCACACAGTAGGTTTGTAAAAGAAATATAAAATAATAAAAGTAAGTGCTTCAATTTATTTGCTTTACAAGATTTAGCGCTATATATAGGTGGATCGGTGGTCTAGGTGGTCACGCGCCTTTCCTAGAAAGCAAAAAGTCCGGGTCGGAGTGTGCGGGGTTCGTACCCCGTTTGGACCCAAAACTTTTTCCCCATCCATTAGACCATGAGTGGTGGTCTGGGCGCTAGTCTTTCGGATGAGACGATAAACCGAGGTCCCGTGTGTTACACATCACTATTTAGCGCACGTAAAAGAACCCACGGCAACAAGGGGGTTGTCCCTGGCAAAATTCTGTAGAAAAAAGCCAATGTGATAGGGAAACAAATACACTTGCATGCAGGAAAAAGAAAAAAAAAAATGGGTAGGCGCTGCACATGTGGCGACGCGCTCTCCCCGGGGAGAGCAGCCCGAATTTCACGCAGAGAAATCTGCCGTGACATAAAGTGGTACAAAATACAAAAAATATAAATTCCATAATTATTATTATTATTATTATTATTATTATTATTATTATCATTATTATTGTTATTGTTATTATTATTATATCTTTTCATGGCTTTACTTTTGATTGTGTTTTCTGATATAAATAAAAGCAATAAAAAAAAAATTATACTTAGCAGTTTTAAGACAATTTCCAGTTACACATGGACCGGGTTCGCGCAGTTGAACACGTAGATCCATTTAACGACAAGAAAACCACATACTGTGCGTAATCTTTCATTCATTTCGTTTTGAGATCTAGTACTTCCTTCTTTTCCTTCCTTCTTCCTCCTCCCTCTCTCGTTTCCTGCTCCTCTCCTCTCTCCTCTGTCTCTCTTCTCTCTGTTCTCTCTCTCTCTCTCTCCTGTCTCTCTGTCTCTCTGTCTCTCTCTCTCTCTCTTCTCTCTCTCTCTCTCTCTCTCTCTCTCTCTCTCTCTCTCTCTCTCTCTCTCTCTCCTCTCTCTCTCTCTCTCTCTCCCCTCTCCTCTCACTGGATAGCCTAGTGGTCTGAACATTGCGCTCGCAATTTGACGATCCAGGTTCGAGTCCGGTCGAGGAGATTTTTCTCCTGGAGTTAACATCAGTGCTGACTCCAATCTCCCCAAAAGTCCTTCGGATGAGACTTTAAACCGAGGCCCCGTGTGCGAACGCATGCAGAATATCTTGTGCACACGTTAAATCCTGTTCCGCTTTTCGTAAGAGTAGGCCATCGTGTGCCGGTGGGAACAGATGACATTTACAAAACTGCCAACACATGGGGACTGGACGTAAAAAAGCACAAGAGTGCTTATTCCATTATCCTCGATATAAAAGAATAAAATAAAAATCTCTCTCTCTCTCTCTCTCTCTCTCTCTCTCTCTCTCTCTCTCTCTCTCTCTCTCTCTCTCTCTCTCTCTCTCTCTCTCCTCTCTCTCTCTCTCTCTCTCTCTCTGCTTTTAGTTGATAAAAAATATCTCTCCCTGTTTTTGCTTATCTTGAAAATACATACAACACACACAACACACACACACACACACACACACACACACACACACACACACACACACACACACACACACACACACACACATCGTAGAGAGACATCAGCACAAGTAACGTGATCAAGGCGATGTTGATAATTCTGGGGTAAACTTTCTTTCGAGGGCATTCGTTCATAGAAATTAATACCAACATGAAAAAAGGACGGATGAGGAGGGGGGGTGTGTTAGCTGGTGCAGATGGTGTATGCTTTTCCTAGATATTAGAAAGAAGCAAAACAGAAATTTCCACTGTACGATTGCCTTTTTCCATGTAATACATCTCTCTGTCTCTGTCTCTGTCTGTCGTCTGTCTGCTCCTGTCTTCTGTCTGTCTATGTCTGTCTCTCTCTCTTCTGTCTGTCTCTCTCTCTGTCTCTGTCTGTCTCTCTTCTCTCTGTCTTCTCTCTCTCTCTCTCTCTCTGTCTCTCTCTGTCTTCTCTGTCTCTCTGTCTCTTCTCTCTGTCCCCTCTCTCTCCTCTCTCTGTCTCTCTCTGTTCTTCTCTGTCTCCTTCTCTCTCTCTCTCTCCTCTCTCTCTCTCTCTTCTCTCTCTCTCTCTCTCTCTCTCTCTCTCTCTCTCTCTCTCTCTCTCTCTCTCTCTCTCTCTCTCTCTCTCTCTCTCTTCTCTCTCTCTCTCTCTAGTTTAAAGATTTTTTTTTTTTTTTTTTTGGGGGGGGGGGAGGTCAGCAAGTGTGTTTCATATAACCTCTGGTGTGTTGAGGACAATAATTATTTAACCAATAATGTTGTTTGATACTAAAGGAGGCGAGATATTGTCTGTCATTTCACACTGAATTCCCCCAAGTCGGAATGCGGCTTCCTTCGTGGGGAGTTAAAATGGTCACATACTCAAAAATCTCACCATTGGTGAACCTGGGAGCTCTAGCCAAAGAATAAGAAAAGAGTCAGTCGAAAGACATCCGTTGTTCTGACCAAGAGTATCTGTTTTGTGCAACCTTTATACAAATTATGACTATTTAACTTTTTTTTTTTTTAAAGACATTTGTGTTTATCCATGACTTTTAACGTCGGTAGCCAGGTCACAAGATTGAAATGTCTTGCAAAAACAATACTGCAAGGCAATGTCCAATGAGGAAGAAAAAGAGGCAGACCAAGGAAGAGATGGGAGGACAACGTCAGCGAATGGACAGGCCTAGAACTCAACAAAATCCTGAGAAAGGCAGATCAAGAGAGAGGAATCGTCTTGAACGAGATTCGAACCCAAAGTCAGCAGATCACGAGCACATCACTCTGACCACCAACCAGGCTATTCCCGTCCCTCCTGACGGTGGTTGATACTATAATCATGTCTCTTGTACCGCAGTGCCATTCGCCTTCACGGGAACAAAGCCACTATCGTGCACTAGTTTATCCCCAAACGTCAGAATGCGGCTTCTTTCAGAGTGGGCAAAAAACCGGTCGCATACCATGATACGCAAAATTTCATCATCGCTGAACCTTGGAGCTCTAGCCGAGGAACAAAATACCCCCCCCCCCCCCTAACACACACACACACACACACCACACACACACACACACACACACACACACACACACACACACACACACACAAAATGCACTAGTTTTACCAAAAACCGCTGTCGAAAGAAAAAAAACAAGTCTTGAAAAGGGGAAGGGTAGGGAGGGAGGGCGAAGAAAATTGATCGATTTATAAGTTGTATAATAAAGGAATAAATTTAGGCAAGTAGTGCATCTTTGTGTCTTGTTATTTTGGGAATTTTCACAGGCGGCATGGAAGATCAAAATGTGGGTACACACAGGGGGAGTGCTGTGTCTCAGCTGCTGTGTTGGAGAATTTAGTCACGCGTTCTTTACCATGAATCTTTTAAGTTCTGTTGCAGGCAAAAAGATTTTCATTTCAAGAAAAACGAAAAACCATATTCACGACAGAGAGAAAATGGCTTTGGATTTCAGCAAAGATATCGGCTACCCGTTCCTCACTTTTCACCGTATCATTTCAGTAAATTGATCTCTTATGACATCGAAACGTGTAACAGACCTTTAAAAACAAACAAACAATCCAAAACGTGTACTAACCTTTTAAAACAAACAAGCAAGCAAGAACATGTACAAACCCACGTCCAAGAGTCGAGGCGCTCAATTCCCTCTGTCTTTGTCTGTCTGTCTGTCTGTCTGTCTGTCTGTCTGACTCACACACCACACACACACACACACACACACACACACACACACACACACACACACACACACACACACACACACACACACACACACACACAGCTCATAAAGTCCTCTGTACAGCCGAAGTTTTATTTGGCCTAAGGACATCATTAATGGATGGCAAAGGTGTGAACCGAAAATCTTCAGTATAAGGAATGGTTTTTAAAAAAATATTATTTTATATCGATGATAATGGATTAAGCTTGTGATTTTTTTTGACATCCAGCCCGGTGTGTATGCAGTTTTGACAATTTTGTCATCCATTCCCACCGGCACACAATGGTCTACTCTTACGAAAAGCGGAACAGGATTTAACGTGTGTGCAAGATGTTCTGCGTGCGTTCGCACACGGGGCCTCGGTTTATAGTGTCATCCGAAAGACTTTTGGGGAGAGTGGAGTCGGCACTGATGTTAACTCCAAGGGAAGAAATCCCCTTGAACGGGATTCGAACCCGGGTCGTCAGATTGCAAGCGCATTGTTCTGACCACAAGGCTATCTCGTCCCCCGATGGATGTGGGGAAAGGGGGGGGGTGTATTTCGGGCAGTATCGGCAGTAGGGTGCAATGGTAGACATAATTTGTTAATGACCGTCTGTCTGTCTGTCTGTCTGCTTGTGAAGTTAGAGCTCTGTCTGTGCTTCTGCCTATCTGTCTCCATGCATGTCTGTCCCACTTTGTCTCTCTATATCGAATTGTATTGTGTTGTACTATATTGTTTTGTACTGTATTTTATTGCATTGCATTATATAGTACTGTATTGTATTGCATTGTACTGTATTGTATTGCACTGTATTGTATTGCACTGTATTGTATTGTACTGTGTTGTGTTATATTGAATTGTACTGTGTTGTATTGCATTGTGTTGTATTGTATTGTACTGTATTGTATTGTACTGTATTGTACTGTATTGTATTGTATTCCATTGTATCATGTTGTATTGCATTGTATTATATTGTATTGAACTGTATTTTATTGTATTGTACTCTGTTGTCCTGTATTGTATTGTACTATAATTCATTGTATTGTACTGTATTGTATTGTATTGTACTGTATTGTGCTTACTGTATTGTATTGTATTGTACTGTATTGTACTGTATTGTGCTTACTGTATTGTACTATAATTTATTGTATTGTATTGCGCTGTATTGTACTGTACTGTATCGTACTGTAATTTATTGTACTGTATTGTACTGTACTGTATTGTACTGTAATTTATTGTATTGTACTGTATTGTATTGTAAACTGCACTCAGCCACGGCAGATTTCTCAGCGTGAAATTCGTGGGCTGTTCTGCCAGTGGAGAGCGCGTCGCCACAAGACCAACACCACCTTTTTTTTTCCCCCTTTTAACCTGTCTGTATGCGTATCTGTT
>CM060330.1:28825067-28841835 GCA_030674155.1 Stramonita haemastoma
TGGATGCAAAAAAAAAAATCTCTGTTTCATTATTATTGTTTTCTTGTGTTTCTTTTCTTGTTCATCTTTGTTTCGTTCTTTCTTTCTTTTTTTTTTTTTTTTCATTCGTTCCTTATTCCTTTGTCCTTTTGTTTATTTGTTTGTTCATTTGTTCGTTGGTTCGTTCGTTCTATTATGTTTGCTTGTTTGTGTTTTCTTTTTGAGTTTTTTTCCTGCGTGCTTGTCTTGCTTTCTAACCCCTGACTTTCTTTCGTTCTTCTTTTTCTTTTTCTTTTTTTCTGTCTTCTTAGTTTTCTCTTTGTTTCCTTCCTGGTGTCTTTCTTTCTATCTTTCTTTCTTTTCTTACTATCTTTCTTTCTTGCTTGCTTCCCTGCTTTCTGTCTTTCTTTCTTTCTTTTCTCCCCTCCTCCCCCCCCCCCTTCTCTCTCTCTTCTCTCTCTCTCTCTCTCTCTCTCTCTCTCTCTCTCTCTCTCTCTCTCTCTCTCTCTCTCTCTCTCTCTCTCTCTCTCTCTTCTCTCTCTCCTCTCTCTTCTCTCTCTCTCTCTTCTCTCTCTCCTCTCTCTTCTCTTCTCTCTCTCTCTCTTCTCTTCTCTCTCTCTCTCTCTCTCTCTCTCTTCTCTCTCTCTCTCTCTCTCTCTCTCTCTCTTCTACTCTCATCTCTCCTTCTCTCTCTTCTCTCTCTCTCTCTCTCTCTCTTCTCTTATCTTTATATTAGTGCAATCTACATGCTATCTCTCTGTCTCTGGTCTCATGTCTCTGTCTCTGTCTCTCTTTGCTCTCTCTAGTGTTAATGAGGCAGACTGAGATGCAGCCCGTGGCACAGGCAGTCAGGAACTGGGCTATGGAAAGTGCTGGGCTTAGCCTGTCTTGTGGACAGGGGGAATCGAGAGGGGGAGGGGGTTGGAAAGATGGACAGTGCAGTAGTTGTTGAGTGGTTAAGGCCACAAGATTTTATATATTTTTTATATTTTTTTTATTCCTATTTGTTGTAAAGCCACGCGGGTTTGAACCTCAGCAGTTTTCTGGTGGGACAAGAATGGTAATGTTTACGATTTTTCAGTTCAATGTGTGTGTGTGTGTGTGTGTGTGTGTGTGTGTGTGTGTGTGTGTGTGTGTGTGTGTGTGTGTGTGTGTGTGTGTGTGTGTGTGTGTGTGTGTGTGTGTGGGTGTGCGTGTGTGCGTGTGTGGTGTGTGTGTGTGTGTGTGTGTGTGTGTGTGTGTGTGTGTGTGTGTGTGTGTGTGTGTGTACTTTTACTGTTTTCCTTTTCATTGTGTATGCCTATCAGCCAGTCTTCCCCCCTCCCCATCCCCCCCAAAAAAAACCCAAAAAAAACAAACAAACACCCACCAACAAAGCAACACGCACAGAGCGTCATTAACCCTTCTTCTTCTTGGAATGCTAAGACGAAACAACTACTGTTATCTGACATATCAGCGCAAATGTGTTGCGCTGCCGTTAAGCGCCTGACAAGTCAGGCCCAGCACATCCGACTTCAGCATGGGAGAGAAAATCTTTTAAGTCTTTCTGGAAGAAAAACAAAAGGCAGGAGAACGGACCAAGATGGCAGAAAAGAGACGAGAAGGAGGTGACAAGAAGAAAAGGAACAAGGCAGAAACAAAAGAGAGGGATAGAAAAAAAGGAAATTCCTAGCACAGAATTTTCGGGAGGGACGGGGATGTTATTAATTATACTTATAGGCCCTTGGTATCTCCACGGGGGATATTAACCGTTTAAGAGCCTGTAATTCATGTTAGCATTTTTGTAGGGACCTACGATTGGTCCCTACGGAAACCTTCTATCAATCGTAAAGAAGCGTAAAACTTAAATGGTACGGGTATGTCACAAGATCAAAAGGACTAGCTAAAACAATACCACTGACAATACTGCGAGGACAAGATCAAAAGGACTAGCTAAAACAATACCACTGACAATACTCCGTTTTAAAACAGTGTCTTCCCATCACACGTGAGAACTCTCTGGACAACATATTAAGCAACTGTGGGTTGCTGTGTGAACTCGCCTTATTGCTGAAGAAGAGTCCTATTGACAGTTTACTATAGTGTTTATGAACATATCAGTAGCTTGTTTACGAGACAGAGACATTGATCTCGTGCTCTTTTGTTAATTTTCTAAAAAGTTCTGATTGATTTTTAGGGTTTTAATGTTCACTTTTGGTGTTTTTATTTACTTTTTGTTTCTACCATTGGTTATAAGTTCTACAAGTAACATTATTCGTTTGCTTTTTTTTGTGTGTGTCTAATATCACTTATGTGAACAGACATTAAACTGAAGAACAACAATACTGCGAGGCACTGTCCAAGGAGGAAGAAAAAGAGGCAGACCAAAGAAGAGATGGGAGGACAACATCAGCGAATGGACAGGCCTAGAACTCAACAAAACTTTGAGAAAGGTAGAACAGACACAGGAATGGAGGGAACTGGTTGTCAAGTCTTCATGGGTGCCCCCACAGTCGCCAGACTAAGAGATAGATAGATAGATAGATAGATAGATAGATAGATAGATAGATAGATAGATAGATAAATAGATAGATAGATAGATAGATAGATAGATAGATAGGTAGATAGGTAGGTAGGTAGGTAGGTAGGTAGGTAGATAGCTAGCTAGCTAGCTAGCTAGCTAGATAGCTAGCTAGCTAGCTAGCTAGCTAGCTAGCTAGCTAGCTAGATAGATAGATAGATAGATAGATAGATAGATAGATAGATAGATAGATAGATAGATAGATAGATAGATAGATTTTTGTAGGATGCAGAAATGCAAGATGAGCACTCTCCCACAGTCTGTAATCGCGAGGTGACCAGCCCAGATGGAGGTACATGTGCAGTTGATCGATGGTCTTGCTAAGTGAATGTGTTTGGTCTGGTTAGTGTGAATGGTGAACGTGGATGGTATGCTCTGCATGCAGTGCCCACTCATTGGGAAAGAAATGAAATGGAAGGGAATGGATCACATCAGCAGGTGTTACCCTTCTTGTATACCTCTTTTGGTCAAGGAAGATATCTTTACGTGAAATTCGGGCCAAGCTTCCCAGGGGAAAGCGCGTCGCCACAAGAGCAGCGCTACCCATTTTTTTCCTTTTTCCTGTCTGCAGCTGTTTTTGTTTCCTTATAAGAGTCTCTTTGTTTTACATAATTTTGTCAGGGACAACTTTCTTTTTGTCGTGGGGTCTTTTACGTGCGCTGAATATGTGTACACGCCTGACCTCGGTTTAACGTCTCAACCGAAAGGCTAGCACTCAGACCACCAATCACGGTCTAACGAAGGGGGGGCGGGGGGGGGGGGGGGGGGGGGGGTGTTTTCGGGCCCAAACGGGGATCGAACCACCACACATACTTTGAACCCGGACTTTTCGTTTTCCAGGCAAGCGCGTTACCTCTAGACCAGCAATCCACCTCTTCTCTTCTCTCTTCCCCAACAAGGAGCTGAGGAAATGCACAGAAGAGTAGGCCATTTGTACCGGTAAGAAGGAATAAGAAAAAAAACACATACTGATAGGAAAACCGCATGGACACTGATGTCTGTTTAGATATCATCTCCGAAGCATGAATGCAGCTACCTTTCATCTTTCACCTTTTCAACTGTCCCGTTGTCCTGTGGACCACGGGGGCACAATTGAAGATTTTGCAACCAGCTTCCTCCACTCCCCACGGTCTTCCGCCCTCCGTAGCAGGTCATTCCACCCAAGGCCTGTCCACTCTCTGATGTTGTCTTCCCATCGTTTCCTCTGTCTGCCTCTTCGCCTCCCTCCCCTTACTGCTCCCTGTAAGACTGTCTTGGCCAGTCCAGATGATCGTGTGACGTGCCCCTATCACTTTAGCTTGCGTTTTTTTTCACTGTAGTTAGGAGCTCTTCATATGGACCATGGAATTCTTTATTATTTAGCAGCTACCTTGATAGTGCACAAAAACCGATCATCACATGCACATTATAATTATGCAAAAAATCTCACCATTGTTGAACGTAGGAGTAGCTCTCTAAGGGAGGAAGGGAGGTAATCGTTAGAAACGAAGGAAAACGTATATATTGAGGCCACACACCTGCTTAAAAAAAACCACGCTCTTTTCCTTCTGTTTTTGTGTATGGCTCTTGTATTCATTCCGCAAGTACTAAGGCATTCACAGAAATAAAAACCGTTTTTTTGCTTTGTGTGAAAGACTAGATCTAGCCTCTGACTCCAAACTCATATGATTTTGCACAAATTTTGGTAGGTCTGAAATTAAAAAATTAATTTTTCAGCAAACACTGTATACCCTCTAAGTCCTCTGTCACAGTCTGCTTAGCTTTCTAACCGCAGTATGCATGCGCGGGGTCAACACTGTAGGAATACAAGTCATCATCATCATCATCATCATCATCATCCTTTACACCCAGTGGTGTGTAGGGCCGCAACAAAGACTTTCCACTCCTGCCTATCCTGTAATCCTCTTTAATTGATGATTATTTCCAACTTTCTCGTGACTACCTATTACTGCTCTGTGTCTTCAATCCCAGAAAAGAAGTGCACTGTGTCTTTTTGTTTTAATTCTTTAAAAGAAATTGTGAAAATCAACAATTTTTTTTCTGACTGGCATTGTATAAAAGATACTACATGACCCGCATACTAATACAGGAGTGTAACCTGAATGCCAACACGTCTACAAAGCTATCAGAATGACCCTTTTGTTTACAGTTGGCCGTTTTTATTTTTGTTGTTATGCTTCGTTGTGTGTTTTATATTGTTTGTTTTGTTGTGTCTACTTTTTTCTTCAAGGTTTTTGTATTCTCTCTGTCATACGTTTGAACGCCTTTCGTTGACAAAGAAAAACAAACCAACATAGCATTTTCTGTTTGTCTGTCTGTCTATCTATCCGTTTTGTCTCTCCGTCTGTCTGTCTGTCTGCTTATATATCTAAGTATCTACCTATTTTCTCTCTCTCTCTCTCTTTCTTTCTCTCTTCTTCTTCTTCTTCTTCTTCTTCTTCTTCTTCTTCTTCTTCTGTCTCTGTCTCTGTCTCTGTCTCTGTCTCTCTCTCTCTCTCTCTCTCTCTCTCTCTCTCTCTCTCTCTCTCTCTCTCTCTCTCTCTCTCTCTCTCTCGCACATACACATATACACGCACGCACGCACGCACGCACGCACGCGCTCACGCACACACACACACACACACACACACACACACACACACACACACACACACACACACACACACACACACACACACACACACACATACACACCAGATGACAAAATTGAAAAATAAACTGCATGCACACGTGGACTGAATGTAAAAAAAAAGAACAAAAAACCCTACACGAATGCTTATTCCATTATCTTCAAAACAAAAGACAGAATAAACAAAGAATAAATAGATGAATAAACACACACACACACACACATTCTCTGTCTCTCTGTCTCTGTCTCTCTCTGCCTCTCTGTCTCTCTGTCTGTCTGTCTCTCCCCCCTCTCTCTGTCTCTCTCTCTCTGTATCTCTCCCTATCTCTCTTTCTCTCTCTCTGTATCTTTGTCTCTGACTCTGTCTGTCTGTCTGTCTGTATGTCTGTCTCTGTGTCTGTCTGTCTGTCTGTCTGTCTCTGTGTCTGTCTGTCTGTCTGTCTCTGTCTCTGTCTCTCTGTCTCTGTCTCTGTCTCTGTCTCTGTCTCTGTCTCTCTCTCTCTCTCTCTCTCTCTCTCTCTCTCTCTCTCTCTCTCTTCTCTCTCTCTCTTCTCTCTCTCGTGTGCGCGCGCGCGTGTGTGGTGTGTGTGTGTGTGTGGTGTGTGTGTGTTGTGCCCCTCTCTCTCTCCCCCCTCTCTCCCCCTCTCTCTCCCCCCTCTCCTCTCCTCCCCCCTCTCTCTCTCTCTACCCCCCTCTCTCTGTCTGTCTCTCTGTCTCTCTGCCCCCCCCCCCCTCTCTCTCTGTCTGTCTCTCTGTCTCTCTGTCCCCCCCCCTCTCTCTCTGTCTCTGTCTCTGTCTCTGTCTGTCGTCGTCTCTGTCTGTCTGTCTGTCTGTCTCTGTCTCTCTGTCCTCTCTCTTCCTCTCTGTCTCTGTCTCTCTCTGCTCTCTTCTCTCCTTCTCTTCTCTCTTTTCTCTCTCTCCCTCTCCTCTCTCACTCTCTCCTCTCTCTTCTCTCTCCTCTCTCTCTTCTTCTCTCCTCTCTCTCTCTGCTCCTCCCCGCCCCTCTCTTCACTTGCTTCTCCTTCTTTCCTCTTTCTCCATTTTTCCTCTCTTTGTTTCTCTGCTGAATCTGTGTCTGGTGTGCTTATTTTTTCCTGTCTCTGCTTGTCTGTACTCTCTGTCTCTCTGCCCGTGTCGTCTTCTCCAGTCAATGCTTCTCGCTTTCTTTCTCTCTCTCTTTTTCTTCTTCTTCTTTCTGTCTTCTTCTCTGTCTGTCTGTCTCTCTCTTCTTAATGTCTTTCTTCTTTTCTCTTTTCTTTCTTCTTTCTATTTTTCTTCTTCCTTTTCCTCTGTGTTAGTGTCTTTCTTTCTTTTCTTTGTTGTGTGTCTGTGCTTTTCTGTTCTTTCTGTTTTTCTTCTTCTGTTTTTGTCTCTGTTTCTTCTTGTCTCTTTTTCTCTCTTGTCTCTTCTTTGTTCTCTTCTGTCTTTCTGTCTGTCTGTCTTTCTTTTCTTCTTCTTCTTTCTGTCTATCTCTTTCTTTCTTCTCTTCTACTCTTCTCTCTCTTCTCTCTTCTCTCTCTCTCTCTCTCTCTCTCTCTCTCTCTCTCCACACACCCTTTCTTTCTTCCTTTTTCCTTTTCTATTGTCTTTCTTTCTGATTTTTCTTCTTCTTTATTTCTTGCCTTTTATGCGTCTTTCTATTTTTTCTTTTTTTTTTTAAATTAGTTTTTCTTTCTTTTTCTGTTTCTTTCTGTTTATTTTCTCTTTTTCTTTTTTTTCTTGTGTATTCTCATTCTTTCCCCGATTTTTTGCTGTTTTCTTTCTCTTCGTTAATCGCTTCTTTCTTTAGCTTCCTAACTTTCATCTACTCTACTCCTACTCCATCCTACTATCCATCTCACTACATCATCACTACTATCTATCTATCATCTATCTATCATCTACGCACATCTATCTATCATCTATCACTACTACTATCTATCACTTCGCTACGCATTCTTGCTTTCTTCTTCTTCTGTTATCTATCTTACTTCATCTGTTACACACCCATTTTCTTTCTTCTTTTCTTTCATTTTCGGCTTCCTTTTTCCCCAATTGACGTGGTTATACCCAGTACACCTTTGCCAGCTGACCACACACACACACACACACACACACACACACACACACACACACACACCACACACACACACACACACGCACGCACACGCACACACACACACACCACACACACACACGCACGCACGCACGCACTCACTCACTCACTCACTCACTCACACAACACAGACAACAGACACACACACACACACACATTGTGAGCAAGCATACCACAACGATAATGTGACTTTTAGCACACACACACACACACACATACACACACACACACACACAACACACACACACACACACACACACACACACACACACTCACACACTCACACACTCACACACTCACACACAAACACACACACCATATCACACCACCCCCACCACCACCATCACCACCCCCACCACAACCATCACCATAACACACACCACACACACACACACACACACAATACACACACATACACACACCACACACACTAACCACCACCACCACCATTACCCCCCCCCCCCCCCCCCCCACACACACACACTCACAACCACCGCCCCCCACCCACACACACCATCACCAAACACACACACACACACACACACACACACACACACACACACACACACACACACACACACACACACACACACACACACACATACACACACACACACACACACATACACACACACACACACACACACACACACACACATACACACACAATCACATCACATCACACCACATCACAGCTTAGTATACCACATAACGCAGTGTGACTGGGAGAGCAGGTTGCCCCGCCCGCCCCTGCTCTCTCTCTCCTCTCTCTCTCTCTCTCTCTCTCTCTCTCTCTCTCTCTCTCTCTCTCTCTCTCTCTCTCTCTGTGCCTTTTTTTCCTTGTGACTGACTGACAGCCTGTCTGTGTCACGCTGACCTAACCCGCGCGCCTGCAACCCTCCTCCTGCCTGGGTGATGGCATTTTGCGTTCTCCGACACCTGCCTGCCTGCCTGCTGGAATATGATGATGGCCTGAAAATGGTGGTAGTGAGGTAGGTGTTTGGGGTCTTTTTTTTTTTTATTTTTAGGTTTGGATTTGTATTTGTTAGTATTTTTTAAAAATTTATTCAAAGATTGATGAACTGTTTTTTTGGGTTAGTAATTATTTTGTGTAGTGAAAGTGAATCGCATTTTACCATCTTTGATTTGGCTCTTCTCTCTCTCTCTCTGTCTCTCTGTCTCTGTCTCTGTCTCTGTCTGTCTCTCTCTCTCTGTCTCTCCGTCTGTGTGTGTGTGTGTGTGTGTGTGTGTGTGTGTTCTTCTTCTTCTTCTCATTGGTTTAATGTCCGTTCACTACAAGGTGATTTAGACAATGGTACATTCACGTTAAGAATGCACTGAAAAGGGGATGAGGGGAAAGGTGAAAGGATAAAGAATATGATGGATGATGATAAATTTATACAATTTCATTTATAGTAACTGACCTACTGGTGACTGGCAAATACTTTCTGCAACTGATACTAGGACATGCGACTCGGAATCATACAGAACACTTTGGATATTTCCGTATTTTTTCCTTAGATCTATCCCTTTGCTTTTATACGAGGCAATGAGCACAGGGCAATCAAACAATATATGATGGACTGATATAATAGCAGAACAAGTGCAGAAAACATTTGTTGAATATTTAGTTTTCCAAGCATTTAGACGTAATTTATGAATTATAATTTCTGTATTGCGTGGGCAACACAAACGATTTAAGTGAAATCTAAAAAACTTTGAATATACAGAGTTTGCAAGAATTGAAATAATTTCAAATGATGATAAACGTAGACCTATACTATTAATTATGGATTTCACTTACCAGCTTATCCAATAAAATTAGAAAACAATAGTTTCCCAAGCACAGCAGAAAAAGCAGAAGCCTTTAATACAATGTTTTCTGAAAGTAGTTTGACTTCAGAACTGTCCCCTGATGTTAGACGTAAAAGACAAGAAGAAGCTGAACTATTAAACATGGCAGAACCTCCAGTAGATAATCTGCATTATTTGAACTCTGAAATTCAATACAATGAATTTGTTGAAGTCCTTGAATCCTTTAGAAGTAACAGGTCAGCAGTTGGTATTGATTGCTTGTCTTATCAAATGTTAATTAATTTGCCCGAGAGTTGGAAAAAAGTACTATTTTCATTTCTCCAAAAATGTTGGATAAATGGCACTCTTCCTAATGTCTGGAAGCAGTCGATTGTAGTCCCAGTTCTTAAAAGCGGCAAATCTCAATCAGCATTAAGCAGCTACAGACCAATTGCCCTCACTTCTCATGTTGGAAAAGTACTTGAAAAAATAGTTCAAAAACGTCTATGGCATTATTGTGAAAAAAACAATATAATTCCTGTAAATCAGGCTGGTTTCCGAAGAGGGAGATGTACAACTGATCACCTAGTAAAGTTAACCCATGATATTAAAAAGCAGTTTTCCAAACGAAAGAGTACACTAGCTACTTTCTTTGATGTAAGGAAAGCATACGACAGGGTTTGGCATACGAGGTTATTATACAAATTGAAAAATATTGGCGTTAGAGGCATGATGTTTCAATACTTAAAGGATTTTCTGTCTGAAAGATCAATCTGTACCAAAGTGAATGGTGTATATTCAGACTTTAAATCTGTTGATATGGGAATACCACAGGGAGCAATTCTGGCACCAATATTATTCTCTATTTTAATTCATGATCTTCCTCAGGCATTGTCAAAAAATACGACTATTGTTCAATATGCAGATGACATTGCCATGTGGATCAACACTTCTCTTAAAAAGAATACGAAAAGTAGAGTGATAAAATGTGTTCAAAAGATTTATCAGGTTGAACTGAATAAACTTAGTAATTACATGAAAGAGAATGGATTGGAGTTATCTGGAGAAAAAACTTGTCTTGTTCTTTTTAACAATGGGAAAAAACCCCAAACACTACCGTTATTAACACTTGATGGGGTCACACTTCAATACAAACAAGACGCCAGATTCTTGGGAGTTCATTTAACTAGTAAGTTAAACTGGAAAATGCATATTGAAAATTTGATTTTAAAAGCCAGGAAACGATTAAACTTCTTAAAGATTGTGAGTGCTCAGCCCTGGAGTCAGGATACTAAAACACTTACACATCTTGCTGTTTCATTAATTCGGTCTAAACTTATTTCTGGTCAAGAAGTGTATTTTTCTGCTCCAAATTATCTCTTAAAAAAGCTGCAAAGTATGGATAGCAAAGCAATCAAAATAGCGCTAGGAGTGCCGATTCATGCCAGTACACTAAAAACTTATGCAGAAGCTCATTTACTTCCTTTTTCTGAGCAAAGAATGTTATCTGTCTCTAAATATGTCATTCGAAGTCTTGCTATTTCAAATTCTGTTCGCGATGAAATATTTATCGATCAAAAGGATTATCCAAAAAGAGCTAGGAATATCTCTTTTTTGCAGCCCATAAGAAATTATACTGAAGACCTTATGAAGGAAAATAATATCGATATATCAAACGTCCCAGTTTTACCAGTAGTTCCCCAGATTCCACCATGGGAACATAGATATGCAAATTTTGATATTGACTACTCAGAAACAAAAAAGGACACTAATCAAAATCTACTCAAAACTGAGGTTCAAAATCATATAAATTGTCAGTATTTAAACCACTTAAAAATATACACGGACGGATCTGTCTTAGAATCGGGCATGTGCGGGGCTGCTTTCGTTATACCCGACTTAAAAGTAAAAAGATCTTTTTGTATTGGAAAAGGTTTTACAATATTCACTTCTGAATTGTTCGCAATTTTTATGGCGCTAAATCATCTTTCAAATATTTCTCTTGCGATTTACAATGTCGTTTTTTGTGTTGACTCAAAATCAGTTTTACTGGCTTTAAAACATTGGGACTCTAAACTGAGAAATGATGTTATTTTTGAAACCAAGTTCCTTGTGCATTCTCTTGTTTCTAAAGGTATAGGGATAAAATTTTGCTGGGTGCCATCACATTGCGGTCTTTACTGGAACGAATTGGCAGATTCTCTGGCAAAACGCGGTGCTTCAGAATGTACAAGTGACATAATGATTAATAGTATATGTGTGTGTGTGTGTGTGTGTGTGTGTGTGTGTGTGTGTGTGTGTGTGTGTGTGTGTGTGTGTGTGTGTTGTTCTTCAATTTAACGTCTATTCACAATCAGTGATATTAGACACAAAAAGACAAACAATTCAGAGAAAAGGAACTGTCTAACAACTATAACCATAATGCAATGAAGTAATTGAATTAACACATCAAGTAACTGTATAACTAATGTAACTACAACAGAATAAAAGGCATATATATATATATATATATATATATATATATATATATATATATATATATATATATATATGTACAATACAATATACAATGTCGAGAACTATACCATGGTGGGCAGAATGCCTTTGCTTAAAATCAATGAATGACACATTTACTTGCACTATAACAAATTACTAACACGACTCTCTTTCAGCAGCATAGCAATTTCACAGAGCAGTTTACAATTATTCAACACTTTCTGCAAAGATCTCTCAGGTATGGTGGGAAGGTTTCTTTTTAACACTTGACATTCCAAAAGAATATGAAAGTTTGAGATTGCCTCACCACACACACAATGCACATTTCTGGAAAATTTTGTATGGAAAGCATTTAACTTTAATTTATTAATAAGACTTATGACTGGCCTTTGGCGGGATATATCTAACCCGTAACGAGAAGAGAGAAAGAAATTTAATTCAAAAATAGAACAGCTACCATAGGAATACCCCGCATCTTCTTGTTTTTTCCTTACATGTTTCCAGCAAGCACTTTCCAACAAGTTATAATTCTCATGGACTGACATTGGTACATTCAAGATAGCAGCAGAGTCTGAATGAGCTGCTGCATTTTTGGCTGCTCTGTCAACCTTTTCATTATAAAAAATATTGCAATGAGATGGTACCCAGCAAAAGGTGACACTGGTGCCTCTTAAAATGAGAAAATGTATAAGATGATTTATTTCAGTTATAAGATCTTGCTTAATATTAGACCCAGAGTTTTTAAGAGATTGTAACACAGATTTTGAATCAACACATAACAAAACCTGTAAAATAGGCCGAGGAAAGTCAATTAAGTAATGTAAGGCCATCAGAATGGCAGTTAGCTCTGCTGTAAAAATAGAGTGATTGTTTCCAATATGGTATAGCTTTTCAACCTTTAAGGAGGGAATTATGAAGGCTGCACCTCCATCATTACTATTTAGAAGAGAACCATCGGTATAGATTTTAAGATGTGAAGGGTAATTAACTGCTATGTGCTCTTTTACCTGAATACTGAGAATGTGACTCCCTTTTTCTTTTTTACAGGTAGAATGGTCAATGTCAAACGAAGCTTTTTGAAGTTCCCATGAAGGACTAGAGATAAATGAGGCGAGGACTGTTTCATTACTCTGGGATTAACTTTTGACTTTTCAAAAAGATCTGCTGTGAAAGTGCCAATTGTAGTAAGAGAACAAATATTTTTGGCTCTGTTCGGAAAATGCTCATCCGATCTCAAGTAGATTTCATGATCAACATTATTTTCAGTAGCTGAGCTTCTTATTATGTACTTTGCCAGCATCAATTCGCGATATTCATCCAGAGGCAGAACTCCTATTTCTTTGTAGGTGCCTAAGGATGAGGCATGTGATGGTACACCCAAAGCAAGGCGAAAGGCTTGTGGTGTGTGTGTGTGTGTGTGTGTGTGTGTGGTGTGTGTGTGTGTGTGTGTGTGTGTGTGTGTGTGTGTGTGTGTGTGTGTGTGTATGTGTGTGTGTGTGTGTGTGTGTGTGTGTGTGTGTGTGTGATTCAGATTCAGATTCAGAATATTTATTGCCATTTAAGTCATGCAGACCTATTTGACACAACAAAACAAACATCAGTTTTAATTATCTTTCTGCCCAAATGATGTCCACTAAAAACATGTTGCATTCTACTTTTCTTTGTCTCGTTTCTCCATACATTCATAGACATATCTAATGATATCTGCTTGATATATATCAACTGTGATTATGTCGCTTAACTTATCTATACATTTGTTTACATTCATTGTCTCTTGTTTTAATCTTTAGTAACAAATTGTTTCTAAGTTTCATTATATAAGACACATTCATCAAGTAAATGAAATTCGTCTTCTATTTTGTCACAGTTTTTACATTTTCTGTCCTCTCTGAGCATATTTTGGTGCCTCCCTTTCTCTATCATTAAACTGTGACAACTTATGCGAAATTTACAAAAGGTAATTTTATGGGATTTGTTTTCATAGTTTATTAAATATGGTTCCATCCTGTACTCTTTGGTAGCAAAATCATAAAATTTTAGCTTTGCACACTGTTTCTTCTGGTAGATCCAGAATGTTTTATACATAGCCTCAAGCTTTCTTTGAACAGCATAGCTTAACCGATGCACATCAAGAGTACTTTGGTTTTTCCACACATGTTTAAATCCAATTGTGTAAAGAATATTTTTTACCGTATTGATCCATTTATCATACCTATTCTTCTGATACAAATTATCGTATACTATTCTAATATAAGAGTCTGGTTTTGATTCTATCAAATGAATCCAAAAGGATACTATCTGGCATATGATTTTAAGGGTCAGTGGATATCTTCCCAATTCCCCTAAAGTGGGTAGTACTAATGCTTTTTTTATGAACTCCCAGTATTTGTTTACAAAATTTAATATGAAAATGTTCGTACATAAACTGATTTGATAAGCATGTCTTAAACAATTCATCAATATGAAATTCTGTTTCCCCATGAAAACAAAAAGGAAACCAAACTTCTGCTCCATAAGTTAAAACAGGGGTTATTAATGAGTCAAATAAACGCATTATTATATTAGTCTTTAAATTCTGTCCGTGAATTGCTCTTTTAAAGGCGTACAATGCTTTGTTGCTTTGTTTACTAAATGTTCTTGAGTTGCTTGAAACTTACCATTCTGATGAAAAATGACACCTAGATATTTATATGTTTCTACTGTTTCAATTATATGTTCTCCACATTTAAAATAAATTGGAATTTTAGGAGGTGATTTCGTAAAGACTATTACCTTTGTTTTTGATTTGTTTATCCTTAAACCCCAGTTCGAAATGTACTCTTGCAGTTTATTCAGCTTAATTTGAAGACCTACTTTGGTTGTTGATAGTAATGCTAGGTCATCAGCATAGAGTTAACAAGGAATTCTATCTGTTGCGGTTATGTACGGCGAATCTTTCTCGTCAATATATTGAACTATATCATTGACATACACGTTAAATAATGTAGGACTTAATGTATTTCCCTGATGCACCCCTCTTTGCACTATGATTTCATCAGTGTGTTTTCCTTGTATTTTTGTAACTACTGTTGCATTCGAATACATGTTTTTAATAACATTATAGGTTTTACCTGTTATCCCTATTTCGTTCAGCTTTATTAGAAGACCCTCATGCCACACATTGTCAAAAGCTTTCTGAAAATCTACAAAGCAGCAATAGAGTCTTTTAGTTTTGACTTTTAGTACTTTATCTATTAAGTTTTTAAGTAGAAAAATATGATCCGTAGTTCTGCATGTTTTCCTGAACCCAGCTTGTTCTCTGACAATACTATTGTTATTTTCTAAATAATCAGATATTCTATGATTTAGTATTTGACAAAAAAGTTTCCCTATAGTGTTTGTTAATGTGATGCCTCTGTAGTTTTCCGGGTTATATGTGCATCCACTTTATAGATAGGAACATTCACTCCCACTTTCCAGTCCCAGGGATATATACCCGTTTCTAACACTAAATTGAAAATATCTCGCATTGTCTCTATAAGACTAAATGAAGCTGATTTAATCATTTCATTTGTTATTCCATCTTTTCCTGGTGATTTGTTATTTTTTAGTCTTTTGATTGTTTTTGTAATTTCTTCTGTTGTAATTTGATTATCTAAGAGTGGGTTATCAGTTATTTTCAATTTTTCGAACATGATTTGTACTTGCTTTTTGCGTTCTGGATCTATTTGCGGCTCTTTTCCTACTAGTGTTTTTAAGTGTCCAGTCCACTTACTGTTACTAATATGATTTTGATGTTTCAATCCATCATCTTCGCTTTCTTTTAATTTTTGTAAAGTTTTCCACAGTATACTTGGATCTTCTTCGATGGCATCATGTAGTTGCGATACTAACTTATTTTTGAAGATTTTCTTTTTCTTTTTTATCAAAGTATTGTACTGTTTTTTCTTTTTTGAAAGTATTTCTGCCGAAATTCAACTTTATATGGAGTTCTGTTCATTGCATTTAGTAAAGATTTTACTCCTTTTCTCGTACTTGTACATTCTGAGTCAAACCATTTTTTATTGCGTTTAATTCTTCTTAAAGGTTTTGACTTTCTGGTCTTCAAGCTTAATTTTGCCACTTTGATAAAGATATCAGACAGTTGCTTGGAACATTCATTGACTACATTTGTTAAATCAGATTGCTTTATATTTTTATCTATTTGTTCTAATACTGTTTTGTTTGATTTTTTATTTGTGTTATATGCAGTTGCATTGATGGTAGTAAAAGTGCCCTTTGAAATTGTTTTTTTGGAATTTTTTTTCCCCCAAAAAAACTTATTTTTGTGATGAAACTTTAGTTATATACTCTGCCTGTGTATCTTCATTATTTTTTATGGACTTGTGCAAAAATTTTTTTGTCCATGATTTGGATATCTTTTTTCTAAATCAGTGGGGCAATGATCCCAAAAACTCCATTAAAACTTTAACTTTTATGTTTCACCCTTTTTTTTTATATGATTTGAACAAATGAAAAAATCCACAATACTAAGCCTTGAGGTTTTAAAGCATGTAAAACTTACCTTGTGATCCCAATGTTCGGCCATTAATATATACAATTGATTTTCTGTACAAATATCAACTAAAAGTCTGCCATTTTTTCGTAAATTCATCCATTGAAACCTTAGGTGACACGGTCATATTCCTTTTTCAGGGAAATTGTAACAACTTGATTTTTAATCATTTTATAAAAACACCCTCTCCCCCGTTTGCGCATTCAAAACCCACACAAAAAATTTTAAAGACCTTTTTAGATAAAATTTCTAGTCTTGTTCTAAAATTGTCCCATATTTTTTTGAGTGAACTCTTCCAAAAAAAAAAAAATTTAGGAGGAATATATGTACATCTATGAAAATTTGTTTGATGATTAAGTGTGCTGTAAATTTGTAACCAACAATATCTGAATTTTTTTTGCGGGGAAAAAACTACAAAACCCCACTCCTGATATGAGATGTTGTGGTGTGTTGTTGTGTGTGTGGGGTGTGTGTGTGTGGTTGTGTGTGTGTGTGTGTGTGTGTGTGTGTGATTGTTAAACAGGATGCAGCATTATATTGTTTGATGAATGCAAGGTGAACAAAAGAAAAGAAATGCTTTTTTATCAACAACAACAACAACAACAAAAAAACTTATGATGTAGTCTATAATGACGGTTATAATATGATGACAATGACGATGATAAGATAGATTTTAAGTAG
>CM060330.1:28841935-28846935 GCA_030674155.1 Stramonita haemastoma
GGTCATCTGCACGAACTGCCAAAGACGAAATGGCCCCTTCAAAACAAAAGTTGACGTCCCCATACACAATGTGAAGGAGACAGACAAAAGGGAAAGAAGGGGGGGGGGGGGGGGGGGGGGGGGGGGGGGGGGGGGGGGGGGGGGGGGGGGGGGGGGGGGGGAAGGGGGAAAGGGGGGAGGAAAAGGGGGAAAGAACACCGAACTATAATTAGGGTATATCGTGTCGAGCAGGGGCAATAAGGTGCACACTTTAAGCACCCCAAAACAGTGCTGTCGACACAAAGGGCTTTTTATTTGCCCCAAAGTGTAAAGGACACCATCAATCACAGAGTACTTGACCTAATAAATCCTTTTTTCGCAAAAAAAACGTTCTTGGACACATTGGATTTTTTTTTTTGGGGGGGGGGGGGGGGGGGGGGGGGGGGGGGTAAACCTTTTTTCAATCGTTTATCGGCTGTGCTTAAATTTGTTTTGAAGCAAAGTTGACTAAAAAAAACCCAACCCCCAAAACCCACCGTTTCCTGAATATTTTATAACCCACAGGCTAACTTCTTTTTGTAAAACCTTTCAGTACAGCAACACAACTAGCAACAAACAACCATGACGTAAAACAACAGGAGACTTCCCTTTTCTAAGACAGCTTTTTAAAAAAAAAATTTTTTTTTTTTTTTAAGGCGAGAGTATCATTTTCTTTTAAATTTATTTCAGACAAAGTGGATTTCCCATGCAGTGCTGGACAACTGTTCAACTGTTGTTGTTTTTTTGTACTGTTTTCTCCTATTCTTCTAACTAAGTCGCTATGGTTAGTTACGAGAACCCCCCGAAAAGGGCCACTTTTTCTTCTTTCCCCTTTCAGACTAGGGGGTGGGGGTTTTTTTTTTTTTAAAATTCGGTTTAGGAGGAGAAGGATTTTTATTTAGGAAAAAAATAAATAACCAAACACCCCAAACCCCTTTATTAGGATTGATGTCGAGTGTTATATAAAAAAAAATAAAGGTATTTGAAAACTATTATAAGTCTATGCCCAAAAAAAAATCCCATTAACCCAAAAAAGAACCAAATAATCAAACAAAAAAAAATCATAACCTTTTTTAAAGACAAGTTTTTACACACACACACCAACCACACACCCACACACACAAACCCCCCCACACACACACACAACCCACACACACCCACAACACCAAAAACACAAAACCAAGATGCTTTCGTTATTGTTTCTTGTTTATTTTGAGAGAGAGAGAGAGAGAGAGAGAGAAGAGAGAGAGAGAGAGAGAAGAGAGGAGAGAGAGGAGAGAGAGAAGAGAGAGAGGAAAAGAGAGAGAGAGAGAAATGAATAATCTTATTTTTAAAGGGGTGCAAGGGAAGTATTACATACTTTTTTTCATCCCCCGGCCCTTTAAGAGAGAGGAGAAAAGAGGAGAGAAGAGAGAGAAGGGGGAGAGAAGAGGGGGAGAGAGAGGGGGGAGAGAAGAGAGAGAAGAGAGGGGGGAGAGGAGGAGAGAGAGAGAGAATTTGATTTGTTTTTTTCTTTTTCTATGTTTTTATGCAGGATAATGGAATAAAGCACTCTTGGCTTTTTTTTTATCCATCCCCCTGTGTATGAGTTTTGTAAATTCCTCTGTTCCCCGGACACCATGCCTCCCCTTACGAAAAGCAACAGGGGTTAACGTGTGCCAAGATGTTCTGCGTGCGTTTTTTCCAACACGGGCCCCTCGGTTTAAAGTCTCATCCGAAGATTTTTGGGGGAGGGGGGTCAGCACTGATGTTACTCCAGGAGAAAAAATTTCCCCGACCCCCACTCGAACCCGGGTCTAAAAAATTTCCCCCGCAAAGTTCTGACCACAAAAGGGGACCCCCAAAAAGGAAGGAGAGAGGAGAGAGAGAGAGAGAGAGGGAGAAAAGGAGAGAGAGAGAGAGAAAGAGAGAGAGAGGAGAGAGAGAGAGAGAGAGAGAGCTCTTGTCTGAATAGTGTGAATCTGCACTTTTTTAAAAAAAAAAGTAACCTAAATAAAGCAGACAAGTAAATGCAACTGGGTTCAAGTTAAAAATTGGGTTTATGTGCATTTCATATAAAACTTTTGGGGAATCTTTTTGGACAAGTGAGAAGGGGGGGAGGGGGGGGGGGCGGGGGGTGGGATGATTAACTAGAGGTGACGTTTTTTGCCTCTCTCTCTCTCTCTCTCTCTCTCTCCTTTTCTCCCCCTCTCTCTCTCTCTCTCTCTCTCTCTCTCTCTCTCTCTCTCTCTCTCTCTCTCTTTTTCTCTCTTTTTTTCCCTTTTTCTTCTTTTTCTTCTTTCTCTCTGTTTTCTGTCTCTGTCTGTCTTCTTTTTGTCTTTTTCTCTTCCCCCCCCCCCCTCTCTCTCTTTTTTTTTCATCCCCGCTTTTTTTTCACTTTTGATCCTTTTTAACCCCCAATTTTTGTAGTTGTTTTTTATTTGGATTCACTTTTTTTTTTTGATGTGAATCTTTCATATTGGTTAAAATTTAACATTTTTTTTCCCGCTTGCCCTACCCCCCATATTTTAAAAAGGAAAGAGAAAGGTGTTCCGTTAACTTACAGGGTGGTTAGGGGAGCGAGGTGTCAGAGACCTCAGCTTCTCCTAGGGCCAGCATTTTGAGGGCGGCGCCCATCTCCTCTTCCTCGCTGCTTTACCTTCCCTGACCCTAAAGAGGGCAAGTACCCATTTACAGCTGGGGGAACTGTACTGAAGCCAAGGGGCACGAACAGTCACCCATCTATTAGTTAACTGATTTCAACGCTGCACAACCTTAGCTTGGGGAAAGCGAGTGCTCTGACCATTGAGCAATTCTCGTCCCTTAAACTAGAATAGCTGGCAGACCCATATTAATTATATGCAAATTGATTTTTTTTCTATCAAAAGAATTAACAACATTGATTACCTCTCTAAAGTTGCTCTCGAATTGAAGGCGATTTTCGCAGAGAAAAAACCCAGAGCCTTTCGAAACTGTTGTGTTTTTCATATCAGTAATAATAAAATAATTGTTGTTCTCTTGAAAAAAATTTTTTCTTGAGTTTATTACTTATACATTTTTAGTATTACGTATCAAAGTATTATGTTATGTATTTTTTTCTTCAAACTTCTGATGTCTCATTTTCGAATTGTTCTCAGAAGAAATGTCAAAGTAAAAGTTTGAAAGAGAAAGGTTTTTTTCCTGGAAGAAAGCTTAGTACATACAGTGCTGTATGTTTCTGTTCATATCATTAATCTTTTCTTTTTCTTTCTTTTTCTTTTGTATGTTTAGAAATCTGATCCTATTAGTCATTTTGTAGTTTTTGTAGCCATTGTTATTGCCTGTCCCTTTTTCAGGCCTTGTGTCTGCATGGCCCCAGACTTTGAAATTGTGTATTATGAAATATACAAATGGCAGTGATGGTTATGGTATGGTATGGTATGGTATGGTATGGTATGGTATGGTATGGTATGGTATGGTTATGGTTATGGTTATATGATTGGTATGGTTTTATATGGTTATGGAATGGCATGGTATAGTAACGTATGGTATGGTATGGTATGGATCTATCATTATGGTATGGTATGGTATATATATGGTATGGTATGGTAATGGTAATAGTATGGTATGGTATGGTATGTATGTATGGTATGGTATGGTATGGTATGGTCTATATATGGTATGGTCATGGTATGGTATGGTATGAATTTTATGGTATGCATGGTATGGTGTGGTATGGTATGGTATAGTATGTAAGGCATGGATCTATCATATGGTATAGTATTGTATGGTATACTGTGGCTATGGTATGGTATTAGATCTATATATGGTATGGTATGAATGGTCATGGTTAATACGTATCGTATGGTATGGCATAGATTGGCATATGGTATAGATCTATTATATGGTATAGGTATGGTATATCGCTATGGGTATGGTTGTATGGTATAGTATGTATAATTTATCATAATAGGTATGGTATGGTATGGTATAATCTATTATATGGTATGGTAATGGCATGTTAGAGTACGGCTATGGTTTGGTATGGGCATGGTTGGTATGTATAGTATGGTATAGATTATCATAAAGTATGGCATGGTATGGTATGGTATAGATCTATCATATGGTATGGTGTGGCATTGTAGAGTACGGCTATGGTTGTGGTATGGAAAGACACAATGACAGAGAGACAAATGCACAGTCACACAGACAGATATACAGAGGTGCAGAAACACGGACAGAAATAAAGAACGACATTGTTGTTGTTGGGCCAGTTCCCTTGAGAGTGTGCGTGTGTGAGGGGAGGGGGGGGGGGGTTCACCAGATATGATACTGTCCTCACTCTTTATTACACAAGGTGAGACTGTGACTGCCCCCATGATAAGAGGTTTGCGTGTAGGCCTATATGGTTTTTCTCAAAATTCATACCCAGGAGGAGGGGGGAGGGGGAGGGACAGCCTAGTGGTTTAGAGCTTTGTGCTCGAGATTTGGCAGCCCAGGTTCGAGCCCAGGTTGGAGCCACCACCGAAAACCCCGTTCAAAGGGATCTCTTTTCCTCTGGGGTTGACATCAGCCACCGACTCCACTTCCCCAAGTGTCCTTCGGATGAGACAATAAACCGAGGTCCCTTTTGTGAATGCACGCAGAACATCTTGCACACATGTGAAAACCCTTTCAGTTTTTTCGAAAGAGTAGACCTTGGTGCGATAGGGATGGGTTACAAAATTGACAATTACAAACCGCACACAGGGTGATGTCGTGTTTAGACATCATCCCCGAAGTCGGAATTCGGATACCTTTATGTTGTTGCATAAACAATCACACACGAAAAAATCTCACCATTGATAAAACCTCAGAATCTCAAACCCACAGAACGATCAAAAACCAAAATGCACAGACATGTGTATAGGCAGCTATATCCGATTTCAGAGAAATAAAAAAAAACTAAACATGAACAAAACACTTGGCCTTTTTTTTATTTATTTATTCATTTATTTATTTATTTATTTATTATTTCCTCTCTC
>CM060330.1:28851935-28866935 GCA_030674155.1 Stramonita haemastoma
ACACACACACACACACACACACACACACACACACACACACACACACACACACACACACACACAAAATATACCCTATTGCTCTTCATTTCCAAACTATCACAAGTCTAGACAAGCCAATAACATCTACTACTCTTTACTTCAGAAGTTTCCGTTGGCCTTGATTTGTATGTGAATGTAGGCATCATCTGAACAAGTTTCTCTGTGACAAAAGGACTTAACGCCTTAAAAGAGTTAACAAAGCTCTCAGTTTTGCGGAAACCCCTTGCAAACACATACACCTTCGCGTGCGCTTGTATTCGACTATATTCCTGAATTGGCATCGTGTGTGTTTTGCGCACGAGAATACACACGCACACACGCACACACGCACGCACGCACGCATGCACGCACACACGCACGCACGCACGCACATACACACACATGCACGAAAGCATGCACGCACGCACGCATACTCGCACACACACATAAATAAACACACATACAAATAACACAAGTATGAACGCACACAATATAGGCATGCATGCACATGCACGTGTGAGCGCACACACATACACACACATGCACACACATGCACACACACATGCACACACATGCATGGACACACACAAATATGAACGCACACAATATAGGCATGCATGCACATGCGCGTGTGAGCGCATACACACATGCACACACATGCACACACACACTCACACACACACACACATACACACACACACACACACAACACACACACACACACACACACACACACACACACACACACACACACACACACACACACACACACACACACACACACACGTGCAAACGTGCGCAATGAAAAGTCTGACATTTCCAGAGTTTATGTGTCAGCAAGAACCAACATCCTGTTCAGCGGAGTAGGAATCCAGCCTAAGCTTACTTTAAAGGAAGTGATCCACACACACACACACACACACACACACACACACACACACACACACACACACACACACACACACACACACACACACACACACACACACACACACACAACACACACACACACACCACAACACACACACAACAAACTGCGGGGAACAGGGGGAGAAACTGAGGGGAATAAGGGGAGAAACTGGGAAGCAAGGGGAGAAACTGCTGCGGAGAACAGGAGAGAAGGTATGGGGACCTGGTGGAGAAGCTGTAGGGGGAGAGAGAGAGAGGGAGAGAGGGAGAGGGAGAGAGGAGAGAGAGAGAGAGAGAGAGAGAGAGAGAGAGAGAGAGAGAGAGAGAGAGAGAGAGAGAGAGAGAGAGGAGAGAGAGAGAGAGAGAGAGAGAGAGAGAGAGAGAGAGAAGGCAAGGCAAGGCAAGGCAAGGCAAGGCAAGGGCAAGGCAAAAATTCTTTTATCGAGGATAATAGATAAGCACTCGTGTGCTTTTTTACATCCAGTCCCCACCCTTTTCAGGGATAACATCAAGATAAAAAAATAGCCTCAACTACACAACAACAATTTAAATGATCCAAATACCAAAAGTAAGGAACCATACCAAGTATCAAACAACAGGCAAGAATTAACACAGAGATACAATATTAAGGTAATGTTATAAAAAGTCACTCATTCAGAAACGAAAATGAGAAGTAAGAATCAATGATGATTTTGATTTGAATAAAGAAAACAAAAAAAACAAAAACAAAGAACAAACAAAAACAAAACAAAACAAAGAAAAGGCGCAATAATTAAAGAGTAAACATGAGAATATGATGAAGTTAAATGACTAAAACATCAATCCACCACCATCTATCATCAAAATAAGTCCCATAAAACATAAGATTCTGATAAAAGGGGAGAAAGAACAACAACAACAGATAAGGAATAAGACAGAGATACAATATTAAGGTAATGTTATAAAAAGGCACTCATTCAGAAACAAAATATGAAGTAAAAATCAATGATGATTTTGATTTAAAAAAAAAAAAAAAAAAAAAAAAAAACAAGGCAAGAAAAAAAAAGAAAAAAAAAGAAAAAAGGGCGCAATAATTAAAGAGCAAACATGAGAATATGATGAGGTTAAATGACTGAAAACATCAGTCCACCACCATCTATCATCAAAATAGTCCCATAAAACAAGTTTTGATAGAAGGGGAGAAAGAACAACAACAACAAAAAACCCAACTCACACACACACACACACCTCACAACACACACACACACACACACACACACACACACACACACACACACACACACACACACACACACACACACACACACACACACACACACACACACCACACACACACACACACACACAAACAAACAAACAAACAAACAAAAAGGGCGCAATAATCAAAGTGCAAAGATGAGAATATGATGAGGTTAATCGACTGAAAACATCAATCCACCATCATCTATCATCAAAATAGTCCCATAAACATAAGTTTTGATAAAAGGGGAGAAAGACCAACAACAACAACAACAACAACAAACAACTCACACACACACACACACACACACACACACACACACACACACACACACACACACACACACACACACACACACACACACACACACACACAGAGGGAGGGAGAAAGAGAAGGGGGAGAAGGAAAAGGGGATATAATTGGTTTATTATTTTTGGTGCATCAAGTGGATTAGAAGGTGATTTTTGAAGGTTGTCAATGATTGGTGCTCTTTAACTGAATCGGGAAGGGAGTTCCACAGCACAGGGCCTGAGTATAGTAAACTAGATTTAAACAAGTCTTTTCTTGGGATTGGGACACTTGGCTTTTCAGTATCTCTGGAATGATTCATTGCGAACTTATCTCTTAAGGATGTGGGGACAGCTCCTGCCATTATCTTAAACATCAAAATGTCTTTGTTGTATTTTAGTCTTTGTTGTAGGGGGAGAAGATTTAACTGAGTATAATCCACTTCAAGTAAGGTTGTTTTCTTCAGAAGGATAAGTTTGAGAGCACGTTTATACAGACTAAATAACGGTTTCATAGTGTTTGCACTGGCAGAATCCCAGAGGGTTGAGGCATAGTCTATTGATGATTGTATGTAAGCTTGGAAGAATAATTTCCTTAAATTGTAGTCAAGGAAATGTTTAATTTTAGTCAATTGGTATACTCTTTGGGGCAAATATTTGCATAGATGAGATATGTGGTAAAACCAGCTGAGATTTTCATCGATTGTTACTCCTAGAACTTTGTGATGAGAGGTTTGTTCAATTGCTTCCTTTCTTATATGGATTGGAAACTGTTTATGAGGTAAATTTTGTCGCTTTTGTCTGGTGGTGATAAGCATGCATTTTGTTTTTTGGGGGTGAATAGACATATGGTTCAGTTCTGTCCATTTGACAAGATCATTACATCTTTGTTGTAATATGGTTGCAAGAGAGTCAATGTCGTTATGGCTTGTATGTATGGTTGTATCATCGCAAATAGTTCACATTTAGATTTGATAAGTAGAGGAAGGTCATTTATGTATAAGGAAAAGAGAATAGGTCCTAGTATAGATCCCTGTGGTACTCCATAATGAATGGGTTTTAGGTTGGATGTGGATGTAGTTGTTGAGACACACTGTTTTCTGTTTTTAAGATAAGAAGCGAGTAGTTCTAGACTATTTGATGATAGATTGTACAGGTCTAGCTTTCTGATGAGAAGTGTGTGGTCAATTGTATCAAATGCTTTTTTGAAATCTACAAATAATACTCCACAAAATTTGCGAAAACCCGAGAGAGAGAGAGAGAGAGAGAGAGAGAGAGAGAGAGTAAGAGAGAGAGAGAGAGAGAGAGGCAAGGGCACACTCTTGTTTAAAAGGATGTCTTTGATACAAACGTCCTACAAAATAACCAGAAAAGTCAGACAACTTCACAAGTGTATTTGCAAACCAAAACCAGACGAAACAAAACAACAGAAAGCCTTAAGAAATACCACTGTTTGAAAAAAAAAAAAGAACAGCAAAAAAAAAAAGAAAAAGAAAAAAAGAAAGGGAACAGAACAAAATGCAATCATGATTTCCCTCTCTTTTCTCCAAAGCAACCAATCAATCCTTGCAACTTATCAACCAAAGCAACACAGAAAAGCAACCTAACGAGTTGCACGATCTAAAATGACCACCCCCCCTCCCCCTCCAAACAACCCAACAAACAAACTTCAAATACTTTCTGTCTTTCCCAACAACAGAAATCCCCCCCAAAACTCTTTCCGTCACACATAAGGGTTACCTTCTGTAGTCAAGTAGTATCTTCTATAGAGTGCCAGTCAGAAACATGTTTGCTGGTTTTCACAGATTTTTGAAAGTATGAAAAAATGCAATGTGTACTTGTTTTTTGGGGGGATTGAGGCCATAGATCAACACCAGGTAGTGACGAGAAAGTGGGAAATGATCATTTAAATGAGGATTGCTTGTGTTCCTACAGCGTTGACCCAGCGCATGCATATTGTGGTTAGGAAGGAAGCTAGCAGACGACAAAGGAGTGAGGGGGTAATATGTTTGCTGTAAATTGTTTTTGAAAAAGTTTAAACCTACCAAATTTGCTCGTATTGTCCTGAGTTTTTGAGTCAAGTGCAAGTTAGTCTTTCTTTAAAAAAAGTGCTTGTTTTATTTCAGTGCATGGACGCCTTAATACGTGCAGTACGAATGCAAGAGTGATATAATTACAAAACAGAAAGGAAAAACTGCCAGAATCGAACTAACCCTTATGTATAACCTTCCTCTGTGTGTGCGTGCGTGCGTGCGTGCGTGCGTGTGTGTGTGTGTGTGTGTGTGTGTGTGTGTGTGTGTGTGTGTGTGTGTGTGTGTGTGTGTGTGTGTGTGTGTGTGTGTGTGTGCGCGCGCACGCGCGTGTGTGTGTGTACCACCGCCATTTTCTCTGTAGAATGAGATTCTTTTCTTTTCTTTCCTTTTTTCTTTGCAATCTCTCTGCCTGCCCTCTTCTCTTCTCTCTGATGGTGCGCGTGGTAGTACCTGCCATGCCATCACCACCAGAGCCTGCGTGTAGTGAGTGAGTTAGGCAGGCTAGCCTAGCTAGCTAGAGCAGACTGACAGTTATATCCCCAGCAGATTAGGTCTGGCAGCCGGCGAGCAGGCAACAGGAAGCAAAGGATGAGGATAGTCAGTGGCCGCGCGGTTTGTGCGTTAGTTAGTTATCTGGGGGCAGAGATGTTGAGTTCAGCTGCTTCAAGTGGGTTTTTTTTTTAACCTATGTTCCTGTGTACCATTCCCTCCTCTACTCATTCCCCTCCCCTTCTCCGTGGAGATGCCCTGAAGGGGACCTATCAGTATAAATAGCATCCCCACCTTCTGGAAATTCTGGGCTAGGAATTCCCTCTTTTCTATCCCTCTCTTAGTTTCTGCCTTGATCTTTTTCTTGATGTCACCCCCCCTCCCTTTTTTTTTTTTAGTCCATTTTCTTTCTGCCTTCTTAGTCTAGTTTACTGACATTGTTTTCCCAGCAAGACGTAGCATATAACAATTTTCTACCACGCCGAAGTCACATGCGCTGGGCCTGACTTGTCAGAGGCTTAATGGCAGTGCAACACATTTTCGCTCATATGACAGACAATAATTGCGGTATACAATAATTGGTTCGACGTCGAGGAAACTAGAGGAAGAAGAAGAATACCACTTAAGTCAGGGGCAGATTTCTCTGCATGAAATTCGGGCTGCTCAACCTCGGGGAGAGCGTGTCGCCACAAGAGTAGCGACACCTATATATTTTTTTTCTTTTTAAGCCTGCATGTGCATTTTTTTTTCTATCAAAGTGTTTTTTTTTCTGCAAAAGTTTGCAAAGGATAACTCTCTAGTTGCCGTGTGTTCTTTTACGTGCACTAAATACGGGTTGTACACAGGACCTAGATTTATCGACTCATCCGAAATTCTAGCACCCAGACCACCATTCGGGGTCTATAGTGGATGGGGCAAAAGTTTCAGGCACAGACGGGGGATCGAACCGAGACTTTTTCGCTTTCTAGGCAGGTGCGTTGCTTCTAGGCCACCGAGCCACGGGTGTGTCAGTGATACTGTTACAGAAAATACTTTCCCTTGAATATTGTTGAGTATTTGTGGATACATCACGCTGACTAAACGGTCACTCTGGACTGGACCATAACTCTTGCCTGACCTGACCCATCGGTTTTAGTTGGTCATCCCTACATTTATTTATTTATTTATTTATTTATTTATTTATTTATTTTATTTATTCATTATTTTATATCGAGGACAATGGAATAAGCACGCATATGCTTTTTGTTCATCCAGTCCGCGTGTGTATGCAGTTTCGTAAATATTGTCATATGAATAGCATATCCCATCTTCTGGAAATTCTGGGCTAGGAATTCCCTCTTTTCTATCCCTTCAGGAAGTGAAGCAGGCCAGCTAATGGCCAGTAGCATGGATGGCTCCACCATACCCAGCATGCACCCCGCAACATGGTGAGGATTAGTGCTCCGCAAGGCCCACCTTGCCATGATACACACACACACACACACACACACACACACACACACACACACACACACACACACATACACACACACACACACACACACACACACACACACACACACACACACACACACACACACACACACACACACACACACACACACACACACAGAGGAGTAGGCCAATATGTGCCAGTAGAAACGAAGGACAAAATTTACCGGGTAGAAACGAAGGACAAAATTTACCGGTAGAAACGAAGGACAAAATTTACAAAACTCTATACACACGGGGACTGGATGTAAAAAAAAAAAAAGCACATGAGTGCTTATTCCACTATCCTCGAAATAAACGAATAAAATAGATAAATAAAAGTAAATACACACACCGAGGAACGCACGCACACACGCATACATACACAAACAACATACACAACACACACACACACACACACACACACACACACACACACACACACCACACACACACACCACAAAAATCCGAACCAACCTAACAAGAAGTCAGTGCAGTGCCTGAACAACTCCTGAGGAAGTCAGAAAAAAATCAGCCAGCCAACTCAGACAGAGGTACTGCTGGCATTGGGTTTTTAACATTAAAAAAATATTTTATACCACTTAATGTTACAGCAGATTTCTCTGCGTGGAATTCGGGCTGCTCTCCCTAGGGAGAGCGTGTCGCCACAAGTGCAACGCCTACCCATTTTTTTTCTTTTTCTGTCTTCAATTATATTTGTATTTGTTTCCCTATCAGAGTGGCTTTTTTTTCTACAGAATTTTGCCAGGGACAACCCTCTTGTTGCTGTGGGTTCTTTTACTTGCGCTAAATAATGTGTAACACACAGGACCTCGATTTATCGTCTCATCCGAAAAAACTACCACCCAGACCTCCACTCGTGATCAAATGGATGGGGTGGAAAAGCGTGGGCCCAAACGGGATTCGAACCACCGCACACTCCGACCCGAACTTTTCACTTTCTAGACAGGCGCGTTGCCTCTAGACCACCGATCCACCGATTTTTGTCACTTTGGTTGCTTGTTTTTTTATTAATTAAAAAATATATCTGTTACTGTTTTCTTTTTTTTTTTTTTTTTTTTGCCTATATGGCTAGAGTTTCCGAGGTTCATCATCGTCAATCGCAAATGCAGCCAACCGTTTACACTCTATCAAGGTAGCCGCATTCCGACATCCGATGTCTAAACGCGACGCCAGTGTACGTGCGGGTTTGGTCAAGTTTCACTGACGTTACTTATTCTCCCGCATGTTTGTATACAATGAATGGGAATAAGACACTTATTTATAATAGTTCCTGTGAAGATCATCACTGCTCCCATTTCACTTTCAACTAGCAGCGCCGAGGTTTACATCTGCTACCTAGGATTTCGGGATCTATTCGGAAGCCTGTTGCATTTTCTAACTGGGGCATACATAACACCCTCCAGGATTCGAACCTCAGACCTCTCTCTCTCTCTCTGTCTCTGTCTGTCTGTATGTCTGTCTCTGTCTCTGTCTATGTCTGTTTCTGTCTCTACCTGTCTCTGCCTGCCTGCCTGCCTGCCTGCCTGCCTGCCTGTCTGTCTGCCTGTCTGTCTGTCTGTCTGTGTGCCTCTCTCTCTCTCTCTCTCTCTCTCTCTCTCTCTCTCTCTCTCTCTCTCTCTCTCTCTCTCTCTCTCTCTCTCTCTCTGTGGGCAGGTATTTTCCCTTTAGACCACAGTTATTCCTCCCCTCCCCCCTCCCCCCCCCCTTGTCCTGCCACTCGGCGGAGCACAGGGAAGGGAAAGATCCATTTTCCACTGACAGCGGAAATTGGAGGGAGTGAAGGGAGATAACTGCAATCTAGGCGCATGCGCAGGCAGGTGGCAGGAGCAGACGACTGCCAGTCAGGCGGATACACCGTCAGCGATTGGACAAGAGAGAAAGATTAATGACGGAAGATTGTGCACGTGCACACGCTCTGATGAGAGGAGGAGGAGGAGGAGGAGGAGGGGAAAAAAAATCCCCGAATCCCCCCCCCCCCCCCATCCTCTCCCTATCTCCCAGCCAACCAACCTAACCCCCTTACCCCCACAATTCTGTACATCATTGCTCAACAGTTTGTTCGTTTGTTTGTTTGTTTGTTTTCTGTACTGGTTGCTTTTAAGAAAAAAATGTGCATGTCTGTCTGTTAGTATTTAAGGTTTGTTTTTTTAATGATTTTATCTTACTCATTTTGCAGTGTTATTGAAATGACATATACATACATGCGGACGTGCCCGCGCGTGCGACAAGCGCGCGCACACACAACACGCACGCACATACACAAAACACTCACATAGCACACACGCACACTCACATACGCACACACAAACTTACACGCAGACGCACGCACACACAGAAACACAGACACAGACACAGACACAGACACAGACAACACAACACGCACACACACACGCAACACACACACATACACACACTCGCACGCGTGCACACACACACACACACACACACACACACACACACACACACACACACACATACACACACTCGCACGCGTGCACACACACACACCATACACACGCACACGCACACACACATACACACCATCTGGAAATAAAAAATTGACTTCCCTCTCTCCTCCTCCCCCCGTCTCTCTCTCTCTCTCCCCTCTTCTCTCTCTCTCTCTCTCTCTCTCTCTCTCTCTCTCTCTCTCTCTCTCTCTCTCTCTCTCTCTCTCTCTCTCTCTCCCTCCTCTCTCCTCTCTCTCCCCCCTCTCTCTCCCTCCCCTCCCCCCTCTCTCCCCTCTCTCTCTTTCGCCCTATCTCTCTCCTCTCCTCGCCCCCCCCCCCCCCCCCCCCTCTCTCTCTCCCCTCTCTCTCTTTCTCTCCCCTCTCTCTCTCTTTTAAAAGCAGGATGTTCGAACTTAGCTGTCCCTCAAACAAGCAAAAAAGATTGCTTCTTTGTATTGTATTGTAGTATTGTATTGTATTGTAGTATTGTATTGGGTGTTGTATTGTATTGCATTGTTGTATTGTATTGCATTGTTTTGTGTTGTATTGTGTTGCATTGGAAAGTGAAACAAGTAATGGACATCAAGCAACAGGTACAGTCATGTGCGCAGGCATCGGTTAGTGTCGGAAGACTATGGAGTTGCTCTCTAGGCTCTAGAGCACAACAAGCCTGGGTAAGTAAGTGTGGAGGCAAGCTGTTACCCACGCAGCATACCCCCCCCCCCTTCTCTCCATCGTCGCTGGAATGATCCATTGGAAAAGACAATCGCCGATGCGAATGTTCCAGTGCCGTCGCAGGAGCCACCAGAAAGTTGCCACACACAGCCCCAAACCACCTTCGGGACTCCAACTCCCCGATTATTCTTTAGGGATGGTGTCTAATCACGACACCTGTGTGCATGCTGGGTTTTTATTTTGCTGTCATCCACTCCTACAGTTATGTACCTGATAATTATGATTGTGAAGTTTTCCTGTTCCAAGGTTGGACCTCCGCGGTTCACCAATTGTGAGATTTTGCGTATAAAAGGTAAAAGGTAAAGGTGTGCCACAACCTGTGTGGTTGTAGGGGAGCGAGGCGTCAGAGACTTCAGCTTCTCCTGGGGCCAACATATTGAGGGCGGCGCCAATCTCCTCTCCCTCCTGCTTTACCTTCCCTGACCCTAAAGAGGGCAGGTTCACATTTACAGCTGGATGAACTGGGGGAACTGGACTGTAGCCAAGGCGCGCAAACGGTCACCTATCCAATTGGCAACCACGCTCGACGCTGCTGAACCTTAGCTGGGGGAAAGCGAGTGCTCTGACCACTGAGCTATCCCGTCCCCAATTTGGCGTATGCGACAGTCTTTGTCTGCCATTTCGGTAGCCGCATTCCGACTTCAGGGATGGTGTCTAACATGATGCCTGTGTACGTGAGGGTTTTCTCTTTTGTTTTCTTTGTTTTATTCTTGTCATTCATTCATACATACCGGCACGCAGTGGTCTACTCTTCCAAGAAAGCGGAAGGGGTTTTCAACGAGGTGTATCAGATGCTCTGTGTGTGTTCATTCGCAAACACACGACCTCAGTTTATAGTCCCATCCGAAGAACTTTCGGAGGGAGTGAAGTGGGTATTGATATTCTATCTATCTATCTATCTATCTATCTATCTATCTATCTATCTATCTATCTATCTATTATCTATCTATCTATCTATCTATCTATCTATCTATCTATGTATCTATGTATCTATGTATCTATGTATGTATCTATGTTCTATTATGTATGTATCTATGTATGTATCTATGTATGTTGTATCTATTATGTATGTATGTTGTATGTATGTATCTATGTATGTATGTATGTATGTATGTATGTATGTATGTATGTATGTATGTATGTATGTATGTATGTATGTATGTATGTATGTATGTATGTATGTATGTATGTGTGTGTGTGGTGTGTGTGTGTATGTATGTATGTATTGTATGTATGTATGTATGTATGTATGTTGTATGTATGTATGTATGTATGTATGTATGTATGTATGTATGTATTATGTATGTATTATCTATCTATCTATCTATCTATCTATCATCTATCTATCTATCTATCTATCTATCTATCTATCTATCTATCTATCTATCTATCTATCTATCTATCTATCTATCTATCTATCTATCTTCCCTCCCTTGGTCTGGCGACCGTGGGGGCACCCTGAAGACTTGACAACCGTTCCCTCCATTCCTCTCTCTGTTCTGCCTTTCTCAAAGTTTTGTTGAGTTCTAGGCCTGTCCATTCGCTGATGTTGTCCTCCCATCTCTTCTTGGTCTGCCTCTTTTTTTTGTCCTCCTTGGACAGTGCCTTGCAGTATTGTTTTTGCAAGTCCTTTTTGATCTTGTGACATGCCCTACCATTTAAGTTTACGCTTCTTTACGATTGATAGAAGGTTTTCGTATTGATGTTAACTTCAGAAGAAAAAATCCCCACGAACAGGCGTCTCAGTGGTGGCTCGATCCCGGGTTTGTCAGATCATGAGCGCAACGCTCTAACCACTAGGCTATCCGCTGCCCTCTACACTCTTCCCCCCCCCCCATCCCCAAGTTGTGACATGATTGGGATTGTGATAGCTTTTTTCCTTTCATGGGTGGGGGAGGGGGAGGAGGGGAATCAGACGATTGTAAGAGAAGACTTTAATCCAAATTTTTTAAATTCTTTTATATGAGGATAATGGGATAAGCACTCTTGAGCTGGTTTTTTTTTTACTTCCAGTCCCCGTGTGTATGCAGTTTTGTAAATTTCATATTGAATGTTTGTGAATGTTTGCAAGAAGGGGTAGGAGAGTGTGTTTGAAGTGGAAAAGGTTTTGATCATAATTTTTGGGAAATGTTACAGAGTAGTCTCATAATTATTTCAGTAATTAGTACATTTATGTGTGTGTGATCAGTTGTTTCCTGTCAAAATGATGACAGTGTGTGTTTATAGTTCATGGCCTTATTGCTGGAAGGGGGGGGGGTCAAGGATAAACAATAATATAGAATTTTGAATGTATGTGTGCAGGGGGGTGGAGGAGGGAGAGAGAGAGAGAAGAGAGAGAGAGAGAGAGAGAGAGAGAGAGAGAGAGAGAGAGGAGGGGGGGGGGCGGGATACACAGGGCAAAAAAAAGAAAACAGAAAAGAATTAAACCCAACGATTAAAAACGCATCCAAAATTCAAAATAAAACCAAAAAATTAGAGAACAGGTAAAAGACAGGAGAAACCCCAAATACATAGAAAACTTAACAAAAACGAAAATCCGCTATCAAATAGTAAAAACAAGAAAAGCCCAACAAGAATTGCAATCCAAAATGAAATCTAACAAAAAAAGAAAGAAAATAAATACAGATCAAATGAAAAAAAACAAAAATTCCAAATATAAAACTAAACAAACAAAAAACCCTACTAAAAGAAAAAACATAAAAATAAAATACCCCCCCCCACCTTAGACAAATAACTCCTCCCCACCAAAACTAAGAAAAGAAAAAGAGCCCCCCCACCCCTAAACACACACAACCACACACACATACACACACACACACAACAACACACACACACACACACACACAACAACACACACACACTAACACTAAACACACTAACACACACACAAAGCAGCAACAACAACCCACAAAACAAAACAAACAAACAAAAAAAAACCCAAGAAAAAGAAAACAACAAACAAACAACAAAAAAAACAGTAGTAAAAGACACACTTAAAAAAAAAAGAAGAACCGTAAAATAGGAATTCATGGGGTTTTTACCTAATTTGAGTGGTGGGTTATTATTGTTTTGTTTATTTTCCCCCCCGTCCCATGTCGCCACAACAATGACATGATCAACGAGCGCCATCTTGGCTGGGGACTTGTGCCAAGGGAGTGAAGTCAGTCTTGCATGCGGGTTCTCCCCCTTGATGAAAATGCGCAATCCATTAGAGTGATGTTGGAAGTGTTTTCCTTTGTGTCTGGGTCCTCTGGCTGCATCCACCACGGCAGCCAGCATACAGGCATGTACGCACCATGCAGACACACATGCACGAAGCATGCATGCTCTCACACATGTATGTAACGCAACGAACATGTGCATTGCACGAATTCACACACTTTTATACGTAAGTAGGGGGCCTACATACACCCTCGCAAATGCCGCGGATATGTACGTATAAGCATACAAATGCGCGTTCGCGAACACACACACACAAACAACACAACACAACACAACACACACACACGCACACACACACACACACACACACACACACACACACACACACACACACACACACACACACACACACACACCACACACACACACACACAACATTCCACTCTCCCCAAAAGGCCACCGATGAGACTAGAAACCGAGGCCCCGTGTGCGAACGCACGCAGAACTTCTTGCCACACTTAAATCCTGTTCCGCTTTTCGTAAGAGTAAGCCATTGTATGCCGTGGAAACAGACAAGAGTTGCAAAACTGCATACACACGGGCCTGGATGTAAACATACCCTGGATATAAAAGAATAAATACATTAAAAAACGTATGCGCCTGCGCGCGCTCGCGCTTGCTTGCTTACACACACACACACACACACACACACACACACACACACACACACACACACACACACACACACTCTCTCTCTTCTCTCTCTCTCTCTCTCTCTCTCTTCTCTCTCTCTTCTCTCTTCTCTCTCTCTCTCTCTCTCTCTCTCTCTCTCTCTCTCTCTGCAAGTCAAGCCTTTGCCTATTCAAAAAGATTATTGTGGAATAAGTGATCTCCCATTTTTAGAATTAGCTCCTTCAAAACAAACGTTTAGGAGGCTTTTGAAGAAACATGTCATGGAAAAAGATAAGTTGTAAAACCGCTTATCTTCATGCTCCAAAATTATTTACATCTAGTTTGCTTGGTAAATTGTTATCCTTTCCTTGTTATCCTGTTTTTCCCCTTCTTGTTTATCTGAAATGAGCACAAGTTGTAATGTCTTGTTTTGTTCTATCTTATATTGTCATGTCTGGATTTTTTTTTATCATGTTCAGTACTAGTTCTTCTTTACATAGAGTGTCTTTTGTTTGCTTTTTTAAATTCAAATTTTTACATTTTTGTGAGGCAGGATGGGCTTCAGTACAGTCCCCCAGTTCACCCAACTGTAAATTACTGGGTACCTGCCCTCTTTTAGGGACAGGGAAGGTAAAACAGCGGGGAAGCGAGGATTTGGTTGGTTGGTTTGATTATATCAAAACCCCAGCGGACTCATCCGATTTTTTAAGGATTGTACCATCAACAAACCACCCTCTTTATCATCAAAGGAGAGGAGATGGGCGCCGTCCTCAAGATGCTGGCTCCTGGAGAAGCGGTCTCTGACATCTCGCTTCTCAACGACCATACCTTTACCTTTAAAGCAGAAAATGAAATTCTGACTCATGTCTGTTTCCTAATCAATTCATTTATTTATTTATTTATTATTTTTTTAATTTTTACTCCTGTCTTTAAAATGTAAAAAGAGAGGATGAAACTGACAGAAAAAAAGCTGGTCCAGCTAGCTTACATAATATACAAGCTCATTCAAAGCTGCAGTTAGTACATAAAGCAAAGTCCTTCGGATGAGACTATGAACCGAGGCACCGTGTGCGAACGCACGCAGAACATCTTGCGCACACGTTATACCCTGTTCCGCTTTTCGTAATAGTAGGCCATTGTACAGATGACAAGATTTACAAAAACTGCATACACCGGGAACTGGATTTAAAAAAGCACATGAGTGCTTATACCATTTTTATCGATATAAAAGAACAAATAAATAAAAATAAAAAATAAGTAAATAAATTCCTACATTTCTGATTAAGCTTTGTGTCTGAACTCAACAGATGTGTATCAGTGGTTAGAGCCTTGCCCTCGTCATTTGATGGCACCGGGATCAATCCCAGGTTCGCGCTACCACCGAAACTCCTGTTGAAGGGAACTTTTAGGACTGACACCGCTCCCTGGAAAGTCCTTCATATGACACTATAAACCGAGGCCCCTGTGTGCAAACACAAGCAAAACATTTTTCTTTCATTTTTAAACCACTGTAA
>CM060330.1:28871935-28874435 GCA_030674155.1 Stramonita haemastoma
TAAGAGGTCCACTGAAGTAACGCTTGTTACTTTCCAATCCAGCCTGAAAACGCACTTATGTCCTACCTGATGTCTTCCCCTCATGTCTTTTCCTACTTTTCAACAGCCACTTTCATCTCCATTGCCCTACCTAAACGTGCTGTGTGCTCGCACGCACGCGCGCGCGCGCACGTACATGTGTGTGGTGTGTGTGTGTGTGTGTGTGTGTGTGTGTGTGTGTGTGTGTGTGTCTGTGTGTCTCTGTGTGTGTGTGTGTGAGTGTGTGTGTGTGTGTGTGTGTGTGTGTGTGTGTGTGTGTGTGTGTGTGTGTGTGTGTACATACGTATGTGTGAGTGTAAAATTAGATACATGTTAATTCTAATATTTTGTGGACGGCTGCATACATTGTAATCACCCTTCAGGGGATGATTAAAGTGTTTTTGACTTGACTTGGCTTGCGGAGAGCAAATAATTTGATTTCAAGCGCTTCGATTTGTTTGCTTTACAAGTTTCAGCACTATACTAACATTATCATTGTTGTTATTGTTGTTACTGAAAGAACAAGAACAGCTACCTCCATGAAATACAACACAAGACTCCCAGCGTGCTCCAATCTATTTCACTTTCCTGTACAGTCGCATACGAGGCAGTGACAGGGAAAAGGGATCAAGAGAGAAGAACACAAGCCATAAAGATGAGATGTTGCTGCAAAATGCCCACCATCAGACACACTGAAGTATCACCATTCAACAGGCAAGGAAAACCATCAGACGTTAAGTACTGCGAGATACCGAACGTCAGACGAACTGTAACATCGCCATTGAACAGAATCAGACGGTATAGTGCTCCATCTTCTGACTCCAGTTATGAAAAGAAAATGACTTTGCTATTGTCACATACGATGAGGATGCAATGCCCTCGTTAACACTATTTATTCAACAAGGAACTGGGAAAATGGAGGTGAAGAGAAATGGAGGAGGAGGGAGGAGGAGGAGGGAGGAGAGGAGGAGGAGGAGGAGGAGGAGGAGGAGGAGGAGGAGAAGCTGGGGGGGGGGGGGGGGAGAAAAGAGGGGATGGGTAGAACCAGAAGATGATGGATAGACACCATTGTAGAACAGGCGAAACAAATAATCCACATCATTTTTAGAGAACAACTCTTTGACGAACAACTCAAATAAAGGGATGATTTTCTGGACAAGTCTTTCATGCAGTGCCTCGTAGACTCCAAACAGAGTGGGGGGTAAGAAGTAAAGAAAGAAGAAGAAGAAGGAGAAGGAGAAGGACAAGGAGAAGAAGAAGAAGAAGAAGAAGAAGAAGAAGAAGAAGAAGAAGAAGAAGAAGAAGAAGAAGAGAAGGAGAAGGAGGAGGAGAGAAGAAGAAGAAGAAGAAGAAGAAGAAGAAGAAGAAGAAGAAGAAGAAGAAGAAGAAGAAGAAGAAGAAGAAGAAGAAGAAGAAGGAGTAAACAAACACACATTCACCTGCAACGACTGCATGTGATAATTTATATTCTTCGTATATCATATACATCATTTGCTCCATTTGCTTATATCTCTCTTCAGCGGGTAGCCAGGAGCCGGAACAAGTCGGGGAAATTTCCACACTGAGAGAAATAACAAATTATACTGATCCCGACCCCCCCATCCGCCTCAATCTTCCCTTCCTTCGTCCTGTTGGTGTATAACTCATTTATCATAGGGGTGATAACAGCCTGCTTTCCACAGTGGTCATGTTTACCACATTACTGATCAAGTCTTAGTGATAGCGAATAATTATTTCTACATGTCAACAATGATAACGATTACTTTGTGACTGAAGTCCTGTTTTCTTTTTGGTGACTCTTGGCATATGAAGTGTTGATAACAGGTTGGCATGGAGTATTGTTGACTGATTGACATTTGGCATGGAGTCTTGATTACTGATTGGCATTTAGCATGAAGTGTTGTTCACTGATTGGCATTTGGCATGAAGTGTTGTTCACTGATTGGCATTTGGCATGAAGTGTTGTTCACTGATTGGCATTTGGCCTGGAATGTCTATAATTGATTGGCATTAGCCACGGAATTTCGATAACTGATTGTCATTTTGGCATGTGATTGATCGGAATTTGGCATGGGGTATCGATAACTGATTGGCGTTTGGCATAAAATATCTACAACAGATTGGCATTTGGCATGGAATATCTCTAACGAATGGGCAGTTGGCGTGGATTGTCTACAAATGATTGACCTTTGGCATGGAGTAATGTGAACTGATTGGCATTTGGCATGATTAATATCTATAACGGACTGACTTTTAGCGTGGGATGTCTACAACTGATTGGCATTTTAGCATGGAATGTCCGTAACCGATTGACATCTGGCATGGCATGTCTATAACTGATCGGCAGTTGGCATGAAATCTTGATAACTTAACTGATTGGCATTTGACTTGAGCTATTGATAACTGATTGGCATTTGGCACAGAGTGCACAGAACAGATTGTCACGGATTCGTTGTTGTTCAACTATGAAAAAGTATCATAT
>CM060330.1:28889435-28893633 GCA_030674155.1 Stramonita haemastoma
GAGAGAGAGAGAGAGAGAGAGAGAGAGAGAGAGAGAAACAGAGAACAGAGAACAGACAGACAGAAGACAGACAGACAGAGAGACAGAAGACAGAGAGATAGATAGATAGATAGATAGATAGAGATAGATAGATAGATAGATAGATAGATAGATAGATAGATAGATAGATATAGATAGATAGATAGATAAATAGAGATAGATTTAGATAGATAGATAGATAGATATAGATAGATAGAGATATAGAAGATAGATAGATAGATAGACAGACAATAACAGACAGACAGAGAGACAGACAGACAGACAGACAGACAGAGATTTATTGAATGATAATAAACGCTTTGGTTTGTTTGCTTTACAAGGCTCAGCGCTATACAAATTCCATTTATTGTCGTTATCATTATTATATATTATAACCTTTATATCCACAGAGAGAGAGAGAGAGAGAGAGAGAGAGAGAGAGAGAGGAGAGAGAGAGAGAGAGAGAGAGAGAGAGAGAGAGAGACAGACAGACAGACAGACAGACAGACAGACAGACAGACAGACAGACAAACAAACAGACAGACAGACAGACAGACAGAGACAGAGACAAAAACACGACAGAGAGAGACAGAGACAGAGAGAGAGAGAGACAAAAACAGCGACAGAGAGAGAAAAACAGAAAGAGAGAGACAGAAAGAGAGACAGACACAGACACACAGACACACGGACAGACAGAAACAGCCAAGAGAGCCACAGACACACAGAACAGAGCCAGAACGAACAAAGAAAACACAACAATAGACAAGGCAAAAAGAATACTTCATCCATACTGTTACGCAAGTTAAAAATATGTATAGTAAAAATAAAAAATAAAAAGTTCACAAACAAAATAAACTATCAAAGACACGAGCAAAAAAACAAAAAGAAAAAAGAAAAAAAAATGAGCCCCAAAAGAAAACAAAATATTCACATCTAAAAAATCAGTTCATGGGTCAGTGTAACTTGTTCAACTTAAAAGTTAATCTTTTATATTCTATCTGTGCTCTGAGAAAGACCGAGAGAGAGAGAGAGAGAGAAGAGAGAGAGAGAGAGAGAGAGGAGAGAGAGAGAGAGAGAGAGAGAGAGAGAGAGAGAGGAGAGAAGAGAGAGAGAAGAGAGGAGAGATGAGGAGAGAGGAGGGATGAGGAGGGTGAGTGTGGAGATGATGTGAGCAGAGTGATGGAGGGGTGATGGATGAGGAGAGAGTAGATGTGTGTGTGTGTCCTGTGTTTGCTGTGTGTCGTGTGTGTGCGCGTGCGTGTGTTGTGTATGTGTATGTGTGTGTTAGTGAGTGTGTATGTGTATATACGCAGTTAGTTTTGTTCTCTTTTGTTTTTCTTTCTTTTGCACTTTTCTACAGAAGGGAAAGTTAGCAGGAACAAAACAAAAATAGCAAAGCACCAAACAACACACACACAACACACACACCACACACACACACATCACACACAACACACACAGAACAACACACACAGAACACAACACAATACACAACGACACCACAACACACACACAAACACCACACAACACACACACACAACACACAAACACACACACAACACACACACACACACACACACACAACACACACAACCACAAACACCACACAAACACACACACACACACACAACACAACACACAACACACACACACACACACACACACACACACACACACACACACACACACACACAACACACACACAACACACCAACACACACACAATACACCAACACAAACGCAACTACAGAACACAAAACAAACACAAAGGCAACAGACAACACACACAAAATAACCAACAACAGAAACAAAAAACACAAAGCAAACAACACAAACAAACAAGAATGAAAGAAGAAAAAAAAAAAGAACAGAAGGATAAGAAGAAGAAAAAAGAGAAAGAGAGGAGGAGAGAGTGGAAGAAGAGAGAAGAAGAAGAGAGAGAAGAGAGAGAGAGAGAAGAGAAGAGAGAGAAGAGAGAGAGAGAAGAGAAAGAGAGAGGGAAAGAAGAGAGAGAGAAGAAAAGAGAAGAGAAGGGAGAGAAGAGAGAGAGAGAGAGAGAGAGAGAAGGAGAGAGAGAGAGAGAGAGAGAAGAAGAAGAGGAAGAGAGACAGAGACGAGAGAGAGAGAGAGAGAGAGAGAGAGGAGAGAGAGAGAGAGGAGAGAGAGAGAGAGAGAGAGAGAGAGAGAGAGAGAGAGAGAGAGAGAGAGAGAGAGAGAGAGAGAGGAGAGAGAGAGAGAGAGAGAGAGAAGAGAGAGGAGAGGCAGAGAGCAGACAGAAGAGAAAAGGAAAAAGTCTGAGAAAATCCCAATTAAGTATGACCTGGCTCCTGTTTTGATTTATGTTGTTGTGTTGTTGTTGTGGTAGTGGTGGTGGTGGTGGTGGTGGTAGTGGTAATGGTGGTAGTGGTGGTGGTGGTGGTGGTTATATCATTGTTGTGTGATTGTTGTTGTTTGTTGTTTGTGATTGTTGTAGTTGTAGTTGTGGTTGTTTGACTGTTGTTGTTGTTGTTGTTGTCGGGCAGTGGTTGTTGTTGGTGAGAGTGTTGTTGTTGTGTTTATTGTTTAGTTGTTTGACATCAGTGTCCAGTTTATTCAGTTCAGAACTGGGGGCCGGGCAGAATAGCCTAGTGGTTACAGCATTGTGCTTGCTACTGGACGTCCCTGGATCGAGTCCGGGATTCAACCACGACCCAGACTCCAGCCAAGGACCTTTCCTCCGGAGTTACCATCACTACCGACCCCACTTCTCCGAAAAGTCCTTTGGAAGAGACATAAACCGAGGCCCCATGGCGAACATACGTAATATAAATAATAATAATAATAATAATAATAATAATAATAATAATAATAAATAAAATAAATATATAATAATAATAATAAATAATAATAATAATAATAATAAAATAACAAACAATCAAAATAACAATAATAATAATACATAGAATTTATATAGCGCTATATCTTGCAAAAAACAAATCAAAGCGCTTGCATTCGACCTATACAACACACAAGCAATCAATGACGATAAATAGTTTTAGCAAATTCGAATGTACACACACACACACACACACACACACACACACACACACACACACACACCACACACACACACGCACAATCACAACATAGAAACATCTTGCACACAAGTGAAAACCTGTTCTACCTTTCAAAAGATGGGCCATTCGTGCCGGTCAAAAAACGGATGACAAAATATTTAGAAACAAAATGCTGCGTGCATACGTATATACTGGCGTTATGATTAGACATCATCCCCGAAGTCGGAATGCGGCTACCTTAATAGTGGGGAGAAAACCGTCGCATACGTTAAAAAAATCTCTCGTGAACCTTGGAGGTCTAGCCGAGGAACGAAAACAAAAAAAAAAAACCCCACAAACCCCCCCCACAAACCCAGATTCAGTTCAGGATCTCAAAACATTTTCTCAAAGTATATTCTTTTTTTCCTGTTTGTCTTCACTTTTACCTGTCATTTTGTTTCAAAGTATCTTAAACAACGAAAACTTCCCTCGCGGGGATGCTAGGGGCTTGTCAGTATAAATAGCATTCCCCACTTTCTGGAAATTCTGTGCTAGGATTCCCTCTTTTCTATCCTTCTCTTTCTTTCTGCCTTGCCCATTTTTTCTTCCTGTCACCTCCTTTTTTGTCTATTTTTCTGCCTTCTTGGTCTTTCTCCCCTGCTTTTTTTTTTTCTCAGAAAGACTTTGAAAGTATGACCATTTTTTTTCCATGCTTAAGTCAGATGGGCTGGGCCCGACTCTGTCAGGCGCTTAACGGCAGCGCAACGCATTAATTTCTCTCATATGACAGACAACGGCAAGTTGCTGTCTGAGCGTTCGACGAAGAAAGAAGACAACGAAAAACATCACAGGTATGGGGAAAATGAACGGAGAGTAGAAGGCAATGTTCTTTTGATCAGCCAAGCACAACTATCATGAGGGGGAAAAGAAACTGCTTTGACTTCTTTCATAACTCCTTGAGAAGTCACTGGAATAATTATTGCACTGTACTAAAGTTGACTTTAAAAAAAGTTAAAGGTCAAATTGTCCCATAACCTATGTCGAAGTAGGGAGCGAGGCATCAGAGACCTCAGCTTCTCTCAAGGGCCAGGATATTGAGGGCGGCACCCATCTCTTTTCCCTCGCTGCTTCACTTTCCCTGACTC